>VBRH01000010.1:183775-196128 GCA_014578085.1 Cardamine resedifolia | reverse complement strand
ATATATATATATGTGTTCGGTGCCGCCGTGCCGCACTAGTATGTTAAAAAAAAATGTAATATGTGTATTTAAATATTTCTTGCGATGGGTGTGCGGATTATGATTTTTCCGTTCGCGTGAAAGAAAATTCTATAATCACAAAAATCATTTCCATCCTAAAACATTATCATTTATATGTTGATGTGCGTGAATGTGCGTAAAATATGAATGTACCGGTCGTGCATGAGCATGGAGGAAAGCTACAAATCGGCCGACACGATCCAAGTTTAAGATACATATGGAGACATACTGTCTAACATTAGTCAAAGTCACACACTTTTAAACAATATTTTGTTTCAATAATTCATATGAATCTATAAAATATTTTGGTGTGTGTATTTTAGCTATTATCGTATCCTCCACATAATTTGTATTGGGACATGCTTCTTTCCATCTGTCCATATCTCATCAGATTCACATTCACATTCACATTCACATAAATAGCCGTATAAGTACAAATGGAGTTTCAATTAATAAATAATATATACTAGAATAATACAACAAATCTACGTATAATATATTAGTGTATGGTTATACATGCCGATATAAAATTCTTGTATGTTTCCTAAATAATAAAAACATTTCACTGTCTTCTTGCTTGGAACCTTCTCAAATAAAAGAAAATCGCAAACTCTTGTTACAATTAATCTCTAGATATTTGTATAGGTTTATTTTCGTTTTTTTTAATAAATATTTTATAATGGTATGGTTACAATCTTACGGATCCACTATACATAAAAATGATAAAACATTACAATACGTAATTATCGAAATGAAAAAACATAAAGAAGAACAAATTGTGGAGAAAAGAGACGAAAACACGAAAAAGAATCCAATGAGGGAAACTGCCACGTCATCAAGAGGGACGTCCATAACAAACGGCTGAACAAAACGCCGACCTTACTTGACACGTGGCATCGTGTCCTCGAATGCACGTGTGTCTTTCCGTGGACGCACACGAAGCTAATGTGACTGACGGTGCTCACTAACCAAAGAGTGAAACAAAAAAAATAAAAAATATGGGCCCCATTTGGATTTTCTAATATTCGTGAATCGATGTTATTGTCTCCTCATGTCTCATACTTTTTAATCAATTACTTTTTTAATTAGTTACTTGTACTTTATTTTATGACTAACTTCAAGTTTAGAATTATTTAAGTAAGATAGATGATATAGAACAGCGGTAACAAATAGCCATGTTTTAAAATTTGCATTAGTCGAGCGTATCTATGGCCTAACAAATTAATCGGAAAATAAACAGAAATTAATTGGAGATTTGTTTTAGAGTTATTTTAATATTTTAAAAATATATTAATCTATTATAATTAATTTTTATATAATTTGTTTTCAAAATTGCAGTAAACGCATGAAAACATATTTTTAAAACAGAATTTTATGATTTTTATTAAAATTTTGAACATAAGTTATTGTAGAACATCACAAACTCCTAATCTAAATATCTGAATAACAAAAAAAAGATATTTTATACTTACAACCTAAAAATAGTCAGGATATGCAAGATTAGACAGGAAATAATCGGATTAGGCGGGAGTAATCGGATTAGACGGAAAGTAATCGAATAACAAGAAATTAGTCATTAATCGAAGCGGATAGGGTGTACCTAACGACTAGACGGGAAGTATTAGGAGTTAGACGGAAATTTTTAGAACAAAGATAAATAGTTAGATTTATTTACCACACGCATCAAAATATATTTCACTAAACATGTTTCAAATCGACCCTTTATTTATTTAAAAAGGAAGAAAAAAACATTGTTCTACTGCAAATACACTTCGTTTATTCGAAAAAAGAGACAGTTGATGGGGCACTAATAATATATCTGTCCGACCAATTTATTTTTCTAAACATCAGCTTTGATTTTTAGTTGCAAAAAAAAAAATCAACTTTCATTATGATAGAAAAACATCATCTTAGAATCTTTGATATTTTTCGCAAACATCCATTATATATAATTGCGGGTTTTAAATTCAATTATTCACATCTAATGTCATGCAGATTAGGTCTTAATTACCCGACCCTTACCATATAAAAATACGAGTAAGTTAATCATGTGATTACACTAATAATTGAGAACCCAAAAATAACGTTGGCCAAATGAATAACAATATAAAATTGGGTATGTCCTAAGTTTGTCTTGACATGTGAAAACAAGAAGAATATTGAGAAACTACTTACCAAACACCAACCACTAGAAGCGCCAACCTTTACCTAATTACAAAGGTGATTAATTTTATAACTAATTAAATATTTTTGAGATAAACTTATAAATATAAGCTAATCATTATTTCCCATTGTCGGGATTTTACTATCTGACTTGACCACCAAACCTTAAGTAATAGAGTCGTGTAATTAAAATCCATAGTTCCCTACCACTACGAACATTTCACGAATATTTATATGTCAAAGTACATGGGTGATTCAATGTTTCCGAATGGTTCACACAAGATTTAAAAGCTGTGTGTGTTTTCCATATATTTTATGTAACTGTAAAAAAAAAAAATTCCAAGAATTAGCGTTAAAATGTGAAGTTCAAAACGATGACTTTTTTTTTTAACTTACTTATGTTATAGACGTGATCTCAATTAATATATATGGGCATTTTAATCTATTTGTATATATAACTGGAGAAGTTGTACATGGATGTATATATTAAATTTATACAGTACTTTGTGTTTGAGTTACCTAATCTTTACAATGAAACAACATTTTGTTGATAAAAAAATCAAGTTGCACTTTATCGGTTAAAAACCATTATCAAACAGAGCAAAAAACATTTTATCGGTCAAGTTATTTACTTTATTTCTGGCTATTTAATTAGGAGACCTGGACTCTTAGCTCCATTTATAGTTTTACTTATGGTCTTAATTAGCTTTCCACGGTTTATGTGAAAATACACTTTCGAACGAAAATTTTCATCAACTCTTCTCAAAGTGGCATACGTAAAGTAACGTAACCTTTAAAACTAACTATTTTGGAGCTTGTTTACTGTATTATATACTCTAGTTTGTTTAATTTAAAATTTGTTGATAATTGTAATCAGATTTTGCATTTAGACAATCTGTTCACAGAAATTGGTATAGTTAATGATAATAATACGCTGCTTTCTAGTAAAGTGTCTCAATCATAGACATGTCTTTGTCTATGCCAGTTAAGCACAATAATTAGAAAAACCAGAATATTATTGTTTCTGTCTATCTTACGGAAATGTAATTTAGCATACCATGCTATACTTTTTTGGTATATTTCCCATACCCACTAATCATTTCGAGTTTGATTATCATATATCCCAAAAAAAGTTTGTGATCGTGACCCAATCTAAAAGTTGATCATCACGCCAGTAAAGAAGTAGTGGCTGAGGTTCGAAACATTTTTGTATTTTCGTACGTTAATCATAGAAAGTGACGTAAACATTTATTGAACACTCCCATTAATTCACTGTTATATATGGAATATGGAATATGGACCATATTTTACAGTTCATTTAACCGCTAGCTAGGTGCATGGGACTGTTTACATATTCTCAATAGTGAATATATATATATATATATATCAATAAAACTGTAATATTTTTTTGTTGCAAATCACAACAGATAAATTTTCCATCCAATCTACAATGAATGTGGACTAAACTCATGTGGTAACACAAAAATACTAAATCTCGATCAATAATAAAAAAAAAAACCTAACTCCTTTTATAAAATTATAACGGAAACGGTAAATATAAACTTTTATCTACATCCACAATTAGAAAAGGCCAATGTGAATTTTAAAAGTTAATAATCTTATATGGTATGTAACTCGGCCTATGTCAAAAGTTAAAACCTAATTGGTAATCGGTAGTTTAATTTTAATACAAAATGTTAGTTACATTTTTATTAAAAAAATAACATATTTATGATAAACGGAACTACGGAAGTAGTGTACAAATTTCAGATTTCCCATTAAAAACAGAATACATATATTTGAAAACAATATATTTAAATACGTGTAAGTGGACCATATGATTATACCTTCATGAATAGTAATTTGGCCATTTGGGAATAGGGAAAAACTCTGAAAAAATAATGAAAAGAATTACAAACTTACTTTTGGGTGGCTGTGTAACATTTGGAATTTCTTTTGAAGAAAAGACCATTAGGTTCCATCATTATCCACAACATATTTTTAATCAGTGTTTTAAGTTACATGGAATTAAATAAGCAACAATTAGTACATCTCGTTTCTGTTTTTTTTTTTTGGTTTAAAACTTAAAATTATATTTTCTTTTTTACAAAAAAATAAAGATGTATTTTTTTCATTTATAGTGATACAAAATAAAGTACAAAAAAGATGAAAATAATCACTAGTTTTTGTTATGCTTGTTCTACTTTAAAAAAAAACGAAATCAAACCAGATTTTCTTAATCTTTTTTTTACAACCATAATATCCTATACCAAAACAAATATACTAATTATCAGCAAACTTTGAAAAATCGGAAAATACTTCAACTCTTAACTATGAGACAAATCTTCAATTACTATACAGTGAATTGATGGTCTAGACCCATGAGTCAAATCTTCATTTCAACGACTGTACATTGTGTACAATGAATTGATAGGCTTTTTTCCTAATATAATATTTAGGACAGATTTGATTTCCTGCCTAGGATTCTCTCAACTTGTAAATACTTTTATTGTTTATGGAGTAGAAATTCGCTTATACTATTTTCTTGGGTAGTTAAACGTGTTTATCACCACAATTTTATGTTTATTTATGCGAATCTAAAGAAAAACAAACATTATGAAAAGTTGGACCATTTCACGCAAACCCAATGGCTCCCATACAGTAAAATCTTTGTCATATAAAATACGTTCACCTTTTATAACTAACGCAATAATCACGTAAGTTGTTACACAATAATCATGAAAGTTTTTCCACGTTGTACCATTACCATTAAAATATTTTTATATGAAGATTTAGTAATAAGATAAATGAGAAAAATTGAACTACGGAAAACTGGAATGCCACTTTTCGTTTGTGCTTGCTATCAAATTTACGGAACAATACAATGAGTGAACAAAAAAATGATTCCGCTAAGCTGTTTGATTTTAAATATGTAGAATTATACTATCATTTTAATTTTTGGTGGGCTTCATTCCACATCATGAATCTGATCAATCAAAACCCACTCCTGCTAAAAAAACAAGACATTTTTTTGAAAATACATCATACTGTACTATTTTAACTTTTAACCTACGAAACTCTCACTTTGAAAGGGAAAAAAAACATGCAAATAAATTCGATTCTATTAGAGAAGCCCCACTACACCACTGAAAGCAGAAAGTGATTGAAGGAAAGTAAAGAAGGCACGCGTTGCTCTGAAGTCTGACCTAATATATACTCTGGGAACTATATAAGGAAATAACTGTAATCAACTTTATTAAAATTACCATTCCCAGAAACACAATCATAATTACTTCTTTTCAAAAACTAAAAGTCCCAAAAGGTTTTTTTTTTTCATTTTAAATTAAAGTTGATTTGTTTGTGGAGTAACCAATCAAATGACAATAAAATGTCGTACGAAGTCCCTTTTTTCTGGCTAATCTCGACGCACGAGGAGCACTGTAAAACCATTATTTTTTTTGTTTACTGTTACATTTCGAATTGTTAAAATTTGAATTTCCCTTGCAGGATTTTTTCCATGTGATTGTTGTATATATATATATATATATATAACGCTTTAACTTTTAGTTATTTTCTCTATCAAGAAGTTCCAATTATTTGATCCATAAACTTTTTTAGAACAATGGACTACCTCATTCTCTATTTCAAAGCTCATCGAACAAACATTATATTTTGCAATTTTTGCAAAATATATGGACATTTCATTAATAAGTCAAGGGATTGTAACGAAATTAGCAATATGATAGATGAGCGAATGTAAAACAAGGATTATTAGTGTTTTTACCCAATACCAACAGTCAGTCTAATTTCATAAAGTCAAGTGAAGGTTTTTGTATTTCATTCTCATCTTAAATGGCAAATAAAAATTCCATCATCTAGAGTGAGTAGTAACTTGAGTATAATTACATTGATGAAACAAAGACCACCGGAAAAAAAAGTTTGAAGATACTAATTAATAGTGACAGTGGTGAGAATTGAGAAAAGGGGTCGTCGAAAAAAGTGAATGGAGTCAATATCCAGTTCCTACAATAAATTGGGCATGCGGGTTTCTCTCTTTTGTCGTTTTCCATTCATTTTTTCTCACAATTTATTTCATTTATTTTTATCTAACCCACACTTATTTTAATTTTAACTCTTCCCTCTTTGAGAGCGTCGTCAACGCTTTTGAATTTGGAGGAAAAAAGATTAGTTTCACGGAAATGTGAAAAATGAAAACAACTATTCGATGCTATAAATGTAATAAGCCAATGTAAAAATAAATGCTCCATAGGATTTTTTTTCCTTTTCTACTTTTGTAAAATATATGGCTTAAGGCCTTAACTCATGGAAATCACAATAAGAGAATAACCAAGAGCAATTAAAATATCAAGGGGACCAGTTCGATTAAATAAATAATTTTTGTACCCCTTTGGAAACTTGTCCTCTGAAATTTAAAATATTTTATATTTTGTTGGTGTGCTCTTAAATCACCCATTACACAACAAACAAAAGAATAGACTAAAACAAAATATATAATTATTTGATGTCTTCCTACCTACAACTATTTACTTAGCCCTTTGCCTCGATCTTCTAAACCATCCACAATTTTTGAATCACCATCAACATCTCTTTCCTCTCTCTATCTGACTCCAGAAACTTTCACTTTAATTCACAATTTGGAAAAATTGAAACTTTTGAATAAAACTCACCAAAAGTACTGTTTTTTCTTTTACTCTGTTTCTGTTGTTGTTGGAATTTGATACAATGGCTTCTCAGAGACACTTAAAAGATCTGTTAGAAGAAGATCAAGAGCCGTTTCAGCTTCAAAGTTACATCTCCGACCGACGTTGCCAAATCAATCGGCCTGTAACGCATTTACAGGTGAAGAAACGCAGACCCATCTCTCATAACGCTGGACTTCCCTCGCGTTTCTGCCGTAACGCTTGTTTCTTCTCTTTACGTGAATCGCCTGATCCGAGTAAATCTCCACTCTTCGAAGTCAAATCACCGAATCGGAGCCGAAACGCGACTTTCGTTAACATCCCGGCGAGAACCGCTTCGATACTGCTAGAAGCTGCGGTTAGGATACAGAAACAGTCTTCAGAAGGGTCTAAAACGAGAACGCGAAACGCAGGAAACGCGTTTGGGATATTTGGGTCAGTTTTGAAAAAGCTAACGCACCGGAAGAAACGCGAAATCAGCGGCGGTAAAGAAGGTGGTCGCGTGTCTTCGGTGAAGGATATGTTGAGATGGGAATCTCCGGTTGTTCGTAAAATAGTCACAAGAAAATCCAAACGCAAAGAAGAAGAAAACTCCTCCTCTCAAACGCAGAAAATCACGTCCGAGACGCAGTTTTCACGGAGGTCTAGTAGTAGTGGTGCTTGGTCCGAAAGTGTTACCAACGGAGAGAGATCATGGGACGTTGATTTCGAAACGTCAATTAGCTGTAGCAGCGAATCCGACGGTTTAGATGAATTTGCTTATGAATCGATGAACGGTCCAGATTCATCTGAGGATAAACGTTTTTGTGAAAGCCCGTTTCGTTTTGTTCTCCAAACAATGCCGAATAACGATGGTTTTAGAACGCCGAATTTCTCGTCGCCTGCAGCTTCTCCACGCCACGATTGTCATGAGGTTTGTTGTTTTTTTCTCAATTAATTATTAAATAATGATTACATTATTGGTCAATATATTCGTTTGGTAAAAAAAAAAAAAAAATTTACTAGTCATTTAACTCCGTGGAGTAGTAGATTTGGAAAAACTGGTATAGTAGTTTCAATTAAGTGACTAGTTTGACTTGGGTTTTGACTCGTTTGAATTAGCGACAAAGTAAGAATTATTATTGTAAATGACAAAAATACCCCGAGAACTCATGGCTTGGTTAATTTCGAAGATGAAACAACAGTTGAAGACAAAGGCAATTTCGTCTTTTCGAAAATAAAATCAGCCTTTTGTGTAGTTGTTGAATTGTTGAAAACAAAGTCGATCTCTGTCTCTGACATGCAAATCTCTCTCTCATGTTTTTGTTTTTTGTCTGTAAAATTATACAGTCCAACATTTTGTCGCTGTCTATCTGTTCATTTCCATTAATCTAAAATAATTGTGAAATTAGCATCTAATCTGAAGTAATTAATGTTGTAATAAAACAGATGAAGAAAGAGAGTTATGAAGTAGAGAAGCTAAAGAAACTAGAAATGGAAGAGGAAGAGGAAGAAGAAGAAGAAAAGGAACAGAGCAGCCCAGTTTCAGTTTTGGACCCTCCATTTCAGGACGATGACGAAGACATTCACATGGATGACAATAACATCCCTTCCAGCTTCAGATCTGTACAAAGTACGTTTTCAAACCACTCTTTTGTCTTAAATTTTCCACCTTTTTCATTAAATTTTCAATCTTTTGGGATCTTATAATAAATTTTCAATCATTAAATTTTTCATTAACCTACCCAACTATTGATTCCTCTTAAATGGAATAAAACTGTTTGCAGTTATGATGTGTTTTCTAAAACAGAACAGTAACATAATAGTGGTTGTTAAAAATGTCTCAGTGACGTTTACATGTTAGTGCACGCATACTGTTTGTTATAAAGTGTCTCACTGACATTTTTGGAGTATTTATCGTGTGACTGACTTGGTTCTATTAGATTTGGGAAAGTTCACATTTTTTGTGTGTATAGTTCCTTTTTGTTAAATAAGTACATTTCTTATTCTCATATTTTGTAAATAATATTTAGGTTAAGTTAGGTTTTGGATGAATTACAAACATTTATACGCCTTTGATTTCAATCTAACTAATGTTTGGTTCTCGATTTACAGAGGCAAAGCATCTGCTTCTACAAAAGCTTTGTAGATTCGAGCAACTTGCGGGGTTGGATCCCATGGAACTCGAGAAGAGAATGTCAGAGCAAGAGACTGAGGAGGAGGAAGAAGAAGAAGAGATGAAAAGTCTTTATCATTGTGAGATTATAACTCAGAGAGTTGTTAAAACGTACTTTGAAGAGATGAAAGAAGTTCCCCAAGGCATAGAAGCATTGATCTCGGACCTCGCAGCAGAGGAATTACAAAACGACATTGTTTTGCTTGACGATGAAGCTGTAGCCGTCATTGTAGCCAAAAGGGTTTGCGAGAGATTGAGAGCTTGGAGAGATGTGGAGTCAAACACAATCGATATGATGGTCGAACATGATTTCAGAACAGAGAGTTTGGGATTATGGAGATCAAAGAATGAGGCACAAGTGGCAGAGTCGGTATTGGACATTGAGTTTGAGATTTTTGAGGATTTGGTTGAAGAATTATCAGAAGACATTGGCGGAGATCGAAGATCGAAGATCGATATTCGGGTAGCCTCTGTCACAAGTAATGACAACTAACCTGCGTATTTAAAACGGATGGTGGGTGTATGTAAAAGTTTTGTTTGATGAGAGTATTAAGATTTGTGTAATTCCTTTGTGAGAACTGAGAAATTCATTGCATCGGTGAAGTTCTCAATACTCTCGGGTCGGGTTTTAACCCTGATTCGGTAGTTTTAGTTGAAAATTGGAGAAAATCTTGATCGAAATAAAATTGATTCAAACAAATCAAATTCAATTTTAGTTCTAAAGTTCTTCTAATGGCAAGTGTTTGATAGTGTTAACTGTTAAAATATAATTACTTATGGGCCAAAGAAAATACATTGGACTGTTCGGCCCAAAAGGCTTCAGAATTTTATGTTATTTTCCTTCCTAGTACCCAAAAGGTTCGAACATTAGACTCCAGCTAGGATTTTTTTTTATAAAAGAAAAACGCATTTTTCCTTTTTTTTTTCTTTTCTTCTGACAGAAAGAAGGGGAAAAACACTTTATTGATGAGCAAATAAACCAATGATATTACTATTATTACATGTCCAAAGTAATTCGCGTGGTCCATTGTTGTCAGATTAAAAACTCCAACTAATCTTAAATCATAATTGTCAAGCAGTTGGATCGTCGACATCACTAAATTTACAATAGGATTGACGAAGTTCTAATTTCGGGTAGAAAATTGATTTCCCTGGATTTGTCTTAGGAAAACTTGACGCAAATGTAAATGTTTATAAGAACTGGAATTTATATAAGGAATTTTTCATTAGTTAAATATCCTATATATGTATAGGTTATCTTTCTTTATGTTTCAAAATTTGCACTTGTTAAGTGACATTTTTGTCTTCGAGGCGAGAAGACGTCTTAAATACTCTTTTTAAAATTTTAGTATAATCAATTAGTCAAAAGTGCCTTTAATCAACTATAGTTCTCATGTTTTAAATACTACATAATCTTTCTGAAAAAGACATCTCCACTATTATTTTCTTCTTTTGTCTTTGACACCTCGGTTAATGTTACCCTTTTCCTGAATAAAAGTTTCAAACAATCGAGTTTAGTCCGGGTTTACACTTTAAGGTCAAAAGCGTCATTTCATATTTTATTGCAATGATAAATTTTATTTTTATTTTTTTGTGATAACCAAACTTTATTTTCACAAATGACTGAAATTTGCAGTGGATGTAACGGTCCTGATTAGTATGGTATGATGATTGAAAATATTACAAATTTACCATTGTATAAGGTATTTAGTCAAACCCCAAACTTTTGGAATAGGTGTTTATCATCTACTCTTAATGAAAAGGGTAATTCTCTTAACTAACCACATAAAAATACATTCCGTTGCCAATTTATGACAACAAAAACAATCATGATTCTTGTCTCTTGCTAAGCTACTCTTTTGTTAGATTCCAGAACAAAAAAAAAAACCACGATCACCTAGAAGTTTTTTAAAATGCAGCTAGCAATTTTTGTTAATGTATAAGCATAAATTATTGGTCAACCTTTTTTTTTTTTGCTCAACCCTTTTTTGTGTGTTGAAAAATGTATTACTCAACTGTTGCTATGTGATCGTAACTATAACATATAACTGGATATTAATAGAATAATTAGTGACGACCATTGGGTTGTTAATATTAGAGATTACTCGTGACTGGGGCCACGGCTAATTATTCCTTAACGGGTCCCCCGCCACCACAGCAAAAATCAAAATATTTTAGATCTCTAATAATTTATCGACTTTTAGCAAAAAAAAAATAATAATAATAATAATAATTTATCGACCTACCTTTGATACTATCAGCTCTTATTCCCAAAATTAGTATCAGTAGATTTTTTCTTCTTATATCAAGTAACCTGTTTACAGAATATACATGTATATAATATTATTATTAATAATTCTTAGCAAACAAAACAAAATTAATAAAATTATATTATATTAATTTCATTGGTTTGGTATACGTAATGATCGTGATCAATAATATACATGTATTATTAAACTTTGTAAATATTTTCAATCCCCCTAACTATTATTGGTGATCGAATTTTTAACAGTACAACACAAGTTATTTCAAAACTTTGGTGTATGAATTATATTCGAGACAGAATATTGATTGACTGGAGACTCCATGCTGATCGAGAGATTTGGCTTTAGGCATTACCAAACTGTCCATCACCAATGAGGCAATGCTCATGCGAACCATCTACACTTCAATGGCTATTAGAATCAAGGGTTCATAAAACATTAAAAACTATATTTTAGTTATCATTAATCATCAAATATAATAATAATAATATCTAAAAATTCTGATTTTCTCCATTTAATTTTTTGAAAATTTTAGTTACAAAATGTAGAATATTGAAAGAAATGCATTATAAGAAGAATTAGATCGATAGAATATGACTGTATGTTCTATTGCCAAATCTTGACAAGATCTATAAAAGGAAAAAAAATTCAAAAAGGCAATGAAAAAGAGGGGTATGCTGTCACAAATATTTGTACGTACTATTAAATTAAACTTTAACAAAATTTGAGATAGCTTTCTCCTTTCTTATTATTTCAACGTTTTACCTTTTGAAATCGGCACCACCCATTTCCTACAGAATCACTTTTCTTGTCATATGGAGCTTCTCCACCTAATTATCCAGGTCGATGTTAATGGCAGACCCTGTTTAATTCCTTGTTTTTTACATTAAAAACAAAAGCTTAATTATTTGATGAATTAGTTCAAATACTCGTAAAGGTTACAAGTTAACAAACCAATTGGATATTCTAGTTTGAAATTTCATAGACTGTAAACAATTTTGTGAAAAAACT
>VBRH01000010.1:151559-162837 GCA_014578085.1 Cardamine resedifolia | reverse complement strand
AATCACATTTCCGTAAAAGATAAAGGAAACAAGAATACTAATTGGGCTTGGACTACAGTGGCAGCTAAGGCATCCGAGATGGCCCAAGACCAAGAGTTATCACATGTAAGTACTTTTTAGTTTTAACCATATTTTAATCCAATTTTTTCAAATATTCAAATCTAATAAATTTTGAATGTATTTTCTCCTGGAATGTGGTATGAAGCTGATGGGAGAAGAGAAGTGTGAGGTGAGCGATAAAGAGTGTATGAAGAGAAGGATAATCAGTGAATCTCACTTGGACTACATTTACACTCAAAGCCACAACAAGCCTTAACTATCCCACCTATTTATTTATTTATCATTATTATCTGAATCTAAACAATAAATTTGAAATTCAAAAAGAGAGGATATTATTATGTATTGTGGCAACAAAATATAAATGAAAAACTTACAAATAAAATTTCCATAAACTTACTAAATAATTTCAATAATTGCGGCTGTAAGAATTGAGACCACAATAATAACTCTATCGACCCAACAAATAGTAGTAGTTTACTACAAATTAAACAAAAATTCCATAAAATTAATTAATACTCAAGAAAATAAAAATGGCTAACCTCTAAACCAACGTTTCTCTCTAAGCACCTTTCCCAGCAAATTCAAACAAAAAGTTTCCAGAGATTTTTTTAAAATTGTTGTTTACCCAAATATCAACTACATTGTAGCCGTTATACACAATTTGTTCTAGCCGTTGGGCCAACTAGATTCACTCAATATTTAATTTATTTGGCTCCCCCCATCATCTTCCTCTATACCCGTTTTCAACCGCTAAACCCAACACACACCATCTCCACCGTTAATGTCTCTAAACTTTAGTGGCATTGATTGCTTCAAAAGCAATATATGCATTTGTGTTTATCTAAGATTTTTTTTTTAACTTCAATTTTTTCAAGTATTAAAAACTAACATTTAAAAGCTTTTATAAAACATTTTTGCAAAGTACAAAAGCAAACGTCAAAGCGTACCTGCAACAATTTGATTACTCCATCAGACAAAACCCCTGTAGTTAGTAGAACCAAAAGAAAAAGCATAGTTTTTTTATGTCATCCACTAAAATAAAAAATGAAGAGACCTGGATTCTGAATAAGAAATGGCACAATCAAACTCATTATTTCTTATATGTATAAAACTGCATTCACAATGAATAATAATAGACGGGTTTTTTTTTTTTGGGTCTAAACTATATGGAAGGATCATCCATTGGCGTATTATCATCACCAGTTGGCCAATTGATTTCAGTCTCTGTAATTCCTGCAGCAAATTGTTCCCAACAGACATCAGGCAGACCATCACTTGTTGTTTCTGCAACACAACCAAACTCTGAGAGATTATAGTCCATTGTGTTTCCCCATACATCGTTGTTGCTGAAACTCGGTATTGTAGTATCGAAACCCATTCTCCATGTCTCTTCTTGCTTGATAATAAGGCCTTCAGGAGATGGGAAGGACATTAAGTAATCTGGATGATTCATCATCTCTTCTTCTGATGGATTCATCAAGTTCTTGCCTTTCGGATCAGTTTCTCCTCCTATGCTTGAGAGTGGAATGTTTTCAATCTCTTCGTCAGTCATTAATAATCTCTCCCAATCTTCAGCTTCATACTTCACAATCTCCACTCCGGTTGGAGAATCCTGAGGCTGCTTGATGAACTTCTTTCTCGCCTTTTCCAATCCGAGAGCTCCTCCTCTTTCTCCTCCTTTGAGGTTCTTCAGGCGTTCCAAGAAACCCGGCTTCTGAAACAACTTAGCCAAGAAAGAGAGCATTTGCTTCTGACGTTGCTCTGCAGCTTTCAGCCTCTGGTTCACAGTATCCATATGACGAGCTGTGCCTCTCTGTTGCTGCTGAAGCTCTACCATTTCCTCCATCAATGCACCCCGCTCTTTCTTTAGCTTCTCGATCTCTCCTCCAACCTCAGTAGGTGATCCATGGCTCTGGCTGCTACTGCTGCAAGTTTGGTTGGATTGTGGTGATCGACGACGATGAATGCTCTTCAAAAGATGCTTCTTACCTCTAAGGAAAGCCTCATTAGCAAATTCCCATTTGTCAGTATCAATCTTTCGAAATCCCTGGAAACATTCCAAACCCCAAAAACAACTCAAAAAAGCTCAAGAACAAGTAAGAGAACACATTTACATCAAGATCACACCAGCAGATTGATATCTTAAGGTCTGTGTAACCATAGTCAGAAGATTCTAGTACCTTTTAAGAGTGAAGAACATATGAGTAATGTCTTAAACCGGACTGGAGTTAACATTGTGAGGAAAATAACAAAACTTGAGAACCAAAATTATCCATTCACACGAAACCATAATTATACAAAGAGTAACCGATCATCTCATCTCAACAAGATTACAAGATTGTTTCATATGAGAAGTTAATATCACATCGAAACGAAGCCAAATTTCATAGATACAAAATTTCAGTGTTACATGATAGAGATTGAACAAATCCCAAAAAAAGAAACAAAATTACAAGTTATCAAAAAAAGCAGTTTCAAGAATCTATACAATACGTTTTTGGTCACCAAAAGATTACAAAGAAAAAAGAAGAAAACAAAAGCAGAGAAGAGATTGACATTACAAACAGTGATACCCACATAAGTGTTAAGCTGTCGGACGAAGCTGGAGAAATTATTGTGTTTGAAATTCCTGGGGAGAATGATTCTGGCGAACTCGAGAGGGTCCCAAACCACGAAGCTCGCACCGGTCAGTCCCCAAGAGATGACCGGGTCGAGAGTCGGGTCATCGACCAAATCGAAAGTCTTGGATAGAAACGGAGGAATTGGATTGCCTTGCAAGATGTCTAGTGGCATAGGGAGTGGAGACCCAGAGGAACCCATGTCTGTGTCCACGTAGAGAGACCCTGGTACTGAAATTGGACTGGGTTTGGAAATAACATTTTTTTCTGGCCTCATTTGGTAAAATAATAAAGGTTTAGGGAGTGAGAAATTGATAGATAAATGATGAGGGGATTAAGAAAATTGGATGAGAGGTTTAGGGTTTATAAAGGTTTTTAGGGAATGGGAAGTAAACCGACAAACTGTAGATGAGAAAAATCTAGAGGCGGTGGTGGGTTCCGCCACCGTGGATTCATCTTCTTCGTCAGCTTCCATTGATTCGTTGGTTTCAGTTATGGGCAGGTAAAAAAAAATCGAAGAAATTTGACAAATTTTATTTCACCACCGACATTCAAACTTGTTTCCTTGCAGCTTCATCACCACCTCTATCGATCGTGATGAGAAGAAGAAACACTAGAGTGATGAGAAGGTGGGACCTACGTGATCTTAGATATTTTGATATTTAAAGGGAAGGAGTGATTTTGCGTGTTTGCCAGGTCACCTTTCTAATTGGACCCGCACACCCAATCACACAGATTCGCTGCTCGTTTTTCCTTTTTTCAATATTAATTACTCCTATTATTGAATTTACGCTATCCTATTGGTCATCACATTATCAAACAGTTTTTGTTTTGTCTCTTTATTAAGAAAATCGAGACAAATCTGGTTACGTCGTTTTCATTTCTCAAGACTGGCGGTCAAAGTTTCTTAGAGGCCAAGCAAAAAAGTAGGTTTACTCAATACTCAGATAGATATTTTCACTCCCACGCGTTTTAGATTTGGGATAGTTTTTTGTTCTTCACTTGTGACTGTTATTGATTTCAAGAGACTTGAGATTATATATTTATACCGTTTACTTTGGAATCAACATCGCTGCTTTAATTGTATATATCGATAGGGTCACGTTTTAGTTTTTGAAATTATCGTAAATTGCCCTAGTTCTAATCAAATTCTTGTTCATTTCTTACTATTAATTTCATGGGAATCTCTCCGCGGACAAATGTGTATAATACAATGGATCATATTGAGTTTGCAAAACCCTTAAGACTCTCTTTTTTTTGGGCTCGCTTAGTTACTAATTTGGCAGTTTAAATGTACAACAAGGTAACTGAAAAAAGTAAAACCTTATACGTAGGCTCAGACAAAATAGCTTTTAAGTGCATCACTACCAAAGATAACAACAAAATATTGCTTACTCTTTGGGAGTTCATAGATAATCATCCCCCACTGTTTCCATTACTACTTTTTTGTTTTTCATTCCCTGTGACAATAGTCATGTACATTTTAACAATCTGCAACATTAAACAAAAGAACAAAACAACAGAGGAAGATTGAAAAAAAAATTACAGGTATTAGAACCGCTATTGTTTAAGATAAGATCGATAGCTCACGAAGAATGTACCTTAAAGCTATCTTAACTATCTCCATCCTGGGCAGCAAAAGAATGCTGAGAGTATATGTGCATATCTTATGAATATAACCACTTTCAAATGGACTGGGGTTTTACAAATCAGACCGGCTGGGTGGAGGAACCGCTGATTTTATCAATGGTCTGAGCAAGTCCATTATTGCTGCAAATGATGGACGCTTCCATGGCTCACTGGCAATAAAACATATGCATTATTATCAAGAAGTCTATTCAAGGAAGGAAAAAAGAAGAAGAGGGTTTCAAACAAGAGAAAGAAAATCTTAACGTACTTAGTCCAACAACCCTCGATTATCGCTGCAACCTGAGGATTCAGATTCCGCGGTATCTCAAGCCGTTTGCACTTGAAACCAACCGCAGCTACAACCTATGGAGCATTTTTTAAGAATGATCATATAGTATGGAATGTAGAGTGAGCAACTTTCAAATGCAAAAATTAGATTATTGTCATCAAGATGTTTGGAGTGGAAAGTACCTGAGCCGGATTTAAATTACCCCATGGTTGTTGCAATGTAGCAAGCTCCCACAAAATGACCCCGAAGCTGTACACATCTGACTTTTCATTTGATGGCTCATCTCTCAGGACTTCTGGTGCCATCCACTCGGGCTGATATAACAAAGTCACTAATTACTTACTTGAAAAAACTAATAATATAGAAACAAGAAAAGTGTTAAGTAGTTCAGCTAGTTTTAGCTAAAAACAAACTGAACTTACAGTTCCAGCTGCTGACTTTGATGAAAGAAACGTGCTGGCCTTTAATCGCGAGAGACCAAAATCACAAACCTGAAATTTCAAGACAAATTGAGGAGTTAGAAGATTAATTTTTTAGATAGACTAATGGTTTTTAGGACACCTTGAGCCTGCTGCTTTTTAAGTTACAGCAGATTAATGCCTTTTTGCAATGTCCCCAAGATGATTTAGTATTTAAAATGACATATATAAGCTGATCTCACAAGAGTAATGATGTATACTTAATACTAAATTCAAAATCAAGACATTGGCACAACAATTTCTAATTCAGATTCAAACCTTGACTGTATATTTTTTGTCAACCAACAAGTTTGGAGATTTTAGATCTCTATGCACTATCGGAGGATTGCGATTATGAAGATAATTCATTCCTTTAGCCTACAACAGAGATTGGAAAGAAAATTCGATGTTAAAGAAACACCAAGATCAGAAGCAATCAACTTAATTCGCACCCATACAGGAATGTACCAAAGGTAATCAAACATACCACATCGTATGCCATACTCAGGCGACGTCTCTCATCTAATTGCTCCCTTGCTCCACTTTTATGCAAAAGTCTGTATAAACTACCTCTGTTTGGAAGAAAGTATTGTATTAGCAACACTATAGGCTACAACTCTACACTCCGCACATAAAACCTTTAAAATCTAGGTAAACCGTACCTTGACAAATATTCTGTCACTATCGACAAATTTGGAGGTTGAGTGACCGCACCCATGAAGAGAACAATGTTAGGATGGCGAAGGCGTTTCATTATTGCAACCTGACAGCAAATCAAGATAATTGAAGGCATTGATACACCAAGCCCATAGCAAAAAACACGAGAAAAAATTGAGTTGTGCACCTCTCTCAAGAACTCATTGACGCGCTCAGCATGGAAGTCTTGTTCCATGAGAATTTTCACAGCAACATCCTGAAATTGGTACAGACTATTATTGCAATAATCAAAATCAGATTTTTTCTCGTGGTAGCATTGAAAATTCAAACACGAAAATAAAATTATGATATAGAGACAAAAATCTAATTTGGGAACCTTTTTGTCCAATTGTAATTTATGACAGAACAGACAGATAAAATCATTTGCCTCTCTTAACATCAAACAGATCCAAATATCAAAAGTAACAACCATACTTTTAGAGCAAAAAAAAATCAGCTGCATAAAAATTCAGACAAAAAAATTCTTACCGAGCCATGCCACTCAGCACGGTGAACAGTGCCAAAGGAACCTGAAAGAGCAGTAGCTCAAATTTAAGTGGACAGATTAAGGCAACAGAGAAGAATGTAATCTCAAAATGGGTAGCACCTTTTTCTTAAATTGTTCGAGAACAAAGTCCAAAGCATTTCATGTTTCTTTTCGTTCATAAACCAAATCACTATTTATTTGTAAAATTATTACCTGCTCCAATCCTCTCTTTTATATTAAGATCAGACCACGGGATGTCCATATCATCACCATCAAGTCCAAGTTCCCTATTTGCCCTGTTCGGAACAGGCTGACTGATAGGTACTGCTTCTTGGACTTGATTTGACGCACGCATCATGTTCTGTGGAGGCATATTAGCACTGGGTGGCAAAGAACCACCACCATTTTCTGCCAAAGCATCATTCTCTCCACCCGGATTATCATATTGCCTATGAAACATTGAGAATCCTATATCATCTACAACCATTCAAACAAGCAGATATAAAAAATCAGAGGCCAGAAGATAAGTCTTGCAGATAAATGCATTAGAACTGATATGCTTGAACAGCAGTCTCACAAGTTTAACCTAAAATATCACTTAGGTAGTCCAATTCCAAAGCAAAATACCCACCAACACACACACAACCAAAAACCATTAAAAATGAAAAGAGGCAAGAAACAAACGATAGAATCATTCTAAGACTAGTAACCCTTCAGATATACCCCAAATGAAAGGAGATTCCACCACAAGGGGGAAATACAAAATGTGATGTAAGCAGCACGCAAAAAAATTAACATATTATTCAGGTTTTTCTATGGGAATACCTGATGCAGGATCAAAAACAAGATTAAGAGACTGGCTGTCCGTGAAATACTGTTTGGCTAGTAACCTAAAATCAACTGCGGGTTCAACTGGCTTGGGTCGTGGAAACCGCAAAGGTGAAGAAATTGAGATAGATGAGGGACCGTTTAGCAAGGAATCGGGCTCCCATAAGTGACCTGGCCTCCCTACTAAATCAACCAGATACTCCCTGAAACCAAAACAAAGTTTCCACGTTATCAACATACTATTTTGAGAAACATTTAGGACTATAATAGTTCTTACAGAAACCAAAAGCTACCCATACCTATCAAGCCCAAACCTGACAAGGCACGATGCAGCATCCTCTCTGTTACAATATTTGCATCCCTTTGCAATTCGACAGGGTAAATCAATTATGTCAGCCAGAACCTGCGCGCACCAAGTGGCAGGTTTAAACACTTAAAAAAAAATCAACTACAAGTGACATGTTTTTTCTAGCCAATAACACCACTCTTTCAAACAACAGCATCGAAGTTGAGGTCTCACTTTGAAGAGTAACGCTCGATGTCTGCAGAGTCCAACAGAGAGGCTACCTATGGGAACCACTACTTTAAAGCATTCTTTTAGACCATCAATGCACTCCTTCCACATAGGAATCAATTCATCTTCCCCCAAGATAACTGGACCCCTGAAGGATGCGAGAATTAACGATTACCAAGCAATGTGAGACGTCACAGGAAGATATAAAATTAGAACTTCAAAACGATTATAAGGATTGTGTAAGTACAAACCCCATACGATTGCAGACAAGCTTTGCCAGCTGATCAACAACCTCTTTTGTGGTTATGCAGCTACAAGATATGTCGTGGACTCTATTGTGAAGTTCCTTGAAGGCTGGATCGCTACGGCGATCGACAAAGATCGCTTCAAGCGAAGAATCAACACCGGAATCAACAGCTCTTAATGATTCAATTGAAGGGATGCGGCCACTTTCATGTAGATCGATGCATAAGGTCCAAATATATGGATCCAGACCATTCATCATATAAAACCCATCAGGAACTTTATCATAGTACGATAAGCAGCCATTTACCTAGTGCAGTACACAAAAAAAATAAGACTCTGCAATGCGTCTAAACGACATCTCACTGCTAGAAACTGCCAACAAACAACAATCACTACTCAGCTGCATGTTCTCTGCATAGTTTCCATTAGCACATACACTACAACATCTATAACTTAAAATCATTAGAATAAGCAATTAGATTTTACAGCTCTAACAGAGCTTCCTTTACCACCTCTCTATTGAGTCCAAAATGATTGAGGACTACACATATGGCAACAAGTATTTCACTACACAGTCCAAATTTCATTACATAATGACCCATCCATCCCTAGCAGATGTATTGATTATCTCAACCTCTAAACCTTCACACAACTCTTGAAGCATCCGATAGTCTTAACACCCATTATGCAATAACATCTATGATATCTAAAATAGAGGAATTCTAATATTCCCAGATCTCTTCACTGATTCCATTCGATCTTTCACACGCAAAAAGAAAGCTTCAAGAATTTTGTGAAATAAGCTAAACATGAACGAACAAAAGGCAATTAAACCACTGACCCAGAAACGATGTGAAACGGTTTCAGCTGAACTAGGTGAAGTACGCAAAGCAGACTCGTCCGGCACGGGATCCAGAAAGTTCGGATCGTCAGCGCAAGTAGCCTCAGACGAAAGCCGTAACGCCAATGCAAGCTGCAGCTGATAACTCTCCTCCGTCTGCTGCGCCCAGCTCTTCCCAGAAGACGAACCTCCAGCCGAGTCCCCCGCCATCTGTATCCTCAAATCTCCACCACCACCGCCAAGCCCAAGCCTAAACCCATCATCTTGAGGATATCCAATAGATTCGATCTCGTTAGCCGCCGCAGAAAGCGTAGGCATATAATAATCCCCAGACAAGGAGCTCTCACCGAAACTACTCCCACTCGATTGCCTCTGCAACCCAAGCGACGAAGCATACATACTATTCCCACCTCGATTCGGCTGATTACTCAACCTATGATCACCAGCACCACCGCTATGATCCCATTCGAATCCGCCTCTATCCGCCTTGGTTTTCCCATTGTTTCCGCTGTTATTGTTGCTCGCGCTTCTGTTTTCGCTGGACAAGGAGTCATAGTGCGGCGGAGGAGCTCCGGTGACGGAAACCGAGACCTGATCGTCGGAAAATTGACTAAGTAAAGTGTAATTAGATCTTCTACCGGGCATTTCCATGGAAGTTTTCGCGATCTAGATGAGAGACTTTTGCCGATCATATAACCTTCAAACCCTAGGAAACCGTCATTGTTGAAGAAGTTCGGCGAGCTAGCTAGCCACTTGTTTCTCTCTCTCTCTAGTTTTCAATTTTTTTTTTTTTTTAATTTCCCTTTTTTAATTCTCTCTCATTGGATTGGAATTTTTTTTTTCTGGGTTATGAGATGAAGAGAACTGTGAGAACTCGGTGCGTTTCTGTGATAATTTCGTTATATTCCCATCCTATGTCCCCCTTTTTTGGGGAACTTTGACATTTTTCCCAAAACTATTTACCATTTTTATTATTTTTTCATCGAGTATTGTCAGTTATTGACCTTTTATTAATGATACTAGAAAAATTATTTGTAATTAAGTTCTATTTTCCACGAACTACAGAAATAATGTTCGTTGCAAAAAAAACAAAAACAAAACAAAACAAGAGTAAGTAATTAAATATTCTATTACTATAAAAGTATCTTCTAGTTCAAAAAAGATAATCGGTATCCATTTGTTTGGTGGAATGCAACTGCAACTGCAAGTAAGATTAAAGAATAAAGTAAGCCTAAATAGTAATCGTATTCAAAGAGGAACATGTTCACGTGTAAAGACAAAACCATTTGCCCATAAAATCCAAATATTTCTACCTATGGAATACGCTGCATACAAAATTGGTAAGATTTCTTTAGACCAATCTCAATCCGAGACATAAAATTCAACATAATTCAACATTCAAAGTCCATAATAATATATGTGTTAGTGTTTTAAGAAAGCAAAAACAAAAACAACCTAAACAACTGGGAAGTGTAAGGAATGGGATAATATATTTTTGGTCTGAGGGGAATATGTATTCGTGTAGGCAAAATGGATGGGCTCTTGTGTCTTTATATTCCTTTGTCTATTCAAACATTCGTATTTCTCTGCCTGTGACTTCTATACTATGCATGCATCTTCTCTCATCCAACCTCTTTTTTTTTTTCGTTTTCTCTATGTTGACAAACAAACAAATATCTTTCTTTTTTCTTTGTCTTTCCAAATATGGCATTGTTAGACGATTTAATATGAGCAAGCCGGTTGAAATAATGGTGTTTTAGTTTGTTTGTTGGTGCTTTTTCCATTTTTTTTTTCTTTTGTCAGATTCTATCTTTTTTTGTTCATTATGAATGAACTAATACTCGTTATGTTTTGCATTATTATTTTTTGTCAAGTTATTTTAGATTTTCAAAGTAACTTTTCACAAACATTACAAAAGTTTTCTTTTTGACTAATTAATTTTGAATTTATTTTTATAACAAATGTAGTTTGTAGTCAACTAAAAAAAGAGTATATATTAGTATATTTAAATAATTAAATCGACGTGAAAATGATAAAACAACACTACTTATGTAAGAAAGAAGTTATACTTTAAACTTCATATATCTCTGATATTGGAGACACCACCTTAAACATCTTGAATGTAATTAACGTTAACAGGACCAAAAAAAAAGAAGAAGGAAACACTAGCTAACGACCGCTCCAAAAATATTTTTAATTTTTTTTTGGATAAACAAGCGTTAATGTTGGTTGATAGAAAAGAAAATAGTAATTATTTTATTGAAATTTACAACTGGTAAAAAAGTGAATAATGGCTAACAACTAAATAAAGTTTAATGTAGGAAATTATTACCAAGTCAGCAGTCAAGATTAAATTCTTCTATCCCTAAAGATTTTCTGATTTTTCTGATTCTTCCGGATAGTCGTCAATGAGCTGTCATTAATTTATTTATGAAGTTATCAACGCAACTTGGACAATAAATAAAGGGATATTTAAAGATGGCAGTATTTATATCATTGATCTGCAGTACTAAGGTTCATCGAATACTGCCAGGTTCATGCACTCAACGCATTTTTGTCATTAAGTTAACTTTGTGGCCATCGCCTCGTAGATTTTTTTCAGTACGTTGCTT
>VBRH01000010.1:118306-142978 GCA_014578085.1 Cardamine resedifolia | reverse complement strand
AATTTCAGTATTTAGTTTTTGAATCATTGAAGAATATGCTATTTTGTAAATTTTAATAATTTTAAAGGATTTTATATGTATTTTTAAATTTTTAAAAATATTTTTAGTTAACAATATTAATAAAAATTATTTTCATTAATTCATGAATGTTTAATAGATATAATTTAAAAGTTAGTGTATTTTTATGGATAGAAAAAACAATTTATGTATTTTTGTTGGTACTTTAAAATTTTATATATTTTTATGGAAATCGATAAATAGTTGATGTATTTTTATGGAATTGTATGAACTTTTGTATTTGTTGATGTTTTCTTAGATTTTTTCAAATGTTTTATTCCTATTAAATATTGGATTAGTTAGAAGGGATGTTGCTAGATTATATGCTTCATAGATCCTTTAAAAACTAATTTATACTAATAAATTATTTTACTTTTATAGTTGAATAAAGTAGTTCCACATTTTAAAGCTATAGCACAAAGTAACCACGAACAAAATTGATACGTCAACATCAAGATCCGCTAGGTAGGTTACACTGGGACCTCATAATAAAACACCCACCGACACTTCTAGCTAATGTAACTAAAACTTTATTTTTCTAAACATATAATTAAGGGATAATTTAATACTACTTTTTTTTTTACGGCGGATAATTTAATAGTATTAAACTGTTAAACCCCATAATTTAAAATAACTATAGTATGAAGGAGGAGCTATTCATACGATGATCATAACATATGTTATTATTTTATGGTGCTTTATAATACACGTTCCTAGGTTCTAATTTTTCACCTACATTTTATGATCACCATCTCTACCCTCTATTTCCACTCGTCCATTAAAAAGTCATATTCACAAGAAACAAAAAGAAGAAGGAAAACATTATTACGACGCATAACATACCTAATTAATTCATGTGCACTGGTCAAATGATTTTCTAATTATTATTACTTCTATTCGATTTTTGTGTATAGTTGCAATAAGTTGTACATTTTAAAGTACTTACCTTATAAGGGAGTAGTAATTGAAATCAATCGAATCTAAAACCAGTATCTAACTTTCTAACTAAGCACTGATTACTGTTTTAGTGATTAACACTTACCAATCATGAACCCACAAAGAAAAAAAGAGAGGGCCAAAACTATCAAATCAAAACTATGTACCTCAGAATAGAAGAACCGTTAAAATAATATGGTTAAAAATATAAAAAAATTACCGAATTTCCAGCGAGCTTGAACGAGAGCAAGTTTTGGGTTATGGAGGAGAAACGGTACGGTTCTCCAGAGAAAATCCGGTTCAGGTTGAAAATCAGCGTCGAAGATTGCAACGTAATCGCAGCTTTTAACATAACTCTTCTTCATTCCTTCTTTCAAAGCTCCAGCTTTGTAGCCATTTCTGTTGTCTCTGATCTCATACTTTATGTTTACTCCTTTACTCGCCCATCTGCTACACTCCATCTCCACTAGATCCTGCCACACCACCACCACCAACAACAACAACAAAGCTTGTAATGATGATTTCGAGGTTTTTTCAATTACCCATTTCGTAAAAATCGGATCTTTTTTAGTCAATCGAGAACCCATGTCGCAAAATTGATTATTTTGTTCGATCCATTTGCTGAAATCGAGAACCCGTGTTGCAAAAATCGTATTTTTGGAAACTGTGGAAGCGGGATTTGAGGAGAATCTAAATTTATTTGAAAGATCGGATTTTTAGGAGAATTGCGTGATTTCAGACCCAAATTTAGTGCTTACTTTGATCGTTGGATCAGTGGAATCATCAAGAACTTGAATGACGATTCGATCGGAAGGCCATGAGAGCCCACAAGCAGCTCCGATTGATAGTTGATAAACCTGCATTGACAACAACATTTAAACTATCAGTTACAACATTGGGATAAACAGAGTAATCGAATGAAAAAAAATAAGAGAATTTTGATTCATTGGGACCTCTCGTTCGTTGAACATTGGGATTTGAATAAGAACCATTGGATAAATAGAGTTTCCAAGCTCGATGTCGTCTTTCATTGGTTCCCATTTGAAACGTTTCTCTGGTTTTCGACCAAACAGCTTCACAAGAGAGATCACTACTCCCATGTAAACCCTTTCGACAAAGAGCATCACCGACATTGTTAAACAGATGTAAACTCCGAGCCTAAGGACTGGCACAATCAATGGAGCTCGAATCTGATCCAAAACCATTGACATTTGCATTGTTATGTCGTCTCTGTATCCCATGAACGAGTCAGGAATCATCGACGTCGTTGAATCCCCAAGCTCCATTTCTTCTTACTCCGGCGAGAGAGAAAAAACAGAGGAGGAATTGCAAAAAAAAACAGGGGACAAAGCAACAACCCTAGATCCGTTTGAGGGATTTTCTTGTGATACACGCAATATGGAACAATGTGAGATTCTATAAAAAAAGTTTATTTTAGGCGTAAGAAATCAAAGAGAAGGACGAAACAGAGAGACAGAGCTTTCCCTTTCTTTCCCCTTACGGTGAAAATCTCTGCCTCCTCTGCCTGAAAAACTCAGATTGTCGGGAAAAAGGAGAATTCAATTTTCCTTTCTCTGTGTATAGTTTTGTTTTCTTGTATTTAAGCCTTTAAGGGTTTGATAAGAGAAGAAAGATAATGAAAGGTGGAGAAGAAGAAGATGATTTTTTTGGAAAGAAAGAAGAGAAGAGAGAGATCTTAAAAACAGAAAGAGAAAGAGAGGACACTGTGTGTATCTATCTGTGTGTGTGTGAGAAATCAAAGAGATATGAATGTCTTTATATAAAGCCTCTGTCCTTGTATTGTTTTACACTGATTTATTTTCTATAATGTATTTTTTTTTTATAGAAATACTAATATTTTAGGTTCCATCAACCATAAAGTTGCTCTTTCTATTTAACTACCAAACATTATTGAACGACACAAATATTTATGACGTCCAGGCGAAGACTTAAACAAATTGTTATTTTAAAAGTAATGTTTTCTTTTTCGTTGTTAAAAAATGCTTCGTTTTTCTCGTGTTGACGGAAATGTATGATACAATATCCCAAATAGGAAGAAAGGCCAATTTCAACATGATACTATTTTCAGAATATCTTTTCATAAAAGAACTAAAATCCAATCGTTTTTTTAATTTCAATTAAGTAAATTTCCAAAAATTTATATGAACTTTTATATGTGTGCCGATATAAATTTTGACCGAAACAGTCTTAGTCAAACCACTGAATTAGATGTCATGTGGCATATTTCTGCAGATTCATATGTCATATATTTTGCTGAATCAGAAGCCACGTAGACTTTAAAAAAAAAAAAAATCATTTTAAAGTTTTATGGAATGCTCTAGATCTAAAAAAATGTAAGATTTATAAAGAGAAACGAAAACACTTTTATCAGTTGGGCCATTTTATCGATTTTTTTTATTATTTCTATAGCCGTAACAACCGTAAGATTTCAACCATTAAGCTATACATTCTTGAACAATTATAATCTCAATAAATAAAAAAGTTGTAATTATTCAAAAATGTGTCTTCTAAAATCCTACGGTTGTTACGACTACGTAAATGATAAAAAACTAATAAGATGTATGAACTAATAATTATGTTTCCGTTTCTCTATTATAAATGTAAAAAAAATATGCGATCTAAAATATTGCATAAAACTTCAAATTTTTTTTTGTTTGAAAAGTCTACGTGACATCTTATTAAGCAAAATATATGTCACTTGACATATGATTCAGCATAAATATGTTATGTGGCATTTGACTCAGCGGTTTGAGTAAGACTCTTTCGGTTAAAATTGATTTCGGCACACATATGAAGTTTATGTAGATTATTTTAAAATTTACTAAGTTGAAGTTGAAAAACGAACTGAACCATAGTTCGGATATGAAAGACACTCTTAAAATTGTTCTTGTTGAAATGGCCATTTTCCGTGTAATCGTGTAATTATAGTTTATAACAACTAGTATGAATTATATACAAATTCAACGGCTAAAAATCAGTTTAGCCGTCAAGGCGTCCAAAGAAACTCTAAGACCATCTCAGTCAAAACAATTTGCTAAGCAGCCGCTGAATAATTATTTATTTTACAATATCCATATGGTTAATATTTTTTATTTAATAATTAAATAATATAATTTAGTTTTTGTAAAACAGAAAAACAATTTCCATAATATAAAAATGAAAACGAAGATTAATCAGTTTAGATACTACATGTGTTTCTTAAAGGTCCGGCTAACAAACAACTAGCAATATTTTGAATGTTAATGTCATATGATATGAGTTGGGCCTTTGATAGATGTGTTATATGGTAATTAAATATATATAAAACTAACAAATTAAAGGCCAAATAATGTGAGATCCAAAACTAGATGAAGAAATGAGGCATTATGTATTATCAATTCTATACAAACCACATGACTTTTAATAACCAGTTTATCCCGATAGTAAAGTGATTGTATTTGGTTCATTTATCGAGGATAAAATATGTCTCATATTGTTGGCCTCATCTATTGACAAGATAAAGAACATCTCAAAGGATAATAGAATGATCGATTCTTTCGTATCAGAGATTGAAATTCTGCAGTGGTCCTCATGATGTTGTGAAACATATATGGAGTCCCAAATTTGTCTGTGAACTCCAGTAAATTGATGTATGTTTTCAGCATTGAGTTCCACATTTTTCGTAAGAATTATCAATATAATTCACAAAATTCTATAAGTAACTAAATTGAATGAGTTAAAAAAAAACTTGATTTTGTGTGAAAAAAAAACTATTTTAGTTATATAAAAAAATAACATTCAAACCGAAAATAAACAAAGCACATTTGTTTTATGCTTGACATTTGCATATGTCATTAACCAATCAAAATTGACCAAAAGCTCAAAAGGAGAAAATAAATATTCAAGGGCATCATTAAACAAAGCACATTTGTTTTATGCTTAATTTGCGACGTTGCTTCGAATCGCACCGACGGTCCAATTTGTGTAAAGTCAATTTTTTCAGGTAAACCAAAAGTATATTCTTTCATATAATTCGACACACGTTTCGACTTCGTCCATCAATCATTAGTTTTTTTTTTAGTAATCATCTTACATTAGCATTACAAGACTCTTCGTAATTATTAAGCATATTAAATAAAAACTGTATTTATCAAACAATGGTTACGTAGATATATCAAACTATCCCCTAAAACACATTGTTTCGAAAATGTGTAATTTCTTTTAGAATGTTCACCGCTGAGGCACTAACAATTAGTCATATTGATTTTATAGAAAATATCTTAAAATACTAAAAATTTATTTGGTTTTCCAACACGAATATAATTGCTTTATGTACGCTTGGTAAATCAATTGATGTAGGCTTAATAAAAAAAAATTACATGTTGTGGTATTTTGTATTTTTAAAATGTGGTAGTTTGACAATGTCTCTTGATTTTAACTTGGTTAGTTTTATTTTTTTCGGATACTAGTTACTTAGTTAGCCATCATTGACATAACAACACATCAACAAACATTTCAGTTTATGAAGATACTCCATTCGGAATGATTCATTTTCTGTCGGTCCAGTACCAAAGTAACTAATTAAAAGTTTGAAATCTTTTTAATTTTGATCTTTTCTGTACTTGTGATAGGGTATTTCCTGTTTTAAGTCAGTAAGTTGACAAATTAAAGTCTGTATTTAGTTGGCATGTCATGTGCGAAGACATACCGAGACAATTATTCAACATAGTAAATAATTTGTTGTTATTCTAAACAAACGTGAGTTAACTATTACTACACAATAATTAAACTCATATAAATTAAATATCACATACCAAATTGCTAGTATTATCTCTTCGCCAACTAGTTGATTGTACTAATTTTTACCAGTAGATTGATACATAATTTGTTGATAGACTGATACATATGTAACGTTTCTTCGTGACCAAATTACCATTTGTTAAATGTTTTATCTGAACTTAAATTAATATGTTAGACTGATACAACTTTTAAATATACTTTTTTTTTTTGGATAAAATTTTTGCTTGTATTTAAATTTTTGTGGATTTTTGTTTTTTAATACAATAGATAAACCGGATAAAACCACCCTAAAACCCAAAATGGGCTGGTTAGAGACTCTAAACTTTTTAATATACTTATAATATATTGAATTGATTTTATATAGTTGCATATATACATATATAATTCGTTACCTATAAACCGAAACAAATTCTTGGAGCGATATAATTACCTAGATCTTGATCATTTTTTTTGGTTAGTTTTCAATTTCATATTTCCATTCTTTAACAGAAAAGAAAATTTATATCCGCCATTGGCTTTGATTTCTTTGAATGTGAAACAAGTATGTATGATGACATCTAAGTTTGTATCTATGTTATTATGGTAACTTAAACAATAATAGAAATTGTGTGCAGAGATCTAATAATGAAAACTTAAATACGAAAATGAATAAAAATAGATAATTGGTGGAAATAATATAGCACTGCATATGTTGCATGCAGCCAGCAAGTAACATGCAGTGACATGCAAGTAAACATAATGTTAAAGAACCAAATACCACATGGGTTCTTACAGTTGCACTTTGCTTATTTCACTCACATTTGTCACTATTCCTTTCTTGTTTCATCATTTTCAATAATTCTGAATCTGCAATTTTCTTTTCCTTTAATTTATTATATATATCCAACAGTTATATGTCGATTCGACTAAATAAAATATATAGTTAACTGAGATTTTCTAAATATCAGCAAATAGAGACACATCCGGAAAAAATGATGATATAATGTGCGATTTATCTAAATAATTGTCTAAACAACGAATGTATTTTTATTTATTTTTTGTTGGTTGTTGTTGCGAACAAATTTCTGAAAGCATATATGCTTAACCTTTATTTAGCAAAAAAAACATGGTTAACCATATTTAACAAAAAAACATGTTTAACCACATGAATATAGCACATTATAGAAAGTGTGGTCTAATAACAGATGTTTACACTACACACGTATAGAATCAAATTTGAATAACAAACCATAGGAGATTTGTAAAATTTGTCAGAGCTAGTATCAAACCGATAATTGAATAAGATGGAATACTTTAACCAAAAACGATAAAACCAAACAAAATACAGGAGTACCCACGAACAAATGCAGCATGGAATTTTAACCATTTATTTACGAATTATAGCTGTTGGATTCATACTTAAAGAAACTGTGAGCTTCAGATTCATAATTACATTTTGGGTACCATATATTATATAAAGTAAAATTTCTATAAATTAATAATGTTAGAACCAATATATCTTACGATATTTTATTAATTTATAGTATTTATTAATTAATAGAAGTAATTCTAGTAATATGCCATATATATACAGTGCTTAATGATGGGTCCCATAAAAAACTTAAGCAAATACAATTTAAAATTTTTTTGAATAAAATATTTGTTCCCTTTTAAAATGACCCAATCAAGTTCGCATCGCCTATAAGTCATCGTTTGTTTATTTTTTGGTAAAATAGTCAATCGTAAGTTGTTGGTGACGGCAGTGCTGAGATTTACAAAATTTTCCAGAAAGAAAACCAAGACTGAAATAAAATAAAAATGGATTTGAAATGATATGATATTGTAAATTAATTTTGGTTAGCTTATGATACTGAGTGTTACTTTTCTTCACATCCCAATCCTTTTCTTCATTTCCCAATTCTTCTCCATCAAATTTACAAAACAGTTTACGAAAATTTAGCTAATTCAGTAATTTGAAAAGATATACGTATAAGATTAAAAGATTTATAATTTGTGGAAAAGGGTGTAAAAATGTATTTCCTTATAAACGTACACCCAACTCATAAATACATAATATATATACATAGGCGTTGTATCACTACCCCAAGAACAAAGTATTAACAAATAGAATATGTATTATCAAAAGAAAAAGTCTGTCGTACAAATATTAGTCTTCCAGAAAAGGAAAAATTGGGTATCTTTGTTACTTTAGCTATAATAAATATGAAAAATATTCAAAGAACCAATCAAGTTTTGCAGAAAACATAATTCTGGAACGAACCGGTGGGATCCAATGTTCATATTCCATATTAGAATTGATATCATATCTACTTTGGCACTGAAACTCTCCCTCTCTCTATGAATGCATATATATATATATATATAATATTTTTGGCAGCGTATGCATATTTAAATGTGCTATTTCCACCTTTAATTGTCGGCATAATATTTATATTGAATTTAGTAAAAACCCAACACATTTTGTGCGTTTATATTAAATTTTCTATCTGTTGAATTTTTAGTATTTTTCCTTTTATAAAAATCTCCGCCTAACTCCGATTCTTTCTTGTCTACTCACTAGACCCACTCTATCCGGATCGATTAATGACTAATTTTTTAAAGAAATTAGTTATCTAATTATTCTCCGTCTAATCCGATTACTCTCCGCCTAATCCGATTACTCTCCGCCTAATCTTGCATATCCCAATTATTTTTTGGTTGTAATAAAATAATTTTTTTATTCATATATTTAGATTGAGAGTTTGTGATGCTCTACATAACTTTTGTTCAAAATTTAATAAAAATCATAAAATTCTGTTTTAAAAATATGTTTTCATATGTTTACCGTAATTTTGAAAATAAATTATATAAAAATTTAATTATAATAGATTAATATATTTTTAAAACATTAAAATAATTCTAAAACAAATCTCTGATTTATCTCGTATAATCTCTGATTATTCGATTAAACACTATGCTATGCTTTCCCTCCTAACAAATTCTTAAACTTTAGTATTACTCTTCTTTTAAAAGCTGCTAGGGGTTGTTGACACCTCTTAATTAAATGTTTAACTATTCTAAATAAAGTAAAAGTTTGATCATCAGATAAGTCAATTTATTCTTAACATAAATATCTAGTGTATCGTGCACTGCAGACAGTTAACGTTTGCTGTAATAGACAAAAAAAAAATTGTTTTAAGCAAATTGAAAAGAACGATTCATAAAACTTAAACTTAATTAAATAGTTAAAAAAAAATAGTTTTGGTAAATAGTAAATCTAATCTTCTTCCAAAATGCGGACAAAAAAAAAATCTTCTTCCAAAAAAAAAATTCGTTTTTTCGAAACGTCAAAGGACCGCTTAATTAAAAAAGTAAAAACATTATATCCGCCTCGTTAATGGTATAGTATACGTAATTTAATCACGAAAGCAACCAAATTGCGTTTTACATACGTATATATTTTAACTTTGGGCTTGCACATTAATTATGTATGAAACTTGGAGAGAAGCTATCATTGGATATGGTCAAGTTCTATGAAACCACCGAGTTGATATGTACAATTTGGCTCCAGTGGCGAAGGAGACACTACACCTTAGTCTTTAAGACCAAGTCTTCATCACTCTATTTCTCACCTACTTCCATGTTTCATTACTAATTTTGATATATATATTTTTTGTATATATAATGGGAAAGTTCCTAGGTTAAGAGTTTATATTTAACTTTTTTTTTTTTTGACAATTAAGTTTATATTTAACTTTAAGTGGATTATCATATACTAGTTAATTTTCCGCTTTTGACAAATTATAGCCATCTTTGACATTATACTATATATTGATTATTTGTTCTTACGTCAAGTAATGAAACAATCGTTCTACGATATTATTTCTCACTGTGTTTACAAGTATGCATACGCTGACCAGAGTTGTGTTTACACAGCAACCAAATATTATCAATAAATCAGGAAATAAAGTAACTAGAGAATTTCTCTATATGTAATTAATATTTTAAACGTAACTGGATTATAATTTTGAACGTATCAAATTGATCGATGAGGTTAATATGAAACGATAGATAAAGCTGACCGGCAAGCGACATGGCACGTGGGAATTCTAAACTTGCTATCAAAGTTATTCCTCAACATTTTGCACTCAACTATTTAGTTTTGTCTAATTAAAGGCAAAAGGGGGAGGTGTATAATTCTCATTTAACATTTGTTTCCACAATTTACTTTTGAATTAATACTGTTATAGTGTTGTCTATTTTTCTTTAAAATTTATCTGTTCAATTTGTACATCCTGCATTGTTTAAGAATCTTAAGATCATTCCAACAAGTAATGAAATTACTTAAAAAAAAAATTATAATCTAAACGTCTCAGGTCGAAGTGGTTATGGTAGTTGGACCACAGTTTGTATTATTGGGCTCAAAATAACTTACTAATATAATGGGCTTAGGGCCTCATGAGAATACGGCGACGTCATAGTAGCAGTCTGCGGTGAAGAGAAGGGAGCTGACGTCATCGGCGTCGTCTTTGAGTGCCGGAGTCCCGATGGAGCTCGGAGAGCTTGTGTACAGATTATACAGAGCGTTAACTTACGGCACCTCGCCGTTAATTCACCTCCATATGCGGTGGCGGAGGCTCCGAGGCCAAGAGCATTTCCACCGTTGGCCAGAGCGGTTCGGCCATCCCTCCGCCGTACGTCCGCCGGGATCGCTCGTCTGGTTTCACGCCGTCTCTTTAGGTTACATAACTTCCATGATCTTCAAATTCTAACTCAACGAAACACAACTGTTCAATTCTTCATTAGATCATTGTGGTGAGTCGCCGAATCGAGAAATTAAGGTTTTTTTTTTTGCTTTTGGTTTTGGGTGTCTCTCAGGTGAAGGAATGGCTGCAATTCCCGTGATCAGACGCTGCAATGAAATGAAGCCAGAGTTGACTATTCTCATGACCACGACGACACTATCTGCATTGTATGTATAGAAATCAAAATTGAAACTTTGAAGTTTTTTTTTTCTTTGTAAATTGGTTTGTTTCAATCTTCTTCGTTGCAGTGAAGTAATAAAGAATGAGCTTCCCGTTGGTGTTTTACATCAGGTACGTTTGATTTGCATGATGATGATATCTCTCAAGTCTTATTTATATGCTAAAGTTTCAAAATTTGGCAAGTTTGCACCACTCGATACACCGGTGGCTATTGATAGATTCCTTGGCAACTGGAAACCAAATGCAATTATCATAATGGAGAACGAACTGTGGCCTAATCTCATCATGGCTGCTTCAGGACTTCTAGTAATTCTTGATCCCTCTCTTTGTTTTTATCGATATATCACTTATGCAAGGTTAATATTGTGTTTCTGTTAATCCAAATTTTCAGATTCCGTTGGCATTGTTGAACGCTAGAATCTCTACAAAATCCTTTAGACTGTGGTCTAGTCCTCTCTTGTTTCCACTGGTATCGTTGTTGCTATCTAAATTCTCATTGATAGCTCCACTGGTATGTTTGCTAACTTCAGCAAGTCAACTTTATCTTGTCTGATTGTATTTAATTATTTGCCTCAAATGTGACAGAGCACCTTGCAGGGTATACATTTTCAGCTGCTGCAGGCGCCACCCTTTGCCATTCATTTTGCGGGTGACTTGAAATATGGTATTGTAGTCCTCTTATGCCTTCAAGATATTCCTATATTATATTCTGCTTCTTAGTTTCATTTTGTTTCTTCATGACTGAATTGCTCATATACTTTCTGCTAAACGCATATTAAGATCCGTGTATTGTCTGCTTTTCTTCCAGTGGTAAACGAGTTCCATGTATCTAGTGGAATATCTGAAAGTATAAGAGCTCTAAAAGAAGAACTCTCAGAAATGAAGGTCTGGATTGCGTCTTCTTTACATAGAGGCGAAGAAGAAGGTACTAATTGTCCTAACTAATATGTAGCGTAACCTTGTCGACTAGCGGGTGGTGCTACAGTATCTTCCATGATTTGATTGGTGCCGTGTCACAATCACATAATCACGGTTTTGACTCTGTTTTCGTTCATATGCTCTCTGAAGCAAGTGACTTTTAAGGAATGCATTGCTTGAAATTGATGATCAAAGTGTTGTGTGCAGTCATTTTAGGAGTTCACAATATGCTTCTCGAATCACATCCTGACTCTGTTGTCATAATTGTGCCTCGACATCCACATCATGGCCAAGAGATTGCTCAAGTATGTATTAAAACCACCTTCCGCAGTTCTGCTCATTTTCTTATCATTGGCTTATCGAAGGTTGATGATTTTTTTGGTGAATCACATTTCATTGTCCTCAGCTCCTTTTGTAGAAACTGCGGAAAGATGGCCAAAGTGTAGCTCTAAGGTCTCAAAAGGAAAAGCTTACATCGAGGAAGACGAATATATATGTGGTGGATACACTTGGTTTGGGTTTCTTCACTTATAGTTTATCTTCCTAGTGCTACTCATCCCTCTACTTTCTTCAAGAACATGTTCTTCTTCTGCTTGTTTTCTTCAGGTGAACTAAGAGAATTCTACAGAGTAGCTCCAATAGCTGTCATTGGAGGCTCTTTCTTCCCGGGATTAACTGGTCATAACTTGTCTGAAGCAGCTGCCGCTGGCTGCGCCGTTATCACAGGTGCACGCACAATGATAAGAGAGGATAATGTGCTCGTATAGTATAGTTGACTCTTTCTCTCTGTCTATCTGAACATTCATGTGATCTTTGATTAGGTTGTCATGTTGGACATTTCTCTCACATGGTGAAGGCAATGCAGCAGTCGAATCCCTTATCGGTTACACAGTTGTCGACTAAGCTAGAGCTCAAAGAAACTATCGACTCGCTACTGAGTAACCCTGAGATCTTGGAAACACATCAGAAGGCTTCGAAAGAAGTATATGAATCTCTGTCAAGCTGCATTATCTTTAACATTTGGAATCTTCTCAATCTCCATATCTTTAGAGTGAAATAATATGTTAGTGTGGCTTAATTATTTATCCAAATAAATCCGATTTTAGTTAATTTTTTTTAAAGTACCTTTCCAGAGTCAAATTCATCAGATTCGTTGTTGACAAAATTAGAGTAATTGGAAGAAGACGAAAACAAAAACAGAAAGACCAATAGGAAACTTTTCTCTGGATATAAACTTGTTCAAATAACATTACGAACACCAAAGTTTATTTTGGTTTAATATTCACTTAAAATCAACTAATTACTCTCCGTTGACTCGGTTGAAGTTGCTAGTTTTCCTCCGTGGAATCGACCAAGCTTTATCTTTACGACAACGTTATTCATTTTTCTTCACTTGTGAGTTGTGATCACAACCTGGCCAAATTCAGCCGATGAAAATTTTGAGCAAACTTTTTCATCAAATCGTATGAACGGATATGAATATTTTCATCAACTGCAACTCTGGTATATTTTTTTATTTTCTCTAGCATTCAACAAAGCACCCGTGGCCTAATGGATAAGGCGTTTGACTTCTAATCAAACGATTGTGGGTTCGAGTCCCACCGGGTGTGTTGTTTTCTATTTTATTCTGATTTTTTTTTTCAAATTTTTTATTTTTATATAATACTTACTTTGATTCGAACTACTAAAAAAACTCTAAAGATGCACCAAAAGTAGAAGTCAGTTCTTGCAAAATGAGATACTATTTTTGTCTATACAGCTAAAAATCTGGGCTTCATCTCCACTATTGGTTACATAATAATAGCACAGTGAGTATTACTGTGCTGTCTTGCTCGTTTGCCCAGCTCTTGCGCGGACTATGTTCCTCCATTTGTCCTTGAGATCCGCTGGAGTACGTGTTTCGTGAAACACCTTCTCTCCCATTTCCAGAACTTTCCTCCATGGCATGTTCTTATTTGCTTCTGCTGCAAATTTCTCCACTCCCACCTGAAAACCAAACACTATATCAAACAACAATTCATGAAAAAATACACATCTAGTGACTATTGTTTATTATTATACCTTGAGCATTTCTTCTTCTTCTAATGTCCAAAATAGCTTCCTTCTCTGATCCTTCATAAAGAAAGATATGTCCCTGAAATTCATGAGGTAATATGAGTGAAGATACTCTTAATGTTCTTCTAGTGAATGAAAGAAAAAGGAACAACCTCACTGTTGTCTTTGGCTTAGCCACCACCACTTTGGTTGTTGCTGTGGCTTGTCTCTGCTGGTTCTTCATCTTCCCTGACGGGGAGGTTACTTGAGCCGATGAAGTTATCTGCTCAGTTGCATCTTCTCCATTTCGTTCGTTACTTGATTCCTTTGATGAGATTTCACTGTCAGTGTTAAATTCTATCAGTCTTCTTCTTCTTCTTCTTTGCTTCTCATTCTGTTGGGCCTGGTCTTGTTCTTTTCCTGAAAACGATTCTTGCATAGACAAAAACGGTGAAACATCTCCCTTTTTCCCTGCACCTGTACTGACTTTAGTTTGATCTTTAGCTGTTTCATCATCCTCAGCGTCTTGAAAGTTTTCTGTAGCTACCCTCTCTTCGTCTTTATCAGTACCCACTTCTGGTTGATCAGTTCCCTCAATTAATGGCATGTTCTCATCTCTTGATATATCAAAATCCCTGACAACAACTTGACCCCATTTTGATGAATACGCATCCTTCTCTCCTTGTAACTCTTGATCACTCACAACGTCTGTGCAGTCCACTGAATGCTCTTGCTTTCCATTTTCCTCATCTCTGCTCTTCATCTCTTTATCTAGGTACTTGAAGACTGCCATTTCCGCACCAACGGTCTTTTCTCTCAATGATTTGGATTTCGATGCTAGAATCTTGAGCCAGCAATAAGGACAATACGGATTCGCAAGATGCTCACTGCTACCTAACTCAGCATACAAACACTCCCCATGAAACGAAAGAAGACACTCAATCCCGGAACAACGGGAAACCCGCTTGTCAGAGATTTCACATACAATACAAGCATCTAAGTTGATTGGCTCCACCGATATTCCTCTATCAATCTCGATTGTTCCAAGACAATGACGCTTCTTGTGTGGCACAAAAATATCTGGAACAATCTCATAACCACTATCATAGTGTGTAGTGCTCACTCCATTAGCTTCATCATCCTGTGAGAGGAAATGATGAAAATTAAGCACAGTAACATCAACTTCAACAGTTTCTATTTTGCGAGTTACAAATTCAAGCTCCACAAATCCATCCAAAACCACAAGTTCACATACACCTAACGAAGCTACAAATACTTGAGTCTAGCAGCCGATTCAGACTCAGAGTAGAAATTTTAACCACCTCTAATTTTCCGATTGTAAAGGAGAAATAGCGTTACCGGAAGGGAAGCGTGGGGATCGAGAGACTCGCGCGAAGACCTAATCGGAAACGATTTCGCTCTCATCTTCATCTTCTACAGTTTCTCAGCCAGTATCGGAACCTTTCGCCTGAGAATTTTGAAATTGGCACTTCAACAATGGAAACGTTATGAACAGAGAAGAGTGTTATCTCCAATTTTGAAGCGAGAAGCGTACTGAGGAAGATGGCTCCTTTGAAAACCCCAGTGGCCTAGGGATATTTTAGCCTAATTACGTTTTTAATCGCTACAAATTAAAAGCTTTTTACTTGAAGATTTGATAGTAATAATTTCCTCAATTAATTAGAAAACTAGTAGTATGTGATAAAATTAGCAAATATAGAAGTTAGCCAAATTCATTTATAAACTTTTTATTTACTAAGAATTTGCAAATATAACTAACACTCAAATTTCAAGTTAAACAATAGCGTAAATCATTTATATAAAATCTAAATAAATTAAAATAGAAGTCTTACATTGTTTGTTGGTTAATTTTAATTAAATATAAATCATACATATATATTTTTGAGACACACACTTATGCTAGATGATGCATCATATAAATAAATATATTTAATATAATGAAATTAAAAAATATATATATGTACTATTTGTTTAAATTATCAAACTATATGTAACTTACATAGTTAGTTTGAGAAGAAGAAGAAAAACAGAGTTTATAAGTGATACAAATCTGATATAAGTGACTTTTGAATAGTAACATTGAGAAATGTTTCTATTTAACAAAAACTTTAGTTTTGTTTAGATTGGAATTGGTAAGATATTTAAAATCGTTGTATTCTTCAATTGTCTTTCGAGTTATCTTACATTTGTTAGAATTTTATCCATGAATTGATTTATGTTGCGATCTAATACTATATTTGCCACATTACATATATGATTATTGTGAGATCCATTTAAATTTATATGATAAGATATACTCATTCGGTTTCAAAATATAAGATGTTTAAGGTAAAATTACGTATATTAAAAAATTTGTTTTTTTAAAATTTTTTTAATTTAATATATAAAATAAAAGTAATTTAACTAATTATAAAAAACAGTAAAATACTATTGGTCACACAAGATTCAATAAAATTAAAAATTAACTAAAAAGATAAGAACATTTTATATTTTAAAACAATAAAAACATCTCAAAACATCTAATAATTTTGAAATGGAAGAAGTAATTTTTTTTGGTAAAACACATAATAAGATATATCTTTATACAAGCTATTCTACAAGATAACCTTTTAAGTTTCTTACTAAATCTGTCAGCAGTATTAAATGCTTTCCTAGTTTTCTTACATCCACAATTCTCCATCCATTAAATTTAAAATATTTGTTAATTTGTGACTTTGTTAATAAATCTGCAATGAATAAAGGGGTTAGTCTTATGGAACTTGTTTTCCCTTTTTGTTACTATTTATGTCTGTAAATTGTCTACTCACAATAAATTTGCATAGGAGCAATTGTACAATGTATTTTATAATTTATAAATAGGGCTTATAAATATGGTCTTAAATTAGTGTCTGACTTTTAACGGCGGGATTTAACTGTTATGAATTACAAATTTAAACTAATAGTAAAAGGAGGTACTTACTGTACCAACTTTAATCTTCACTGTTATATTCATCTGTAGCCTTGCTTCCTCACAATATTTTACCTTTCCATTATATCGTGTTATTTAATGATGATGGTGAAACTTTTTTCACCATATGTGAGAGTAGTGAATACTTTAATACAAATTTAACAAAAAAAATAACTAGTTTAATAAGACCAATCCCCCCCAAAAAAATGTATATTGAATTTTAACTGAATCGTTCACATCAAATATCTAATATTCACAATATATATTTTCAAGTACATCTTTCACACAAGATATATCAAATATATTAGCATAGTAAAAACCATATAATGAGGTTCAAAATTACTTATTTTCCTTTTCCATACGTTATATGATTGTTTTAGTTGATTCAAAATAATTAATGTATTTTAGAAAATTTTATAATTTTAGAAAATTTTATCAAAACATATATATAGCATCCATATAAAGCATCGATCCATACAGTACTTAAAAAAAAAGATTAAAATGTGACGAGTATAGTCTAGCTTTCTCCCAGAAGGAGGGGGACCTTTTTCTTGATTACCGATCTTAGCAACTAATGGATCAAACAAATATATGAAATCATCTATGTAAATATAAAAAAGGTATTTTCAAGTAATGAAACTATTTCTAAAAAGTCCCAAAGAACAATAACAATCGGAAATTAGTTGTTCGCTGTACGGGTTGGGTTCTCCTCAATATCTGAGTTTTTCGTTATGTCTCTTTTTTTTCTTTCTAATGCATGCATGAGATGAGACTCTGTTGAAAGTTTTTATGCGGATATTATTTAATTTCTTTGACCTTATAACATAATAAAAGACTCCTTGCTTCTTCTTTTTTCTTTGTTAAAAGGCGTTAATTGACTACCTTCTGGTTCTTAACATAATTTTATGTATATATATTTATCAAAAACCATGATTTACTGCATGGAAAAAGTAATCACCCTAAAGAACCTTTAGTCTATTCTAATAAAAATGTATATGAATAGAGATTTCATTATATGTTCTTATAGGGGTTTATGAATATATAACACAAAAAAAATTGGAAGGATGACGATCATTTCGTAAAATTAACGAGTAATTAGGACAACATAGATAGGAAGGGAGTTTCATGCTGAATGTTATTATTATAAATGCTTTTTTTGGGTGAAAAATCGTTCTTATTTCTTATTTTGCATTTAACCCACACATAATATATATTATGGAAACCATAAATGTATTTGCGTATAAACACGAACATATTATTTTCGGCTTATAAAGACACCTTATTTTTGGTCGATACCAAGGACTTTTTATGCAGGGTCTTAGGCACTTAGCTAAAATAGTTGAATTTGGGTTTAAAAAAATAAAATAAAGAGTATGATAAGTTGTTATCAACGGATCCTTTGCAATTAATGCAATCATCGAAACTCATTAAATTTCTCAAAAAATAATAAAACTAAATTAACACCACGAAAATTGTGATGTCTCATCTCTTTCAAGAGTTTAGGCTTAAAAAAGCTTCCCTTTTTCTTATGCACTGTCGTTAGTTTTAAATCTCATTACTTATCATAAATCTGTTCAAAACATATCTACTTTTAACATAGAAAAAGATTCCTTTCATCTCCCTCTCTCAAAGAGTGCTACACATCAACAATTTGTTAAGTAGCAATTGAATATGAGAGAGATTGTGTGTAGAACTGCAAGTTAATAAAAGAATGTGGGGGTAAAGAGAGAAAGAAGAGTACACAGTAGATGAGGACAATGAGACTTAGTTTTCAAACTTCTTCTTTGCTTTGGCTTTTATTGGTCATATCAGACTCTTTATATATAGATAATCTACTACTTAGCTCTCTGTGTTGATTCTTAGCTTTCAAAGGTAGCTTTTGGCCTCACCCTATACTCTTACAGGTTACTGCACATATACATTGTTATGGACTTCCCACTAGTGTCAAACCTTTTGCATATTAATTTTCACACATATATAAGTAGATTTACATGTTGTGTATGTCTTGACAAAAAAGAAAAGAAAAGATGTTGTGTATATAAAGACGAAACAATAACTGATAATCTTAGGACCAAGAATGAAGGCATAACCAAAGGAGAGGGAACCACATTGTCAGTTTTTTGGGGACCATTAATTTCTTTTCACTCTTTTTCTTTCACTTATTTAAGCGTAACTTTGACAAAAATAAGTACCCACCTATATTAATACATGAAATCACAAATATTTATATAAAATTAAAATCTCATCAGTTTTCTTTTCAACTACATTTATGTTTTAATGTCTATAAAAATAGTCAATTAAGACGGTGGTTTAAATGTTAAAGGCCACAAGTAGATTTATGTAAATGTTAAAAATTTCCAAGTTTAGAAGAGCCGTCAAATAAAATTAATCCACACAGATTTTGGTTTACCATTTATTGATCTGTGCTATATTTTAAAGTGAGTATTTGGATCATTCACACACGGCTCATGATTCTACAGTTAATTTTTAAGCAATATTTTTAAAGTTATGAGTATATATTATAACAACCATTTTATCAAAATTTTCCAATAATATATTATCAAAATCTCTATTTTTTGTTAAATCAATTTTATTTTAAATACAAAATATGCACATGTCCCCGGTCCAGTGTTTTGACTTCTGAAAGTGCATTGGTTGGTTCACGTTATCTTGCAAACTTTGAAACAATATAAACGATGATATTTGGTATATGCATATAATTCATTTTATCAATAACATGCATTACTTTAACAAATTTTGATTTGGATAATGATGCGGCCATCACATTAACACAAACCATGAAGTAAATTATATATCATGGTCCTATATGTTTGTCCTATTTTAATACAAAGAAAAAATGTTATCCAAAACAAAAATAAAAAAAATTCAAGTTTGACACTTAGATACAACGAAATATATCAAGCTATATAAATGTTAAAGAGAAGATGGATGATGATCGATGATGTGCAGATGAGACAAAATTATATCACACTTTCCTTTTCAATCTTTAAATTCCAAAACAAAAGGCATTGTTGGGTTGCTCCCTTATTAGGTGAAAAAAACCTCACACAACACATACATTTCACTCTGTCTCCATCACTATATCTATATCTCCCCTCTAGATATATATCCCTATATATATTATTTCAAACGCTGCGTGCTCTCTCACTTTGTTGCACCTCCAAAAGACAGTATATAGAAGAAGAACTTCTTTGTCACGCCTCTCTTACCCTTCTCTTGTGGTCCAATAAAACCCTAATTTTCTTTTCTTTATTTTATCCATTATATTAATTAGATCCTAGCTATAACTTTCTTCCTTCTCATCATCTCTATATATTAAGATATTCACAAGAACTACAAAAGAAAGAAAGGAAATGGAATGGTCAACCACGAGCAACGTAGAAAACGTGAGAGTTGCTTTTATGCCACCGCCATGGCCCGAATCTAGCTCAGTTAACTCGCTACACAGCTTCAACTTTGATCCTTATGCAGGTATATTCACACATCATAATACCAAATCTATTTACGCGGATGCAATTAGTTTAACTTCTTTACATATAGATGTATTAATTAAGTGCCGGTATAATTTCACGTTTGAGAAATCCATGAACATATAAACCTTAGTTCCCCACTTTCAAGTGTTCTTAAGCTCTATTTTTGTATATTTTTATGTGAAATGATGAAAAGAGTAATAAATTTTCGAAAAGGCCTCACGTTTTATTTTGTTGTATATGACTTCCCTAGACATCGTTGGGATATGTTATCTAAAATTTCATATACTTATTAAGTTTCTTATTTTTCTTGGGATCCAAAGTTTTTTTCTTCTTGGGATCCAAGTTCTAAAAAGTTAAAACGTCACTTTTGAAAAGTTGAGATTCTTTTATGTTCACTCTAAGAAAATGGATGTGGTAATTACTTCCCCTTTTATTTTCCTTAGTGACGCAAGTTTTTGTTTTGTTTCTTATGATACTATTTGTTGGGCATTTTTCTATGTTTTTAAATATGTCTTTTTTTATTTATCGGGGAGTTTGCTAAAAAGTTGCGTCGCGTTACAGCAGGAAATCCATACACACATGCTGACGTGCAAACCGGAACGGTTATCTCTGTACCGGAATCAGAAAAGATCATGAATGCGTACCGATTTCCGAACAACAACAACAACGAGATGATAAAGAAGAAGAGACTAACGAGTGGACAATTAGCTTCACTTGAACGGAGTTTTCAAGAAGAGATAAAATTAGACTCAGACAGGAAGGTGAAGCTGTCGAGAGAGCTCGGTCTGCAGCCACGTCAGATAGCGGTTTGGTTCCAAAACCGCCGTGCACGTTGGAAGGCCAAGCAGCTCGAACAGTTGTACGACTCGCTTAGACAAGAATACGACGTCGTTTCAAGAGAGAAGCAGATGCTACACGAGGAGGTCTGTGTACCATATTTGTAAAATCATGGGGTCTAATTTAAATATTTATACCTTTTTGTTTTTATCCTCTAGTTCTTGATTTTGTCAGATGCCCCCTAACAGAGCTGGTGATTTGGTGATGCAGGTGAAGAAGCTGAGAGCTATACTAAAAGACCAAGGTTTGATCAAGAAGCAAATATCTGCCGGGACCACCAAAGTTTCAGGCGAGGAAAACACGGTGGTGATAGCTCATCCAAGAACAGAGAATCTGAACATCAATCAAATCACCGGAGGAAATCAAATTTACGGTATTGATGAATACAACAATTCAATGCTGGTTGCTTCCTCTTGTTGGCCGTCTTACACATGATCTGAGAGAGAAGAGAGTCTCCAACATTGAGCTTAATTCAGACTAGGACTTTAAGTAGAACTGTTAGAGTAAGACAAGCTTTTTCCCTCATTATTGTACCATCTTAAAACATAAAATGCATTGTGTTCTTAATCTTTTGAGTCATGTTCGCTGAACCAACCAACTACACTATGAATGAACACTCAAAAATGGTCGAACAATCAAACATTCATATTGCTTCCTGTATGCTATAACTGAAGAAATAGAAGTTGAAAAAAAAAAAAAGATTGAAGAATGTGAAATCATCATATCACTAGTAGCCATCTTTCAACTTAGATGAATACGTTTCAACAATTTCAATGACTGAATCAATTAAAATCACTTTACTTGAAACAACCCTCAATTATTGATCAGGAAAGAAACTAGATTCCAAGAAACTTAATCCCAATGTTTGTGTACGAAAACATAATTAAAATCCAATGAAAACATAATCTCTTCACTTGACTCTTGCTTCTCCTCCATTCTGCACAAGGCTTGCATGATGACCTCCCAGTATTGTAAACTGAATGAGAGGAAAAAAAAGAAAAAACCTAAGCAATATATAGTTGAAATTTCAAGTCAGTTTTCGATCAAACACAATAGAGATAAAGACAGAGAAGCGAAAAGATTAACCTGCGATCTCAAGTGGCCAGCTTCTTGTATACAAGCAACATCTACAAAGATTTGAGGATCCATGCATGAAAGTTAAAAGAAAAGCTTCAATGTGTTTAAGAGCCATCCTTGTTGCCCCATCTAAGCTAATGCTTTTAGATGTGCTCTCTGATGAAGAAGTTTCATTCATCCATCCAGTTGCAGATTGACAAGTCAGATCGAATACATATCAAAAACCATAAGAGTCAGTTTGGATTTGGATGGTTTATTAAGCACTGAGTTATGTAATTTATACACAACTGCCATCAAACATGTACGCTAAAGCCAATGCAGCCATGAATCGAGCCATTTTTGAGACGGAAGACGAACACAAGTCAGCAACAATGGGGAGTGCATTACCAGGGTTAAAAGCAAGATTCCATAGAGCTCCTGCTGCAGTTTCATATACATCCTGAAAAATATAACCAACGCATTGGAAGAGGAGAGGCGAGATCGAGCCAACAATGAAGAGGAAGCCATTGGATAGTTGAAATGAAATGAACAATGAAATGAGTCTTCGAACCAAAAAAAAAAAAACTAACTAAATCGGCTCTGATGATTAAACGCTGCGTTTTTATATTGCAATAGTTGTGATGTTGCTATTTTCCCCCTTTTTAACTATTATACCCTTCTAACACTAGTGTTAACAAAAAAAATATTTTTTATCAGCCTGGTTTGTTTGTCCTTACAGTCAAAAATCAAAAACTGTGAACTATATTATTCACGATTTTTGGTAACTCCGCTGTTTGAGATTTTTTTTTGATGGGCCTCATTTAAAAGCCCATATGGTTTTAAATCAAAACCCAATTTCTCGTCGGCGTTTGGGATTTTGTGTTGTTTTGTTCTTTTACGATCCAGAGAAGAGAACAATCGACACGCTAATAAACATCATCCACACCGATGATCGTCTCATCTTCATCGTTTCCAGTAAAGCTTCTTTGATTCCCCAGTTTTCTATCTAAACTCCTATCAAAATTTTCTTTCGATTCGCCGGTTTGCAAAGAAGATAACTGCAAATTTATGAAATTTGGAAATAGATATATATATAGAAGACATGGAATGCTACAAAACAATACAGATGAGCCCAGAAAACAAAAAGCCTAAGCTAGTAGTGAAGGTTCAAGCAGAAGAATGATGTACAGTCCCTCAAGGATATTAGATAACAAAAAAGAAAATAATTATTTTTTAAATAATGAAATTATTTCTGAAAAGTTCCAAAAAAACAATAAAAACTGATCGATTCTCCTGATCCTGAATATCTGAGTTTTTAGAACTGTCTTCTTTTTTATAATGCATGCATCAGACTCTGTTAAAAGTTCTTTTATATATGGGGATTTTCATTTTTTTTTTTTGACCATTTCATATCAAAATGCTACTGTCGTTTTAAGTTATCTAATTAATTCTGTGAAATCGTTAACCATGATGCCAGCCAGTTAATTAACGGTCTGGTACTTAACAAAGTTTTGCTTGTTTACTATACGAAAAATTAAGTGCAAGGAACAAATAACCTATGTTTTCAAATAAAATTTTCAAAACATATGTGGGGAATAAAGATTTCATTTTTTGTTTTCGTATGTGAATAATACAAAAAAGTTGGGAGGAGCTGTGAGCAATTTCGATAAATTAACGAATAAGAAAGAACGATGTGCCGATGCGGAAACAATAATCTAGAGTTTCATGACGAATTATTGCACATGATATATATATATATTTTTTTTTTGTTAATGATTTATAATTTATTGAAAAATTGATGTAAAGAATTTTTGTTTTTGAATATATTTACCTATCTGATCCTCTCCTCTCTATTTTTCTTGATCCTCTCTATTGATCCGCACATAATATTCTCAAGACAATATATATCTTTACTATGTATATGTTACTATATGCAAGCATATAATTGACACGTAAAAAAAATAACACGTAACATGTGATTTTGGTCCATAGCAAACACGTAATCCTGGTCAGTGCCAGGATATAACTTTTTTCCCCATGCAAAATATATAAACACAGTATGATAAGTTGTTATCAAAATGATCATTTAATATGAAAGTACGGATATGCAGTCATCAAAACCCATTAGTATTCATCAAAAACACTATGTGAAGATTGTGATGTCTCATCTTTTTCAAGGGTTTAGGTTCAGAAGCTGCCTTTTTATACACTTAAACCCTACTTTTAACTTACATAAAGATCCTTTACTCTCCAACCCTTACATTGTTACACATCAAAAAACTTCATATTTTACCCCAAAAATTATTACACAACCAAATTTTGCTGAGTACTTTAACAAAAAAATAAAAAATAAAAAAATTGCTGAGTAGAAACTGAATAGGAAATCGGCATATTCCTAAACAACCATTGTCCTTGTTATGACGATTTTTACACGCACTTATAACTTTTTTGAATGTGTAGATTTTTTCAATAGCTAAATTAGAAGTAGGCAAAATTTTCGCTTTCTAAATATAATACCGACAAGGAGCCAAAATATACCCTAACTGAAAAAGGGCGTTAATGCCTTTGCTATTATATATTTTGATGATCCAAAATGCCATATCTTTTT
>VBRH01000010.1:61833-90883 GCA_014578085.1 Cardamine resedifolia | reverse complement strand
AATATATTCTCCCACCTCATCACTTCACTTGAATGTCTAAAATCATGACACATCATCAAACTCTTTTAAACCATTTAATTTTAAATCACTAAATTTATTAGATCCATTATTTTATAGTATTTGTGAGATACATTAACTCATTATTAAAGTTAACGTTTCTCCATTCTCCTTCCACCATCTAAACATCTACTTCATTAGCCACCTAAGCAATCATAATAAAAAAAAATACATTTAATAATAATTCATAAAACACTAAAATAATAAGACAAAAAAAAACAAAAAACATGAAAATAATAAAGCAAAAAAAAAAACTAAAAAGACCAACACTTAGTCATATATAAATCATGAAATACATAAATTGATAAAATAAATAAAGAAGTAAATTAAAATAAATAATGAGAACAACAAATAAAGCAAATAAATATAAAAAAAATTAAGAAAACGACAACTAATCATATATAAATAAACTTTCGCGAGCAAACCACTAGTAATACATATAGGGATGATAAAAAAATAAATTAGTGGTACAATATGAAATGGATTATAACACCTACATTCCTTATAACTAGTCTATAATACTATTACCTATTTAGTTTATCGGTTATCTTTTCTGATAACATAATGATTTTTATTATGTCTTCAATACTTCCGCAAAATAAATAATTGTTTTTTATATTGGAAGTTATTTATAGAGAATATTTATATAAGTATAAAGCTAAATAATTTTCATACTGTATATGTTTAATGATGATTTGATATTTTGATGTCTTTAACATTAAAAATAGGATCATTTGGTTTGTCTAATGAAGTAATGAGGATTTTATTGCCATACGTTTCTTATCAAATATGTAGGTGTTGAAAATTAATAACATGTTTACCAAACTACAATCTACATACGATAACTCAGGTTTCAAAGATTATAGATTTATTCGAATTCCACTCATTTTCTTTATTCAAGGTACGGACATTTATAACATAAATAAACATGTGGTTACATATTTTTTTCTCCTCATGTTATGAACCCATTTTTTTTTCGGTTTTGCATTTGATGGACAATAATAAAATTAGCGTTTGCGAGCCGCAGTTTCTCTTTGAGCGTTAAAGAAGACAGCCGCAACAGGGAGACCGAGATCATATTCGACGGCAAATTTACGAGTGTTGAAGTGATCTCTCGAAGGGATATTGGGGAATATAACCTGTCTTTGCTTCTGCTTGAACAGAACAAACACAAACCTATGTATCCCTATGCTAGGCCTTGGCAATTCATAGCTCACTACCTCTTTTCCTATTTTCCAATTCAAACATTTATCAATATGTAACATAATTTTGTTTTCTCTATTTAAGTATTAAAAGTAAGAAATTCATGATGAGCCCCTACCAAATGTAGCATCTGTTGTACCGGGAATGTTTGTTACGATCCTGTTGAAACATTTAACAAAAAATCATAATGATGGAGAGATTTTGACCAACTCAAGTTATACAATTAGACATAAAAGAGAATCTTTATTAGGGTTATAAAGAAAGTATTGAAATGCAAAGAAACTGAACGTACCAATGCAAGTGTTCTTTTAGATAGGGGTCACTAGGACCTGGAACATCAGGATCTACCATCACCTGTTTTGCATTTCAGGTTAGTTTAACCATCAATAAGAAATGACAAGGAAAATTAATGATAAAAACTGAATAGTAGCATCATATTCTTCACAAAGGAGAGGGTACAATTTATCAGATTATCGAGCCGTCCCTATCTTTTTCTCCAAGGAGTCAGAAAATGGAAAACTTCTTACAGGAAAAAATACAACCCCAACATCAATTACTGATGTTTTAAAAAAAAAAAAAAGTTCAATATATGTAAATTACCAAGGTGAAGAAGGATCTGAGATCACCACCATGGATCTCAACCCTAGGCTTGGAGGAGACAGTGGAAGGAAAGAGCTCGTGGCCATTGGAGACTTGCTTCTTGTTATAACTCACATGCATCTTAGTCGTTGGAATGAAGTAATCAAGAACATCTCCTACCACTCTACCCACTATCAATGGCTCTACCACTCTAGCTCCCATGTTCTCCATCTTTTTGTTGAATGTCTTTCTCTTTCTAGTTAATTTTGGGTATTAAGTGAACTTAGAGAAAGATGAAGATTTGTAGTGGGATGTGGGAGACCAATAAGTAGACCAAGACATCTATTTATAGGGGGTTTCCAACTAGAGAGAGAGAGAAAAAAAATTGTTTTACTATTTTTAATAGTTTATATATATTTTCGTATAATTCTTAACTATTTATTTTTATTTTTTTATTTTAAGAAAAAGCAAGAAATCAAAATATCTCAATTAATATTTTTTTAAGTTTACAATTTACTGACATTAACTAATAAAAATAAATTTAAAAGTTTAGAAAATCAATCTTTAAAAAACAAAATAAAAAAACTAGAAAATTATTATTTTTGAAAGAGAGGGAGTACATAGTATCCATTTTTTTGGGTTCTTAATTCTCTAGTAACAAAATTTAAGACTAACTCTAACATGCTATATATGTAGTTGTCCCATAAATTTTAATGTCATCAGTTGAAAGAGACGAAACCAAGTTGAGAGAAAGCTCTCGGCTGTTGGAGGATTACATTAAGGTGTATCCTTCAAATCCGAATGATATTATGCGGCTTATTGCTTTGTCACTGTGTGCGTATATATGTATATCATGTTTTCAACCCCTATCTCTATGACCTATACTTTATATATCAATCAAATCGCTACATTAGTCAATAATTGAGTTCTTTAATCTGTAGAATCATATAATCTTTTGTGACAGCAAGAACAAATTAATACCATTAAAGTCTACAATTCGACAAAATTCCTGGCTAGATATATCGGCAAATGAATAAATTAAAGAGCTACTTTTACTAATTGGTCCATAAATTTAGAAAAAAATTCACTAAAACATTTAATTGACCTAGATTAAGAAAATTTTATATTAACACTCAGAATTCCGCAAAATCGTACAGAGGCATGTTTTAATCATACTATGAAACACCAAAGTCTAAAGGAAATCACAAAAATCCGTAGGCTAATATAAAATCATAAAGGTCTTATAGAATACATAAGGGTTATTATGGGCATTTTTTTTAGTGGAGAAAAAATTCATTTTTTTTTCTTGTAGAAGCAAGTCTTGATTGATACTTTATCAAAATTGGTAATGAATCAGAATAAAGGCACAAAGCATAATAGACAACATGAGATGCATTTTCCAAACAAAAAGAGAGACATCAATGCTCTTAATTTAGACAAGTGGACAACTTATCTGAGGAAGTTTAATCCAAAAGAATGTACAACAACAACTCATTAGTGTCGTCTTCACCAATCCAGGCCTCTGGCTATTAACTATTGACCCTGGCGAGAATTTTCACCACCAAAAGCCCTTTTGGGAAAATTCACACAATGCTAAGCCCAAATAGGTGACAAAATAAGGATATTACAATAAGCCCAATACTCGCAAAACGGTCCCATTTCAAGTCTAAGCTCGCTACAGTAGGAAAAAGTCCATCGTAGGGCTAAATCGAGGTCGGTCTCAAATATAACCTCGCCAAAAGAAAGTGATTGTGATGAGTTATGAGAAGTTCTGGTTGGAAGACAACTTTACAGAAAAATATTTTTGCTTTGTATTACGACCAAGGCTTTGTAGCTTCTTATAGCAGTTTTAGTTGATGCATGAAGTTTAGACCTCTCGAGAAACCTTTTAGATAACCCATTCTACTTAAAATCCGAGCATTGGTATTTGGGTTGATGGCAAATCCGTGCCATAGCTTATTCAAGTTCAGAATATAACCGAAAAGATGTGACTTTTTGGTTTAAAGATGTAATTTTGGGAATAGGTTGAAGAAGATGGAGATTATAGAGCAAATTCTGTGTATATATAAAAAAAGGATAAGAGATTTAGAATACCAAACAAGCAGATACACTTGTCAATCCAACAATAGTCTTAAAGCAGCAACAAAATTCGACTCCAAAACATAATCACTAATCCAATCAGAGAAAGCAAAAGAGAAAAATAACCAAATGTTTTCTTGTTTCCGCTTGTGGAGGAGGAAGAGACGCATCAACGGAGTCTTCTGGCTTCTCTCTCAGACTCGAGCAAGGTGAGGATATCACCTTCCCTCACCGGTCCTTTAACATTCCTCATGATGTAACGATCAGAGTCAGTGAACTTCACTCGAACCTGAGTGACCTGACCCCTGGAACCAGTCCTACCCATGACCTTAACCACCACAGCATGCTTAATCTGAGAATCCATTCTGATTGACAATGAAATGAAATTACATCAGAATTTTCACATAATACATCAATGAATACAAAATCAGTAATTAGTTCATAGTGTTTATATGTTTTCTGTACAGCAATACACTTTACAGAGATATCAAATGGGAAACGAAGATTAGGAAATCGATTGACGACCTAAATCTGAGAAGATAACAATCTATTCATATTCAGAATCAGTTGCTAAGAAAGTTTCAATCTTTCAAGTTTAAGAGGCTTTGTTTTCTCATCGCAACTATGGATTCCATTATCTAATAAACAGAGAAGAATTCTAATGACAGTATTATCGAGAGAGAGCACAGATCTAGCCGGAAGTTCAACAAATGATTGAAATCGAATCAAGATACAACATTAGATATTGTAGATGATGAAGAAACCTGTAGACGAAGGCTAACGGAGACGCTGCGACCAAGAGGTAAGAGCTTAGCGGCGATAAGCGTGAGAGACAAAAACCCTAATTTCAGAGACGCGTGAATCAGGGCTTTCTTTGGATTTTTATAGGCGTGCTTAATTTCGTTACCCGGTTTTCAATAACCGATTTCGGTATTCATTAATATTTTATTTTATTTTATTTTATTCCCCCGGGTCGGTTCAGTAATTTTTATTGAACCAAGCCACGCTTTTGATTTTTTTTTGACTATCCTTCCTTAATCTACCAATGTTTTGTTTTCCTTAGTTAAAAGATGGCGTTTACGGCTTCTCTCCCTTGTGATTTAGCTTAGCTGCTTCAGTTCTTTTGAATCCACGATCTGACTTCTCTTCAGTTCTTGCGGATTTTGTGGATTTATTTCTATTAGATGAAGATGAGCCTTTACTTTTTCTCGAGAAACTTCGTGATACAAAGATAATCTTGTGAGGATGATGAGTTAATCTATTCTTATGGTGTTTTCCCTACTTTCATTAATCATTCTTATACATGTATCAAATACTCTGCTTCTTTTGGTTTACCTCCATTCCTTATACACACATTAAGGATGATGCTATCGAACATTTATTTCTTATTGGAAATAAAACAACAAGTTCTGCTTATTACAATATACCAACATATAGAAACTATAGAAAGAAAAAAACATGTGAGAAACAGACACAAAAATAACAAAACCACAAACTTCCGCTTTCCTTCCATCTTTCTTCTTTCAAAGCCTAGAGACATTGATAGGGTAGTGAGCTACAATGTGATTATAGACAGCAAGTGTAAGAAAATCATCAAGCTCAGCTGCAGTGCACTGCTTTGTAAACATCTTGCTAGCTTCCTTATACATTCCTTTCTTAAACTTGTCTTTTCCAACTTCTTTCTCTATTCTTTCCATCTCTTCTTCCACAACTCTCCCAAACAACTCTTTACTCACCCGAACTCCAAGCCCGTCTCCATCCAATTCCACTCCATACCTAATCCATTGCCAATTCTGAACACGGCTTATCTCGGCCGTGGCGGCGTCTTCCATTAGGTTATAGAGCGGGACAGATCCTGATCCTGTTAACCACGCGGCTAAGTATTGGATTCCCACACGTGTGTTCAGCCTTAGACCCTCGAGTGTACGCACTCCTCGCGGTATTTGAAGCAGATCTTCCTCTGTTATCGCGGATGCGTCTTCTCGCTTCATTGATTTGATTTGGTTTGGAGTTTCCCCCATGTGGCCTGTGAATGCGTCCATGCAGATTGGGATGAGTCCTGGATGAGCCGCCCATGTTCCATCATGCCCTGCTTTTACTTCTCTTAGCTTGTCTTTCCTCACTAGCTCCAATGCCATCTCATTCGCTTTTGGGTCATCTCTTATCGGAATCTGAGCCGCCTGATCATCATACCACCAAACAAATCAACATAGAAATCAATACATGTGCAACTGGTGCATTCACACATGCCTCTTAACTTTATTTGTAATACTTTCGCAGAACATCCAAATCGTTTGAGACAGAGACATGGTGAACAAGTGTTCGTTAAGACTTAAAGAGGGGACTAACCATGCCACCCATGGCGTGGACACCGCGCTTATGACAAGTACGGATGAGAAGATCGGAGTAACTTCTCATGAAATGCTGGCCCATGCCGACTAGGACACGGTCTGGTAAGAGGCGGTCAGGGTGAGCTTGGAAGGTCTTGACATAGCTGAAGATGTAATCCCATCTTCCACAGTTTAAACCGACAGAGTGATCACGCAGTTCGTATAGTATCTCATTCATCTGGAAAACAGCTGGGAGGGTCTCGATCAGCACCGTTGCTCTAATGCTTCCTCTCTCTATCCCAGCCAGCTTCTCAGCTCGCTCGAACACACTGTTCCATATCTTTGCTTCCCTGTCAAGAAACCAAGTAATCTAATTAATTAACCCTAAAACCGAAAACTATCAAATTTATGATCGAACCGGGTAGATACCTAGAATGTTCCATTTTGGGGAGATAGAAGAAGGGTCCGAAACCGGAACCTTGAGTCTGTCTAAATTTGGCGTAGTTGTGGAAGAAGTAAAGGCCAAAGTCGACAAGACATCCAATGGCAGGTTCACCATCGATGAGGATGTGAGCCTCAGGGAGATGCCAACCTCTTGGCCGGACAAAAAGCTTAGCGGTTTGCTCGTTAAGCTTGTAAACTCTGTTCCTTGACTTGTCGTGGAACGTAATAGATCCATCAACTGCATCTTTCAAATTCACATGCCCTTTCATCAGATTCTCCCAGCTAGGAGACAATGCGTCCTCGAAATCAGCCTGTTCAAATCCAACAAAACATTGTCCTAGGTCAAATTGGTTGATATTAAACTGTGTCCAAACCGAACCAGGTCCAATTAATACTAAAAAACATTGTAAAGCAAAAAAAGTGTTGTATATAAAGAGAAGAGAGATATAGATGGACCATGAAGACTTTAGCTCCGGAGTTGAGAGCATTAATGATCATCTTCCTCTCGACCGGCCCGGTTATCTCAACTCTCCGGTCAGCAACGGCGGGAGGAACAGAGGCACAGACCCAATCACTGTCTCTGATGACCTTAGTGGAAGGGTCAAACCCAGGAACACCACCGGAGTTGTAACGTCGTCGTGCCTCTCTCCGGCACTCCATGGCGTACCTCACGTGCCCACGAAACTCTCTCTGTAACTCAGCCACAAACCCAAGAGCTTCTCTTGTCAAAATCTTCGCGAAGATTTGGTCGTACCGTCCTCGAACCTCCACGCCATCCGGCGAATCATACACGGCGACGTTTGGTCGATAAACTGAGGTCTCGAGCTCCATTTCTTTTTTTTGCCTTTTTCAAATAGTTTGTTACGTATAAGTCTGATCGTATATTATTTGAGTTATAAAGGTGGAAGTGGATAGGTATAATAGGGTAAACGCATTGACATGTGTGCCTCGTTTGGGGAAGTGTGCCAAGTTTATGATTTTCGTCATCTTATCGGTTACGATAGGATTTATCTCAAATTCTATGTCTATATAATATCCTGTTTGTTATAAAAAGTATATAATAGCCTTAGTAGTGTCACCAATTCAGTATTCGCGCGTTTCTTAGTTTGGATTTTTGTTTTTATAGCGAAGAATGAATATTTGGAATGAACAGATGATAAAATTGGAAGTGAAACTCTTAAAGGGAGTCCTATCACTTAAATATTAACGAAAATTACTATAAGTAATTTTGACAAGTAATTTCAAAATTACTTATTCTTGAGATAGGACTAAACTCCGAAGTTTGTATGGCTTTCCTTAATTAAGACACATGCGCCTAAAATTAGAGCATTGAAGAAATAATAAAACCATATTTAAAATGATTATACAAATTGAATTGAATCTTAAAAAGAAAGTTTACAAACACTAGAAACAAATTCCATTAATACAAACCAAGAGCCCCAAACACCACTTCAGAAAACTCTCTCACCAAATCATCACAACCCAAAATCAACCCTTCAAATTCAAAGTCTGCCTCCAAAATTAAGTCAACCCTCTTCGAATTTCCCCCAATTTAACCAATAAAATCAGGGAAAAACTGAACAAAGATAAAGATAATTCTTCATTAAGAGCAAAATGGACATAGAACCAAACCATTCTCATTACACTCCAAACACTTAACCATAGTTTGCTTCTCTTCCTCCATAACCTTGCAGCTTCCATTGCAAACCACACACATCACAAATCTCATCCCTCCGCATCCGAGGCAGCAACTGCCTCCAAGCCTCGCCGCAGGCATACCATCAAGTAAAACTCCCAATTTTCCCTCTTCCTCTAACCTCACCACTTCTTCAACACTTCCTATCAACCTCCCTTTCACAAATACGGCAGGTATCTTCACATGTTTTGTTCCCATAATGCCCCTGATCTCTTCCTTAAAAACAGAGTGCATCGACACATCTCGCTCCGAGAATCGAACTTGGTGCGAATCTAATATCGATCTTACCGCATTGCAATTCTCAAACGTCTTCCTTATCCCTCTAAGAGATGTTATGTAGATAACCACTGAGTTTTCTCCTCCCGGTGGACATTTTTCAGGGAAATTCTCAAGGAGTCTCTCCGATTCTCGGGTTTTCTCGGTTTTTCGGGTCTCATGCACCACAGGAGAAATCACCATCTTGATCTGTTCTTGTTCTTGAGATAACTCTCTCTCGTAAGAAGCCACTAGATCTGGATCAAACATTGGACTAAAACTCTTCCTCCTCTGTGTAATCACCGATGGTTCTTCGGATTTGAGAGGGAAACTCAAACGCATTACGCCTCTCTTCGGAGTTTCTAGAATGTTCTTCGGCTTCAGAATTTGATTCGGACTCACTCCTCTCGAGTTATTCCCTCCTCTGTTCTCTTTGCCCCCAAATCTCTTACTACTTCCTCTCTTCGGAGAATCCACCGTAGATTTCACCGGAGTCTTCCATGATTTCCCAAAAATGCCACGAGATTTGGGACTAATCTTCTGTGGATGAGAAACATGCATCGAATCTTCGAGATCTTCCATAAGCTCCCATGTATTGATAATCTCCGGATCATCTCTCTGTACAGATATTCTAGGCTTGATTTCGTCGCCTTTAGTAACTTCCTGTAACGTTGGAGAAGTCTCTGCTCGTTCATCGAGATTGAGATGACCGTAAGTAGTTGAAGTGAGGGAGACAATGTGATCGCCGCCATTGTTGACTCGAATCTCTCTTATGAGTTTCTTCTTGCCTAGTTTCGAAGAAACACAACCCATCTCTCTCTCTGTCTCTTGATTTTTTTACTGAGGGAAGTTTTATTTTTGGGAAGAACAGAGGTTGAAGAATTAAAAGAAAGGGGTTATTTAGTTTTTATTTTCGAATTTTAATTACTTTCAACGGTCATATTTTTCGAACGGACAATGTGGAAGTGTTAGTGGATCGAGATATTTTTGTCGGAAGTCCCTTATCTTTATGTTTTATTACTTCTTACCGTGTATCCTTTTGAAATCCATGGCTAGCCCTCATTAGGTTTCCTAATTTATTTTACATTTTCCCCCAGAAGTATCAATTGTTTTCTTTTTCACCCTTGGACTCTTTTATTGCCTTTTTTATTTGTCTAGATTCTGTCAATTGCAGACTGCAACGGTCTATTATTGTACGTTAAGCGAACGTTAACGCTTTTCCAATTTTATCTGTGCATAAGAATTTATAATTTTAAATATCAAAGTTGACCATTCTTAATTTGTTATACACTTATGAGTTGTTGGTTGGGGACTGTAGGCATACTCAAATAACTAACTGTTAATTTTGATTTATTTATTTTGTTAAATTTTTGAAAGTTTACTTGCATAATAATAAATATTTAACAATTTGTGTTAAAACCTTTCAAATTTTTTTTAATGATATCGATGATCTTATTAAAGGTAAAGATGGAAATAGATCTGTTATATGTAACAATATTATTGTATTTACTAAAGAGGGACAATATTTGAGGATAAAGGAAGACATGATATTTTGAAAATAAAGAAATAGAAAATCTAGACATACCCCTCACCCTAGATTGCACTTTAAATTAAAAGATCGAAATAATAAGAGAGAATATCTAAATCATAATGCCACCATACAAAAACTACCCGTGCGTCGCCTTTATCACACCACCTTTTGTAAGAGCATTAATTAAACAAATAGAATTATATGAGTCGCATAATAAATGATTTTTTATATAGAAAATAAATTATTTGGTTTTAGATATTCGTTATTTCTTTGACCCTACCAAATGTTGCACAACTATATTTCCCTCCATTTATGTATTAAATTTGTTGTTTAACTTACGATAATACCGATAAAAATGTAATCATAACGAGCAATTAACTAACATTATCCGGTAACAAGTAGCTAAAGTGCATTAAACGACAATTCAACCACTAACAGCAAAACAAATAATTATAGGGAAAACATTTTGAAACTACACATTCGAATTTCCGGATTTTTTAATTCTTAAATAACTAATGTTGACAAAATCTACATACAAAAAGACATAGAAAAAGGAACAAAAGATCATCCAAATTAAAATTTAAATAAACGGACCACACATGTCTTGTTGGACCTTGTAAGAGCATAGTTATATCCAAATGGGTGTCTAAACAATAAAATAATATTTGTTGATCAATTTTTGACCAATCAATAAATAACATGGGTAGACACCCATTTCTTTTGTGTTTTAAATGTCTTTCTAGAGACACCTAACCTCTCTTTAAGACATCTATGTCTTTTTTTTATTTTTATTTTATTAAAGAGACACCCATAAAATATAACCAATGTGGATAGTCTAAGCATATGCTTGGACTCGGACCACTTCGTTCTCCATTGCCAAATTTCGTTATTTATTTATTTAATTTTTAATATACTATTTTCTTGTATTAAATTCCAAGTTGGTTTTTGGAGTGTCATTTTTGAAAATCTTAAATATATAGTTGATCAAACTATATCAATACTACATTAAATTTTAATATGATAGATCACTCCCAAATTGTGTTCTAGTTTCGAAGGACGGACAACAAGAACGAAGAAGATCAAAGCTTGGAGAATTAATGTCACTATATTTGGCTTATATATAAGTACATTTTCTTCATATTTTCAACCCTACACATAAATGAGTAGCTGAACATACACACCAAAGTATAGAGTGAGGAAGAAGATAAGTTAAGCAGTATAAGTTTGCTTGAGATACTCGACGATTTCTGCACTCTCAAACATGGCAACTCCAGTATTTGGATCTTCCAGGTAAGGCACCTGTTTTCATATAACAACGTAACACAACCCATCAGTGTCATTATCATCTTTTTTTTTCTATGTATGTATTTCTCTAACCAACCTGAAAGTGACCAGCTTTATTGAGCAATTCCTGCCGTTTGGGGCTGCCGCGAGCACAACTGATGGAAAAGAACAAGCAAAAGAGGGTAAAAGACTGTAACTTTTTGTTCCTTCGATTTTGAACATATATATATGTAGAACTGATGGTAGCACTGGTCTAAGAGCCTTGTTTTTTATTGCCATACCTGCGCTGAATGTGTGGTAACTCCAGTTCTACAAGAACTTCACGTACAAGCTTACAAAACGGAGAACCCTGCAGAGAAATTCAAACAAAGATCGTATGTTTAATAAGATTCAGGTTTCTGAAGACCGAGAAAAGGAGATGAGATCGAAACCTCGTATGCCCAGAATTCGAGTGGCTTAGGTGGTAGTTTCGCTGGTGTGTACAAGTTACCCTGCATGGTAAAAGCTCAAGCATTTGGTGACAAAACTGTTGCTTAAACCGATATTCTATATAGCATACTCTTTCGTAGAGAAACATTAGATCTTATAAGGCTTTTTTTGTTTAACACTATAGTCGAGAAAATATGTCAAAAGAATGAAATATATTTTCTTCTCACCTTTCCCATACGACCAATCATTGCAAAGCCAGCTGTTATAGCCTACAACACAAAGTAGCAATGTTAGTTTTATGCTCTTGGATTCTGAAGCAAAGGAATATGAACTGAAACATGTTCAACGAAACTAACCGTTAAAGCACCAAGTGACAGACTTAAAGGAACTGTTCCATCTCCTGAACAAGTTTAACCAAACAGAGAAAAGAGGTATTGCTTAAACTAGTAGATGATGCTAAAACCAATAACCAAAAAGGGGTCTGGTAAATAGAAAAAGAATCAGGCAGAAGCAGGAACGGACCATATTTCTCAGATAGATATTTGATGATTCCATCTGATTCATACATGGACACTCCGGTATTGGGATCAACCTGACATTATATAATCAAACTCAGAACATTAAAGTCTTATTTCTTACTGATGAAAGTGGTGGCAAGGCAACCAACATAAAGAGTTTTAATTGTGCATATAAGCATAAAAGTAAAACGGAATTCTAAGGTTTCTGACAGTTCGTGAACAAAAAATAACTTTATATTGCAAAGCTTTGGTTCCAAAGATTTAGCATTTATAAATGTCTTCTTGAACCACATTTATGTGATTATTGCATTATGAATTTGAACTCAAAGCAAGGACATATCAGGGTAAAGACAATTACTTCCAAGGACGATGTTCATGGGACGAATGAAAAAGAAATAGAAAATCATAAGGATAAAATGGCAAACCATGTACGGAAACTGTTGTTTCCCGCCCATCTGTTTAACCTTTGGGCGGAAATTCGGACTCCCTCTTGGACAAGGATAGTAAAGAATATCAAGATCCAACACTGCAACCATTTCCCTGACCTGCAAAATCTCCATATTAGTAGAGTTACCCTAAGCTGTTGCAATACATCAAGAATAATTCATACACGAAGACACACATTTTGTTTTAAGGGGACTCGGACAAAACATAATGCAAACACTACAATGATCGTTGGGCAATATTCAACAATTTGTTCCCATGGTATCAAGCAAAGATTATAAGTAAAACAAAATCTTCAGAATTTTGGCTTATTTTGAAACACCAAATACAATGATTCAGTAAAAGAAGAGATAGTTACCTTACGGCAGAAAGGACAGCTTCACTCGGATACCAGAAATGGAGAAAAATAAAACATTTAATCAATATGAAGACAAAATAGAAGCCAAATGAACCATCAAACACAGAGTCAACAGAGCAAACATACCCCTCAAACTCATATATCTCAATGGGTTTCTCAGGACGAGGCCCGAGCTTTGAGGTTTCTTTTACCGTGATCCCTACACATAACATAACCTATTATGATTACCATCTATACACATACAAAAGAAAGCCCACAGCTTTGAAGGAACTTTTACTAATCTTGAACACATATTCATCGAAATTCCTAGTAACATCTTAAACCAGGAGAAGCAGAAAGCAAAAAAGCTTAGAAATTGATGATGATTACCGCCAATACGCAACGCATACTGGTCAGCTGGAATCTCTTCCTTGGACACGAAAGAAGCAGAGTACCTAGTCGGATTCAACAAAGATATCAAATCAAATCAATTTGTTGAAGCTGCATCAATTGAAATCAGAAACCATAGTAAAACCAGAGTACCTATTGAAGATGAATTGGGGAAAAGAAAGAGAATGAAGCAATTACCCAGAAACGAAAACACCAGTGCCGAATCGGAAAAGCAAACCAATGGAAGCACCCAAGACATCAAAGAGTTTTCCGGGTTTAATGGCGAAGCGTTTGGGCTCGGGAGGCTTGAATCCAGGAGGAGCAGTGAATACAAGAGCTCCAGTGTCTTCACTGGACTTGGTAGACATTGAAACTGCATCGGAAGATTCTGAGGAAGCTTTGACCATAACTAGGCTTCGAATCGATCTGCTTCGTGAAGAAGAAACTGATCGCAAAATCGGAGGTTGTGGGAGGATATTGTTCACTACTATCCCCGCCATCAATTTTTTTCTTCTTCTAAGTTTTTTTTCTAAATTTTTTTTATTTATTTAACGTTTTTATTTTCATATCACTCCCTCTTTTTCTAGAAGACAAATTGAAAAATCGAACAAATCGCTGGACTATAGTAATAAATATTATTTATATGAACAGTCCAAAACTACATGAATTGTTTTTTCACAAAAAATGTGCTAAATATAATTTAGCTTATTTTTATTTGTTATCAACTTTTAAGTATAAATTTATTGGTTTAACTGCAGTTAATATCTCCTCACCATTTTCTTCGATATTAAAAGAAGTGTACTGTGAAAAAATGCTTACAGAATTCGATCTCATCACCCAATTTGATTTTTTAAAGTCTTTTATTAATTACTAAAACTATAAATTCAGAAACGAATAAATCTTAGATGAAAAGACCAATTACTCAGACTAGAACAAAAATGTTTTACAATCATTCACCAATACAACAATATTAACATAAGTTATGTGGAAAATATGATGCAGCTTCTCTAAGAAAAAAAAACTGCATTTCGTCTGATCAACCTATTTCCATCCAAGTCTAAGTCATGTGAAAGAAAAATTCATAAATTTAATTAGATTATATCGTTTAATTCTAAGTGTCCAATAGCAATTTTAACTTTTCATTTCCACTTCATTTTTGGGAGGGTCAAACTCCACTTCATTTTTGTTTCCAAAATCTCAACTCTGTTTTCATTTCATCTTTACTTTACAAAAAAGTGAAAAGTGTTTTTTTTTTTTTTAGTAAAGTTACATTTAAGAAAAAGAAAAATGGGTCTTGTGTGTTACCCTCTGATCTTTGACAAGAAACATACTAGTAAGATCTAAAATGTTTAATTTGACTAAACTACTAAAGTTATCTGAGTCCTGAAGACATCATTCATCATTTAAAACTTGGTAGAAGCGAAAGCAATAGTTTGAAAAAACTTTGAGGTCTTTGGACGGTGCCTACCAGCAGAAGCTTAGCTACCACGTGTTGTAAGTAGATTTGCTGGAGCGTAGCACGTGAGCCGACCAAAAGCATGGGAACTAAAGGCCGAGAAATCTATATTCCTTTTGCCTTCGTGTTTTAGTCCAACGGATCACAAAAGTGCTCTGTACTTTCCAAAAAAGAATAAGAAAGGAATCTCATTTTCTCATACTTTACTGAAATTGGTACTTATAGTAATTCTTATCATCAATTTGTTGATTCAGCCTTTGAATGTGGCCTGCTTATTCTCTTTTTTGTTTTCCTAGGACATTTATGTGATGACAAATTAGAGACAATGACATCCATTTTAAAACACTGTTTTCGAAGTCTATGATCATTGCCGTAATACTAGTGCATTGCATTCACCAAATATTGGGCATGCACTCTTATTTAAATTAAAAAACAATTGTTTCTCCTGATTTTCGCATATTAATCTTTGCTCTTACATACAGATTCTGAGTTAATCAAAGGTTTTTGTAATTGAAATTCTTACAATATTCTTGACAAACCAAAGTAATTAACCAATTTGCTTGGGTCACTTAGTTTCTAATATTTTATCAGAACTAATCAACCTCTTCTTAGGTCTCATAGAAAACCTGACTCCCTCGCCAATCCCATTTGCAGTCGATTTCAAAATTTTTGGTTCGTATAATAAAAGTGTATCCCCACAAAATTTAGTGGACCTTTTGGACATAAGGACTTGGTTAAAGTTTTCCAAAACATATTCCACCGATTGAGATATGCAAACATTTAATTGAAACCCTAGATAGTTCTTATATACCCACCCATTGTTTGTTTTGCTTTTTGTTTTTGTTAAGTTATTATTTAATAGCTTGTTTTGACCATACTCACCTCTCATCTTATAGTTTCACCCCTACGTCGTTGTCACACTCATATTTTTTTAGTCACGTTCATTTTTCTTCGTCGCGAGTTAGTAAATCTCAAATACAATTATATATATAGTATGAGTTGAACACTAAAAGAAAATTGGATTTTATCTCTTACCAATTAATTTGGGAATATACGAGATTGTATGAAAGTATAAAAGACAAAGTCTAATTTTCGACCTAACAAGAGCAACGGAATCACGCTCAATACAACTATTAGGGATCATGATGCTAAACACAATACATAATTAAGTTGTTATATTATTAAATACGATCAGCATGTAGCTCAATTTCACTTTTCTTAATAAATAAATAAAAACGAAAATCATATAAAGGATATATAGTAAGGAACAAAATGCACTACCCGATCACACCACCCCACCCACCATTAAAAAGATTAGAATGAAAAAGAGAAATATCAAATCAGGGCCCACATAATATAATGCCACTAACTGTGCTACTGACGACAACCCAAAACTCTTATAAATATACAAACACAAATCTCCAAGCAAACAATAGAAAAACAAAAAGAAAAAAAAAGTAAGAAAGAAGAAGAAGAAGAAGAAGATGGGGAACTGTTTGGTAATGGAGAAGAAAGTGATAAAGATAGTGAGAAATGATGGGAAGGTACTTGAATACACAGAACCCGTTAGTGTTCATCACATCCTTACTCAATTCTCTGGCCACTCTCTATCTCACAACAACACTCGTCTTCTGCCTGATGCTAAGCTTCTCTCTGGTCGTCTCTATTATCTCCTGCCTACAACAATGAACAAGAAGAAGATCAAGAAAGTGACGTTTGCAAGTCCAGAGGTGGAAGACGACGAAAGATTACCAAGAGAATACGATGAGTATGTTGAAAGCAACAGCAAGAGCAATATCGATGGTGATGACAATAATAAAGTGAGCGTGGTGAGAATGAAGATCGTTGTGCATAAGCAAGAGTTGGAGAAGCTGCTTCAAGGAGGATCGGTCCATGAGATGATGTACGAGACTCTTGAGAAACAACTTTTGCTTACTGATGATGATCTTGAATGCAATAGAGGCTGGAGACCTATGTTAGATAGCATACCCGAATCTGAAAGTCTCAGAAGAATATAACATATAGATCATATTTATATATATACACAAAACAGTCTTGAGCTTGTTCAAGGGCCAAATTGTTTTTGGATTTTGTTGTACATATATATAAGCTTAATTTGAAGCTATGTTATAGAAAAAGACTCTGATATTGATGATGACTCTAATATTGAGCTTTTAAGTTAAGTTTTTCAGAACCAGCCCTAGTTTCTTGTTCCTGTCTGTTCAAATATCTTAATCAGTAGTATAAGAATAAGTTTAATTTTGTTTCACAGTTAACTAAAGAGAGTAACGTGTTTTGGTAGAGACATCCACTAAACAAAGGGAGTAACGTGTCAATGTATACGGTAAATTAACGACCGTTTCCGGTTAAGATATTCTAACCGGGAGATTTTGAGAGGCGTACTCAACCGGTTTGGTTCGGTTTAGGGTTTGCAAGCTTCGTGGGAGAGATTCACTTTTTCCAGGCATTGAGAAAAATCCGAAAGCTTCGATTTTGAGCCATATAAAATCATCTCCCATGGCGGAAAATCGAAGTCGTAACTAAGAGAAGAAGAAGAAGAAGAAGAAGAAGAAAGCTGTAATTAGAGAATGGCGTGTGTATCGACATGCTTATCTCTCTCCCCTAGGTTAACTCTACCGGGTTTTTCATCAAAGAAGCCTTTGATTCGCCTCAGATCTCCCATTGATCGTTACTCATTTCCCGGAATCTCAACGGAGAGGTTTCTGAGTACTTACCGGAAGTTCACTAGCCATGGAATCGTGGTGGTAAAAGCTGCGAGTATAGATAAGGTTAGCGACGCAATCAAACCAGGAGGATTGGTAGAGAGCGATAAGTTACCGACGGATGTACGGAAACGAGCGATGGAAGCTGTGGACGAGTGTGGCCGGAGAGTCACTGTTGGTGACGTGGCTAGCAGAGCCGGCTTGCAAGTTATCGAAGCTCAGAAAGCTCTTCAAGCTCTGGCGGCTGATACTGATGGGTTTCTAGAGGTACTTGGTGGTTCGATTTCATGCCCATTAATTCAAATTGATACAGAAATTTTGAATTTGAGCAGTTCAATTGCTAAAAATTGATACTTTATATGTTTAAACCATTTAAAGTATTGATCTTTATGCAATTTCATGTTTCGTTTGAGTCGTCTGAAGATGCTAAATTCAATGCATATTTCTTCATTTAGGTCTCGGATGAAGGTGATGTGCTTTATGTTTTCCCAAAGGACTATCGAACTAAGTTGGCTTCCAAGTCGTTAAGGATAAAGATTGAACCATATCTTGAAAAAGCAAAGGTAGAGTCTTTTTGTTATGATTTATTGATTTCCTTTTAACAGTAGAAATTATTTGAACTTGAATTTTACTTATTATGTGAGCTCTATTTTGTGGCTGGTAGGGTGCTGCAGACTATTTGACTCGTGTTTCCTTTGGCACGGCCCTTATAGCGTCTATTGTAATTGTCTACACGACTATTATAGTCCTGCTTTCAAGCAAAAGGTATCTGTTTTACTGGACTGCACTTAAGTTGTTATATTATCAAGATATATTATCATTGTGGACAATGGCCTTGGTTAGCAATTTGCACTAACCTTTTGATTTACTTTTTATTAATAGCGAGGACGATAATCGTGGACGAAGACGCGGACGCGGATATGATTCTGGATTCAATTTCTATATCAACCCAATCGATCTGTTTTGGTAATTTGAATTTTTTGTTTTGGAGATCATCTATTCTTCAATAGAGGGGATCACTATTTGATTTAAAGAAACCTCCTAGTCATATTCTAGTTTTTTTATGTAAGGTACTGGGATCCCAATTATTACAGAAGACGACGAGCTCGAGAAGATGAAGGAAATGGAATGAATTTTATTGAATCTGTAAGTGGAATTTGAAATTGAGAGCTTTCATGCTTTGTTTTATGTTTCTTTTGAGTGATAATGGCTTGATCTCTAGGTTTTCTCGTTTGTGTTTGGAGATGGAGACCCAAATCAAGGAATTGAAGAAGAGCGATGGCAGATGGTAATGTGCATGACTTGAATTTACTCATTTTTTTTTTTTCATGTTCTGGATCCTTTTCAGGTCACTAGTTCCAATCTGGAGATATCTTCAATGATGCTTTTTATTCTGTCAATAAGAAAACTGGTTACTACTTTCGTGTTTTTGACTCCAATAGATATTTTTTTTAGTTATGAATATGAAAAAATGAATTACACTCATATATTGAAGTGTTAGTAGCTTACTCGCTTTTGATACATATTTCCAGATTGGACGGTATATAACTTCTAGAGGAGGTGTTGTTGCAGCTGATGAACTTGCTCCGTACCTTGATTTGCCATCTTCCAAGAGTGATACGGTATGTTTTTGCTTATTGTTTCTAGCAAGGGTAGCTAATTGAACTAATTTTTTTTGCTGCTAGCTGTCTTTGTGCTGGTTTATTTTCCCTCCTCTACCTATCGTGCTAATCGAGCCTGAGCCACTAAATATTGTTGAAGCATACTTTTCAGCTTCTTAATTATACCTTTTGATGCTTCCAGAGCGATGAATCCTACATTCTACCTGTTCTTCTTCGGTTTGATGGTCAACCTGAGTTGGATGAAGAGGTATGCAAATATCCTTTCTGGTTGCTTGAAATGTGATGTCCAAAGGTGCATTACCTGTAGTGTCTTCTTCTGTCATTTTTATGAACACATATTTCCTGTTGCTTAGGGAAATATTTTGTATCGCTTTCCGTCCCTGCAACGCACAGCTTCCGGATCTAGTAGAAAAAAGGAATACGTGGGAAAATGGTTCGACTGGGTTGCAGATATGGAGAAGTTCTTCAAGGAGAAAAAATGGCAATTTAGGTTCTTATCATTGTTTGCTCCTGGAATCTTTTAATATCTTACACTTGTGAGAATTTCTGTGGTTCCGTTCCTGATAATGGAATCTTCTTTCTTCACAGTAAAACAAAAACATCCGAGAGAGCAATGGTAATTGGCCTAGGTGCGGTTAATCTATTTGGTGTTATTGTTCTAAACACCATGCTAAAGTAAGGCCCTCCTAGATTATACTCTACCTAACATTCCCTATTGTGTATATATTATATAAATCTCTAACACAACCTTGTTTATTTTGTCTTCGCTTCCAGCGAGATGGGTGTCAGAGTCAGACCAAGTGGATTTCTTACATTTGTTAGGAACATATATCCACTACTTCAGGTATGATTTAGTTTTTGTTGATATGGCAAACTACTTTTATAAAATTGTTTCCTGATTCTGATTTTTCCTTTTTGCTTTAAGCAATGATCTTATGGTTGTTTCTAAGCGCGATCACTGATACAAACAAGTTCTTAATGGATTTTATTTTTGTAAATTCAGATGACTTGTCTTTGTTTAATACCTTTAAAACTATTTATTGACCTTCATTGACTGTGCAAACGACTATGCAGATATACGCAGGTTCATTCTTTGCCATCCCTTTAGTTAGGTGGTTTTCAGTAAAGAGAAAGAATGATCAGATAGAGAAAAGAAACAAAGCTCGGCTACAATTTGCACGAGCACTTGAATCTCCAGATATCGCACTACGGCGTAAGGTAGGCACATCAGTAGTTATATAAATCTAGGGGGATGTTTCTTATTTTGGTTACTGTTCTAAACAGGAAATTGATTGCATTATTTATAATCATTAATGCGAAGTCCAAACATTTTTCTCTAGCACAGCCAGATTAAAGAACCTTTCTTGGCTTTTGTTTTGCCCAGAAACTTCATATAATTTTTGTTTCTTATTAGTTGGGAACTCTGAAATAATGCGCCTTTAACCAATATAATGCAGCTGCTGAGTGCAAGGGATATGGCACAAAATACAGTCATAGGGAAGGAGCGGATCGTGTACAGTACAGATAGAGATCTGACTGACCAAGACTATGAAGCAGACGAATGGGACAGAAGATTCAAAGAGTTGGAAAAATCGGAATGAAATGTGAAATCTGGTAAGTAAAGCAGGTAGTTTCACAATTTCTTGCTGCATGAATCATGTACATAATCTCTTAATCTCAATCTCAAGCCCATCCGATTTTACATTTGATTCCCAGGGACTTGTGACTTTGTTGCTGTTATGGTAAGTTACGAAGCAGCTCACACATCATCTGCAACACAGAAGTATCTCAACAACTTAAGACATTCATGGATGTTGGAGTTCCTAGCGGATGACACAAGACATGGTACATAGTATCTAAACATTCTTCCTCTCTTTGAGACAGAGAAATGATGAACCATATATCGTGCTGCTACTGAGCTCTCTCTCTAACACAACAACCATTACATGCAAGCCTCGTCTTATTTATATTATCAATCAGGAGATTATAAATATGCTTGTTCCTGAGAGTTACCACCAATGCAACAATAGATTATGTACAGTTATTTTGTATATTATATACCAAAGTCCAATTTCTTGGCCATGAATGATAATCGATGTCTTATCATCTTATAGAGGAAAAAAAAAATCGATAATTTGCATTTTGAGGACGAAATGGATTAATGCGGCCAATTTGGAAAATGTATATAAATTGTGGGGGGGCAACATAGAAATATATGACGTGGATCAAAAGAGCGTGGTATAAACAAGACCAAATCTTTCTCTCGCCTCCATCGTCTGGTAATAAGAAAAATTCCCAGAAAAAAAGAAGAATTTTCCCAGAAAGATTGACGAAAAAACTCGGATTAAGATCATGTCGAGATCTCTGGTGAAACGCGTTGTTCCTTATTTAGCTGGTCGAATCAGAGAAAATAATCGGATGCTTAATATCTCTTCTGCTTCTGCTCTCAAAGAAGCTTCTTCTTCTACGTCATCTTCCCAATCTGAATCTTCTTCTCTGGATATTGTCCATCTGAGCGATAATTGTATCCGGGTATGGCATCTGCTGATTTTGTACAATTTTTAACAAGTATTGGGTTTGTTTCCAATATCCGTAAAGTTGATGATTCTGCCGAAATGGAAACGATGATATAATAATAACCTTTTTCTACCTCAAAATTGTTTCAATTGAACAAATAAAAATGATATGAAGCATCCATTTATTTCCAAAGCTTATGTTGATATCTCTTGTTCTCAAAGCTCTGAAATTTCTGTCCTTTACAAGATTTCCATGGTTGATAAATAACTTTTTTTGAATATATTCAACTTAACTATATTGGATTGTTAGAAGCAGACGTTGTTTGTTGTTTTTGCTCTTTGTATTGACCTTAATGAGTTATCATTTTGTCAGAGAATGAAAGAGTTGCAATCTAGTGAGCCTGAAAAGAAACTACTTCGCTTGGGTGTAGAAACGGGAGGTTGTTCTGGTTTCCAGTATAAGTTTGAGCTTGATAATACAACCAATCCTGATGACAGGTACTTTGTTCATCTCAACTCTTTACTATTCCTATTCTTTCCCTCTCATGATTCACTGTTATTTTGTCTCCAATTATATATTACTTCTTCTTAAACATTGCAGGGTTTTCGAGAAGAATGGTGTCAAATTGGTTGTAGATAATGTTTCATATGACTTCGTCAAAGGTGCAACTATTGATTATGAGGAGGAACTGATCCGTTCTGCTTTCGTGGTAAAACCGTGACTCTTTTCCATTGTTACCATCTTCAACACTTTTCTTTTTCCATTATTGCTTATATAGTCTGTGGAAACATTATGTTTTGCGTGAGTCTAAGATTCTTAACTATCATTCATTCATTTGTAACATGTCTTCCTTGTGCCCTGTGTTTTCGTAATGGAGATGAGCTAAAATCTTAAGATTTCAATAACCACTTTTAAGATTTTCATTTGATTTCAAATGCTTGGTGTTCAGGTAGCTGTAAATCCGGCTGCAGTGGGCGGATGCAGTTGTAAAAGCTCCTTCATGGTGAAACAGTGAAGTATTGAATCAATCTTCTTTACATGGAGTAGAAACCAAATTTGATCTTTTGTCATATTACATGTATACTATCACAAGTTTTGCTATGTATCAAAATGCATAACTAGGGAAAGATACAAAACTCTGTAGGCTTCTAGCTCAACAAATGATTTGTTCATCCTATTTTTAAACAATAATTGAAAGATTTACACGTAAGAAGGATCTTGTATCTTCTCATAATTTACAGAACTGTTGGTCTCTCTACCTGCTCTTGATCATACTTCATAAGTCTCACTCAAATCACGAGTCCAGCTGATGAAAGTGAGTCCTTATGAGTAGTTAACAGAGAAGAGCGACTTAACTCCTTTAGCTTTCCCTTCTCCAACAAGAACACTCTCTGGGCCATCATCACTGTCTCCAGTCTATGCGCAATCACAATTACCTGAAAATGCAAACATCAGAGTCATGGTACCAGGAAAATTCTGAATAATCTCAGTGATGATGATTCACTTTAAGGTTGAACAGAAGAACAGGATGTGTGCTATTACCGTATGGTCTTGCATCACACGTTCAAGAGCTTCTCTGACTAGCAACTCCGACAGACTATCCAACGCTGATGTGGCTTCATCCAAAATCAGTACGGATGAGTTCTGATAGAGCGCTCTTGCGATTGCTAGTCTGCACATTTGCCAATAATAATAATAAGACGGTCAGCATCTTGAAGAGAATATATGAAACTGGTTTGGATCTTTGATGGAAGAAAGAAACAATCACTCTTCCAGACTCCACCTTTGCCTCTGACCTCCGCTTAAGCTTGAACCCCTGGGACCAATTCCTGTATTATATCCCTCTGGTAGGTTTCTGATAAATTCATCAGCATTTGCAGTTTTTGCAGCAATCTCAACTCTCTTCATGTCAATCCCTGTCGTGATATCTCTGTACCCAATGTTTTCAGCAACTGTCCCTGAAAACAGAGTCTTATATGTGTAGAAAAAGTTAAGTAACTACGGTTGAGATGAATCATGAAAGGAGTAAAATTTGAGGACTGGAACTTACTGTGTCCTGCGAAACCAGACCAACATGCTTCCTCAAACTTTCCAGTTTGATATCTTTGATGTCATTATTGTCAATGAAGATAGAACCTATTCAATGGAAAAAGAAAGAGAGATGAAAATGTGCTTAGATGACACATATCGTTGGTTCTAAACATTGTGTGATCAGATTGGAGACAAGTTAAGAAGTGAGGTTTTCTAACCAGATGAAGGTTCGTAAAGACGGAGAAGCAATTTGATCAGTGTTGTCTTTCCTCCTCCAGATGGCCCAACGAGAGCTATAGTCTCTCCTGCTTCAATATGAAGATTTAACCCATCCAAAACGGGAAGCATCTTTTCGCCATATCTAAATGAAATATCGCATAACTCAACCTCGCCTGCAACCTTTTCCAATTGAATGGCGTCAGGTCTCTCGATCACCTAATTTCCATGACAACGCCAAAAGCACTTTGCATTCAGATTTTGAGATAGACAAAGAAACGAAACCTCTTATTGGGAGTATAAACTGAAGAAAAGATCAGAGGAAAGTTAGGTTGTTGTAGTACCTTAGATTCCAAGGAGGTCAAATCAAACAAACGTTCTATCGCTGGCTCTCCTTGTTTCAATTCGTTATAAGCTTTTCCCAGATCCTGCATATTCAAAATCCCAATAAGACAGTTCCTCAAGGTAAAGAGCTTAAACAGATGTCTAATAATGCCACACTGACAAATGTATTTACCTGGACAGGATCGATCAAGAAAGCTAATGATGCCATGAAGGAAACAATTGCACTAGAGCTTAAAGAAGAGCCCACAAGTATCACTGCTCCAACACAGAATACCGACAATGATCCAAGATACATAACTTGAACAATCTGAGGGACAAGTGACTTCATTTTCATCTTCTTAAATCGTTCATCTAGGTCAGCACGAGCAAACCTCTGAAACCTCACACTCTCAGAGATCTCAGCGTTATTAGCCTTCACAAATAAAATAGCAGGAAGGACCTAAACATAAAAAGCTCAGCTTTAGTATTTGAACAGGAAGAAGAAAAACAGCAATGTATCTCAAAGAAGAATAGAAAGATCAGGAAAAAAAGAATACTTCATTCAAGTAGGAAGAAAGTTGAGCAGAGGCAATTTGTGCCTTTCTAGAAATCTTACGAAGCCGGTCACCAAGATATGCTATGAGAAGCGCAACAGATGGGATCACCTAAAAACAACAAAACCCAAACTAATGAGAAAAGTGTAGAGCAAAAAGAAACACAAACAAAGACAATTTGTTCACTCACCATGGCAGAGACTAGTGTCAGAGCAGGACTTGCAACAATCATATGCGTCGTCATTACAGATATCTGAATAGCACTGGGCACAACTGTCTGCCATACAAGTGTAGTGTAGAGCTAATAGTTAGCCAAAATCAACACAACCAATCCAATAAATTGGAAAAGAAGGAAACTTTCTCTTTGCAAACATTCATACTCACGTTGAGAAGAGCATAGATAGTGTCAGCAACTTCAGAAGCTTCAGCAGTGATTCTGTATGCAATATCTCCTGATGAGATCCCATTCCCACCTTCGAAGAACTCTAATTCTCTCTCTAATACCCTCCGATAAGCAAAAACTCGAATCTTGTAAACCGTTTTCAAAGCAGCTTCCCAAAGAAACGCTTGCTGCAGATAATAAGCAACAACCTTAGCTAAAACCAGAGCAGCCAACATGAGACATTCGCCTTTGAGCTTCATCAAGCTCGCGGCGTTGGCGTTTAGATTGGAAGTGAATAAACCCAGTCTTGGAACAATCTGAGAAAGCGAGACAACAGAGACACAGCTGCAGAGCCAACCACAGAGGATGGTTCTAGATTCCGATTGTAGATAGGGTTTAACATTTTCGAGGGGTTTTAGCGAATTAACTGTTATATTGGCTCGGAGACGAAGAGCGGATTGTTTACCGGAGCTCAGAGGTCTTGAAGACGGTTGGAATGGAGGTTTAAGAAAGAGAGATGAGCTCCGGCGGTGATATAGCGGCAGCGGCGGAATGAGGAGACACTGCGGCGACGTTAAGTGGAGGAGAAATACCATTTTTCTCCTAAACAAATTGAATCGAACCAAAGCGAATTAACCTTTAATTCTAATTTGGTAACAGTTCTTCTTAACCGAACCTAAACCGAAAATTGAAGCGATTGCTGGATCTAGGCCCTTTATGAGTTTAAATTCCGAGGCCCGTTAAAGCCCTTTAACAACATACTAGTATCATGAATGAGTCCATCATGACATTTACAACATACATAAAAAAAAAAAAAAAAACTTTACATTAGATTTTTTTCAAATTAAATTTAGTTCCATTTCTCGTAATTCATTTAAAGTTACTTGAATAAGTCTTGATGCTTGATGAACAAGAAACCAATCCACCTTTTTTTTCCTTTCAATTTTTAATTATTAGTTCATATTAAGGTCTCTCCAGTTTGTGAATTCTTATATTCATTAATTAACTAATACAAAAATAATCCGTTTTGAGAATAACATAGTTGGCCTGAAACAGGTTTTAGTTACCAGAGCCGAAGCCACGAGGACCTGGCTTGCTTGATGATGATGACTCCACAAATTTCTTCCTTGATTCTGCCTTTCTCTTCCTCCTTGCAGTTCCAGGTGGAGCCTTGAGATACATTTACAAGACTCCATTAAAACTCTGTCACATGTTAACAACAAGGGTGAAGAAGAGGACGAAAAGAAGAAGAAGAAGAAACCTTTTGTTCTGCTTTCAACGCGTCCTCGAGACCGCTTAGTGCAGGAATTGATCCTCCTTCCATTACTCCCATCAAGTTCTTCATTTTCACTCTCATTTGGAAGATTTGTGCAACAAGTGCGCTCACCTGCTGTTCTGTCTTTCCTGAATCTTTAGCAATTCTTTTTCTTCTCTCTGGAGATTCTGCTAGTAACTCTGGTTTCTCCCTTTCCTCTGTCCAACAGATTTAAACCAAAATCGATATTATGAAATGCTTTTCTTTGTTTAATGGAATGGAAGAAAGGAACAGAGAAAAACCGGGTGTCATCACTTCAATCATTGCTTCCATTACTAAAAGATTCTTTTCAGCTTCTCGGATTTGTGCTGGACTCACTTTCCCCATTCCAGGAATCATTCCAAGAACTCGTGTCATCGATCCCATTTTCGCAACAGCACGAGTCTGCTTTAGGAAATCGTTGAAGTCAAACTTTGCACTCATTATCTTCTTCTGTAGATCTTCAGCATCTTCTTGACGCATCTATAAAGACAGATGAAACAAGACTTCAGTAAGAGAGAGAAAGAAAGAAAGTTTTGATTGTAATTTTACTTAAAACTTACAACTTCTTGTGCCTTCTCTACAAATGAAAGCACATCTCCCATCCCTAGAATTCTTCCAGCCATTCGATCTGGATAAAACGGTTCAAGATCCTCCATTCGCTCTCCACGTCCTACCAGTTTAATCGGTTTTCCAGATACCTAGTGACACCCATTTAAAGAGTAAACTATCAATGTTAAGCGGCTATGCAATAATCGATCAAAGAAGAAGAACAAACCTCCTTGACACTCAAAGCAGCACCACCTCTTGAATCACCATCTAGCTTTGTCAAAATGGCTCCTGTGATTCCTATCTCTACATTGAATGTCGTCACCAGTGCTGTAGGAAGTACAGAAGCACATCTAAGTATATAACCGATACAGCTAAGAGTTTGAATCTAATCCATTTTTAGGATGTTTCAAATCTTCTTGAAGAATGTAGAATAGAAAATGAGTACCCGCAGCTTCTTGTCCAGTCATGGCATCCACAACTAGCAACACTTCTGTGGGATTCAGAACTTTCTTCACGTCTTTTAATTCCTCCATCATCCCTTTGTCTATCTGTCACAAAGAGGCAATTACATGACATAAAGCTGCAACAGATTTGTGATACAATGACTCTCAAAGACGAATAAGTACCTGAAGCCTCCCTGCAGTATCCATAATAACTACATCCACATTATTCTTTTTAGCTTCTTTTAGACCTTGCTTAGCTATATCTGCTGGTTTTACATCAGTCCCTGCTGTATAAACCGGCACACTAACCTGACACAAAGACAGCATCAGGAAATATTTGTTTACGAAATAGAACATCATAACAAGTTCACACACAGGTTCACTTAAGCTGGTTCTACGAGTGCAGACGATGATTCAAAAGTCCAAAGTTCAATACCTGTTCACCTAAAATGACAAGTTGATCGATGGCAGCAGGTCGGTACACATCTCCAGCAATAAGCATACAAGATTTTCCCTGTAAAAAATGATCAGTGTAATCTGACAGAGGGTAACAAAAAATACCATCAAAATCTCCACTGTGTTTTCAAAAAGCACATACCTGCTTCTTTAGGTAACAAGCGAGTTTAGCGCAAACCGTTGTCTTCCCAACTCCTTGGAGCCCAGCCAACAATATTACCGTAGGACCTGATTTAGCAAACTGTAGCTCAGATACTTCTCCACCCATCAATTTCACTAGCTCATCATGTACAATCTGCAATAAAGCCATGAAGGCCAAGCTTAAATATTACAGAACCGGTGCAAAGCTTAAGAACCGGTTTTCTTGCTAATTACCTTGACCAACTGCTGATCTGGTTTGACTCCACGAATGACACCCATTCCAACGGCTTGGTCACTAACAGATTGTACAAACCTTCTAACAACTGGGAGGCTCACCTGTTAACAAAACCGCCAAGAGACTAAATTACTTGTATCCCACATTCACCTAAATGACCTCTGCAGAACAAACACCACTCACATCTGCTTCCAAAAGAGCTCTTCTGATATCCCGCATTGGCTCAGCAATATTCTCCTTTGTCAAGACCTCTGCAAGTTAAAAAAACGTAACTAGCTTTAAACCGTGCTCATCCAATGGAAATATTACACTACCCTTAACTATAATGTCTCTCTAATCCATTCCTCCTTCCAAGCTTGTCTTTGAGTCAATATTAGTAAACTATTTCTTCATTAACAAAATGTCTATCTTCATCCATCATCTCCCCTTTTGTAAATAAATTATGTTTCCGAGCCAACTACTAAAGCTAATAGCTTTGAGAATCACAAGAGATTCCTAATTTGAGCTTAAGGCCAAAAAAAAAAAAAA
>VBRH01000010.1:47846-61808 GCA_014578085.1 Cardamine resedifolia | reverse complement strand
AAAAAAAAAAAAAAAAGACAGAAAAGCTCGAACCTTCGCCCTTGAGTTTGCTCCAAGCAGCCTCAAGTCCACCAGTCAACTGGCCAAACATCTCCGCCCTCACTTGGCTCCTTCTATAGCTTCCATAGCCAACTGTCTTCGATTTCACCCAACCCCATATCTCTCGCTACTCAACACAGACATCACAAAGAACACTAAATAACCCAAAATCTAATAAACCCCACAATACAAAACGAAAGAAGCAAATTTGAAGCCAAACCGTGGAGGCGTTCCTAGAGGAGAGACAAGCTGAATTGGTGGGAGCAGTGAATGCAGAACGAAATGTAGTCCTACTTCTCCGATAGTCGGTCGGATTCTGAGTGCACGGAACTCTATTCACAGAGAAACGGCTGGAAAATTGCAGAGCTTCCATAAGTAAAGTGATCAAAGCTCAAAACTTTTCGATACTCTCCGCAATCTTTGTTTGTTTTATCTTTTTGCAAAGCAAGAACTTTTGGATGGTTCCATTTTATCCGTTTCAGTGACGTGGCCGAGTAACAGCCGTCGATGTTTTTTCTTCAACACGGCACCGTTTTAAGTGAGTTTTAGTTTTAAGCCCAGAGGAGGCGCGTCTGTTGAAACACGCGCCGCCGATGCAGAGAGGCCGTCCTGTTTACAGGTTCAACGTATACTTGGCTATGCCGTTAGATAGATTTTTTTCAGGTTATAGGATTCTTGAACATATAGCAGTCATAATCAACATTTTTTTTTCATGGTTTGAACAAAAAGAATCACATTGATTAATGACACTTACAAGTCCTCAAGAACAGAAACGAATAAAAGCAAAACCCCACAAAAAATAGCCCTCTTCAAAAGCATATCTATAAAGAACATGAGATGTGAGTCTCGGAAAAGAAAAGAAAGATCAAACCAGAGAAAATTCCATGAATGTTCAAGATTTAAGTATAATGTTGATTTGTGGTCAGAGATAACTTCTTTGCGCTGTTGCTCTTACTAGTTTCACTGACAAAGGAGGACCAGAGAGAGACTTTATTATCCCCATCCTTCTTGTAGTTATCAAACAAAGAATCCATCATCCCTACACGTTGCCTCGGTGTGCTCAGCGATCTCATCTTTTCCTTTGCAGTCTCTGTCACACTCATGTAAGGCTTGAAACCATTGGAGCTTTGAAACCAGCTCTCGTCCTCCAACAGACTCTGCTCCAGACGGCTGAAAGATCTCCTAGGGAAAGAAAATGGAGAGTCTTGTCCATCACCAGAGTCTTGTCTCTGTAAAGTTCTAAGCTTTACTTTTGTTGGGACAAGCATTTCGCTTGGAATGAGAAATGAGTTTATGGATTTTGCAGACTTGGATTCACCCCAATGTTCCAGTCGACAGCTTCTCATCCCCATATCTTTAGTGTAGAGTGACTCCAGAAGCATATGAGGACTTCTTCTCTCCTGCAAAACAACTTCTTGAGACCTCAAACCGAAACTGACTTGGCTATATAAAGATCCCGAGAGAGAATTTACCCGATGAGAGCGTGAGTATTTCAACATACGCTCACGCTTGATCACACCTTCTTGCTTCCTCAACCATATGGCTTTGATGTCTTCCTTGGTGAGAGCGCTGCTGTCCCAACCATTGCACTCGGCCTTCGAGTTACTCAACGTATGTTTGGATACCTTAAGATCTTCTTTGATCTCAGGTTTGGTCTTGGACCAATGTTTTCTCTCTGTGTTTTTCTGGATGAGACTTGATGTTGAAGCTGTGTTGGAGGTTGAAGACTTCAATAAAGCAGAAACCTTTCGCCTAACAGCTCGGCCACGCACAATTGCTTGAAGCCTTACGAGTGCCTTCAGCGCCCGCAATGCTTTCCTGGCCTGTTTTGTAATCAATCACAAAAGATCAAACACTGAAGGAAAATATCTTCAAACATAAACTAAGGTTCTAGTCTGACCAGATAAGCCCTGAAGGCACTCTGAATCTTGATAGCAGCCAAAGTGAGATCACGCTTCTTGACAAAATGTTGTGATGTGAAGGCATTTCCCGCCATCCGGACAACCTCAGCAGCTGCCTTGGCGGCTGCAACTGCTGCCTCAGCTGCTGCAGCCGTGGCAATGGCTACATTCATGGCATGCTTTCTCTGATCCTCTGTTGCTTCGTTCAAAGTCCTTGTCTCTTGCGCACAAGTTGCAATCTGCTGTCTTAGCTTCAGCCTTCTAAACACCCATCTCAATCTTCTTGGCTTCTACAAAAACGAATCATTTTAGATTCCGAAAACATGGACAAATCCATGGTATCAAAAGAAGGAACAAAACCTTCTCTGCTTTTGCTTTGGCCTCGCAGATGAATAGCCTTTTCATCCAACCGAACCACGACCTCCTCTTCGCCATTAAATGAAGTTCTCTGGTAACAAAAAATGGTAAAGCTTCTTAATGATTTGATCAAGAAGACAGAACAAAAATCTAAAGAAGACTCATTAAAGATCACAAAGAGATATCAAAATGAGTAACCATGAAAACACATTTAATAGAACAAACAATGATGTAATGTAACAACACATATTGTCTAATAGATATGGAAGAATCTTCCTTTACCTATAAACACACAAAACCAAATAATCTGGTGTGGATCAAATGTGAAATCAGATTTGGTGGAAGAAGGAATTGTAGTGATGATGTGGAGATTCAGACACTTGTGTAAGAGATGTTCAATTGATGTCTAAATATAGGATCCTCTCTATCACTCCTTTTTCCAACTGTCACTTTCACTATCTATGATTACTGACTTGATCAAACCTCTTCTTTACTCTCCTTTTTCTTTTGCTTCTTAACCAATCACTTAAATTTGGCCCCCACCTTAATTTTATCATTTTTATCCCTTTCAATTTATAAATTACAATTCTTTTCTCCTTTCTTTCTTTCTTTCTTTCTTTCTTGCCACTTTTGGCTTGTGATAAAAGAACATGTGGCTTGTCAACGTATCTATGGTTACAAGATATAAGAAATTATGAAAAAGTAGATCATATCAAATATTTAATGTAATTATTATATCGCATGAAACATATATACACTGGACCCTGAAGTATTATAGCTTTGAGAGAAAAGAAAATTATGACAACAATGAGTGATAGTACAATTTAATCATTTATAGAGAGAAAAAATAAATATATCCAACTTTGAAGGTTTTAAATCAAGAACTATTTTGGCTTTGAGTTTCTTGCCTTTCGGGATAATTCTTGAGAAATGCTTAAAATGTACTAAGTCAGGTATTCATATGTATTTATTATTCAAAGACTGAATTTTTCTATCTACTAAAATTACATTATAAGCATTGTACATTATTCATACATGTTTTGAGTAGTACACCTTATTCTCATGTAATATCTAAGATCCAATAACCCTTTAAAACTCGAAACATGTTTAAATAATTATTACTTTAAAAAATCCATAATAATTACATGAGATTAATCATAAATCTAGATATCGGATGAAAATGAATTAAATTTAGTTGATGGTGGTCCATAGAGACCAAAATTCGTTGTTGAGTAGATCATTACAACTTTAGTTATCATGTCATTGAAACAATGATGAGCCATGTGCGTCATATATGATATGAAACATAGAGCGAGCTATAGGTTTGGTTTAGCTTTTTAAATAAGAGCATGCATTTGAGTTTCTCAACACAGTAAAAGATCCTTTTGAGTTGTTATATAGTCCCACCACTCTTTTAACACTTTCTTTTTTGTTTATATAAATATCAAATCTAATAATTTTAATGAAACAGATTTAATCAACAAGTTCAAATTTGTTCGGAGAAGATATCATATAATTATAAACTCTCTCAAATATTACATAATTCAGATTGTATCTAACATAATGTTAGTTTGTATATTCATGATCATAAAATGTGAATTTGACTTGAAATCAGAATTGTTGGTGCATTATACAAATCAATAATCGTTATAAATATCCTTCATACAATGGTTTTCTCAACATACAGTAATATTTTTATCATTCATAAAAAGAAAAGAGGGAAGAGTCATAATTATTAACAAAGCTAAGCTTATTTCTTTTTCCAAAGGGAGCAAAAGTTACAAATAAAAAATCAATGTACCAATAATGAGATCATAAAGGATTATCTGTACCTAAGATTACATGAAGAGAAACTATGATCTGTTTCTTAGATCACCCACATGACTTTTATGAATACTATATTTATTCTTTTTATAATTGAAAAAAAAAACACACACACATTCGTCATTACATTTCAAAGCATGTGGACATTCTCCACAGCCTAGTCAATCATCCAGTGACCCATTAATCCAACTTATAATTTATCAGCATTAATGAATTACTACAAAATTTGAAATTATTTGGATCAACCAATGTCGATTGGGATTGTAAATAAATTGAAGGTCTCTTCTATGTGTAAATTATCATTCCCTCACTTCACTAGCTACAAACTGGAGTCTATCACAAAAACGCAGATTCAAAAACTTAAACGCAAAAGGGCAAATCTTTAATAGCAACCATGAGATATATACACCAGACCACAAGAGGTTCATCAATGGTCTAACCCAAAAACCTTCAGCCCCAAAAACACAAACGATAGTTCAATGGGCTACACATGAACCGATTAATACGATAAAACTACTTAGTTACTTGCTTAGGAAGAGGCGTTACATTGAGGAGTTTCGATCATCATGGCATTGTTTTCAAACAGAGAAGAAGAAGGCCAAGAGCGTCGAACGTAAGGCACAACTTTGCAGAAATCCCAAGCGAATAACGATCCTCGTCCTTGGTAATGAACTACTTCAACCCTTTTAGTCTTTATGTCATAGATGAAGATTTGTGTGTCACATCTGATGTAAATCGAGTCCGAATTCTGATTGAGGAATGCGAGCAGCTGAGTTTCTTTAGTTCTGGTGCTGAATCTTGAAGCTTCGACTGGGTTCATCTTCCACATCGCCTTAAAATTCAGCTTACACTGAATTTTCCAACCAAGCACATTGTTTACCTTCTGAAGCTTCCATATCTCCATTACCGACTTATTGCTCCATCCATATAGTAAACATCCATCAGCGGCTTCGCCCAGAACCTGTTCATCATAGTTGTATGTTTTCGGAAGCTTTATCACATCAATCCGTTTCTCCTCATTGTTTGAGTCATAGATGGCAAGTTTATTTCCTGTGGCATGCCAAAAAACCACGCCTTTGATCACTCTCCCTGGAGTCCATGAACTGAGAGATATAGGCTCATGACAAGTAAGCTCGGAGTAGCTCCAAGTGGCAGTTTTAGAGAAATAAGTCTCTACCTTCACCTTAGTACTTTGATCTACAAAGCCTACAGACTCAGCGCGGATCACCTTGTAGCTAAACCCTTGATCACGACAATCCTCAGTGATCAATGACATACAAAGTTCTAAGAAATGAACTCTGGGGCGTGGAAGCTGATGATGTTTCTGTGTACTTGGATCCCATAAGTAGTAAGCCTTTGGATGACGGCCACAGAGAAGAAGACCATTTGAAGAATCAATGTAGTAACCAAGCTTTTTCAGAACACCAGAAGATTCAATCTCATCACCAATACAGCTTGTTGAGAGCAAAGGAAGGGAGGGCTCAGAGCGAGGGCGACGAACTCCATCTACATGTCTTCCAAGGTACATTGAGTTGCAGATGAAGAAGCCAATGAGCTGAAAGTCCGGTTTCCATTTGGTTAAGTAAGTGTGACGGAAGAAAGGGCTGCAGATAATCTGAAGCCAACTCTTGGACACCAGAATAAGCTTGTAGAGTGTTTCAGGTGGAAGAAGCAGAAAAATCTCAGACATAGCATCATTATTGTTTAGAGCCTCATGAGTACTCAACTCAGACGACATTCCCAAATTCGTTTTTAACCTGCGAGAACGAGTCATAGCCACAAACTGTGTCTTTCATCATCAGTAAGAGAATCAAAAACTAAACACATACACAGATCAAAAGAAAAGTAAAGACCCATAAGCTACAGAGAAAACTCAAAATCAATTTCAACACTCCTGGACAAAATAACTCAGTAATCTAACAATCCTCATGAAAATATGTAAAAAATCTCATCTTTGGTTTACCGACGCGGTACAAGAACAAAAGACGAAAAAAATTCGCAGAAATTTCTGAAACCCTAAGCCGAAAGTTACATTTTTTAGGTCGAGAAATGATTGCGGAGTGAGAATCGAAACTTAGATAGAAACAAAGACTTGGCATTACGTCAAGAAATCGGCAGATGCATGAAGTAATAGAGGGAGAGAGAAGGACCTGATGATGACGAACGGCGAACAAAGAAACAGAGGAGAATGCAATTTTTTCTCACAGGACAATGACAAGTATAAATATACCCGGACTCGGACATGGACCCGGATCCGAATCCGATACGTTCTCCAAACCGGATTCTGTTTCCGTTTGGACCGGGTTTAGTTCGGTTGGAGAATGGAATTAAATACGACAGTTTTGGTTCGGATTGATGGAAAATCCCGAGTTCTGTTATATATTTTGGTTTAAATTGATTTAATTAGATATACATATTTTATTTTATGTTTGGTTTTTATTCCGTTTGGTTTAGCTTAATTTCTAGAAAATTAGACTATAATCCGGTTCGGTTTGTTTTGTTTACAGTTACCTTTTTCTGAACCCCACGCTCCGGTTTCATTGGACGGACAAGATTTAATCATTTAAGGAAAACAATTGAACGGTCAAGATTAGAAAAGATGGAGCATAATATTGATTATTGAGTCACGTCACGTCCAAATTATGTTTTTCTTCTTGCCTATTTTTGCTTTTCACATGTAAAATATTGTTTTACTTTTTTCCACGAATGTGTTTTGTATATGCGATTGAGAAAATTGGCGTTGCAATTGCAATACGATTGTGTTTAAGTAGACATTAAAAATATTTGAATTTACGTTTATGATATAGTAGATATTCACTCAACAAAAAAAAAAAAAACACTCTTAAGCTCTGCTACAGTTGATCTGTGAAAGAATCTGATTGTTCAAGAACTTAGACATTAATCTATAAGCCTTCTGAGTCAAATGCACTCCGTCCCAACTTATGAAATTTTCTGGATTCTGACACACCGACACTCCCGCTGCTCCGCACTGCCTCCTTCCGTCGTAGTTGTAAGCTCCACCGATTCCGCAACACGATTTCAAAGCCACACTCTTGTCGAATATTCCGGCATTCCTTAGAACTGACTGAAACGCGTAGTAGTAATCACCGTAGATTATAACCACTTCCGGAAACTCTTTTCTCAACGAAGCTATAGCTTCTTGGAGTTGCTTATTGTGATCCATGGCGAATTCGTCGAGATGCTTCAAGCAACCTTTGTCATCGTAAGCTTTTGTATCTTTGACTGGAAAAGACGTCAAGTATATCGGAAAACATCCCACCGGAAAGTTTCCTGGGATGACTACGTTAACCGCACCGGCTCGTATCACGTCTCTAGCCGCGGCTGTGATGGCTCCAACTACATGGGGGATGTAGCTTCTGATTTCTTCCATGGTCTTGCCTTGGAAGAAACCGTAGTTGTAGTCGTTTCCTCCGATCTCACCGACCATGAAAAGCGATTGCTTCAAGCAATCCGAGGAAGAGCCGTGACACGTGGAACGTAGATGAGACTTGAACCAAGCGAGCTGTGTCGAGAGAGGAGTGTTTGTTGCTGGAACGTGGAGGTTTCTTGCAGCGAAGTAGGAGCTGCTGAGTGCGGTGCTTCCCGAGACGGCGAAGTTAACACCGTTCTTGAAAGAAGAAGACGACTTTGTGTCTCCGTTGAGGTAAGGGTTTAAGAGTGGGAGATGAAGCCAGCGTGCCAAGTAATCGATCATTAACTGACCGTTGGAGCAACGACCGGTGGCTCGGTGGAAGTATGTTTGGCCGTATGGGTGATTAGCTGCGTGAGATTTGGCTCCGATAGGGCCGCTGCGGATTAGGTTTCCGGTGTCTGCGATGGAGTCACCGAACTGGTAGATGGAGTTGATCGGGCATTGCTTCGTAGCGTGAACAAGGGACACGAAGACAAGAAGCAGAAGAAGCGATAATGCTTTTGTCGTAGTCATAATTGTTAGAGAAGAATGAGAAATTTGTTGCTTATGTGTGTTGTGTATATATATAGAGACTTTAAGGTACAGAACGAGGCATGCGTTGTTGTTTATTTTGTGTGTCGGCTTTAGAGTTTCCATTTTTGAGTACAATTTTCCATTAGTTTTGGGTCCAAATTTCCAAAAATTTTACTTCCTAACTCTTCGAGAGCCATTCATAGTGGCAAATCGTAGATATAACAGGTCTGTCCAATTTCCCTAATCTTGTTATGTGAAGATATAATAAATGATCTTATGTATTATTACGATAGTGATTTACGTAGAAAATGTTAGATGTTGGCATGTTGCTTTCACAATCGATTTTACAAATAAAATAACTAAAACGTCATTAATAAATACGCATAATTACGAAGCATTCTATTTATAAAATTACCTGAATATCTTTTTAAAAATAAGATAATGACAAAATAGATCGATTGAAATTATGGAAAATCTGGAAAAGAGAAAAGGATTACTCTTCTTTTCAATGCCACTCAAACTCATACTCTAAATTTAATGACTTACTATAGTTTAGCCTTCTTTAAAGTTTTGGAAACTGTGATTAATGGACATCCTCGAGTCCTAGACACAACTTAATTTTTTTTTTGCTTTGAAATTGAAGGAGTATCCAAATCAGAAATTGAAACTTGAAAGTGAAAAAGAATAAAAATTAAACATCAAATTAAAGTTTGTGTGACATTGAAATTTGACCGACTTAAATTTCTGATGTTAATCAAATGAATGTAAGATCGAGGGAGAAAAAGCAATTTAGTAAAGGCCATGAACCTTTATAGAAACATTAATAACTAGTCAATAATAAATAATAAAATATTTTTTTATAATGAACTAGAATCAAGCAGAACAAGGCAACGCATCCAAATTCCATTTCTGAAAAGGAAAAACTCTCATTTCCCCTCAACGAAAAAGGAAAAAAATACATTAAAATGTTTTCTTTATTTGGTTTCTTCACCTGAAAATTCAAAATAAAGAAGAAAAAGGAAAGTTTTTCTTAAGAGAAGTTTTGTTCTTTCTTACTGTTCTCTAATCAAGTTGTGATTTCTTTTCTAAATCCTCTGTTTACAAATTCCTATAAATTTTCTGTTTCGTTGCGAAGGAAGTCACAAGAAACATTTATCTCTCTGAAATTCTTCGAATTTTTCTCTTAATATCGTCAAAGTTAGGGATTTTGTTCATAAATTCTTCCTGATTTGGAAGGGTCTTCGTTGTCTTCTTCCTCCCAAAATTCAATCGTTGTCGGGTCATTATGAGTAATTGGAGAAGACAAAAACCCAGAAACAACAACAACTATAACATTAATCATAATCAACGAGGAACGACGATTATGCAATCATCATCAAAGCCGCCTCTTGGTATATGATCTGTTCTGTTCTCTCTGTTTTTTTGTTTCTCATCTTTAATTTCTTGGAGTAGTGATTGGTGCTCTTCAATTATGTAACATCTCGTCGCTTGAGAATCTCTCCGAAAATCGAATTCGTTGATGGGTTTCTCATAAACAAAATTGGGTTTTCCTCAGATTTCTGTGTCTGATACACTGTTGTGATCTTAATTAGGGTTTGTGTTTGTTCATCAATGTCGGTTTTAAGCTCTTCTATGTACTTTGGGTTTGTGAAATTAGATAATTCGTATTACTAATTGACTTCATCTTTGTTTGGTTTTTGTCTTAATCTTGATTTTAATTCCTAATTCCTAATTCCTAATTATTGCATGTACAGTGAAAGGGATCAGAAAGATATATACATGAACTTTAGATTTTGGACAAGTAATGGATAATAATTGTTAAATCAAAACTTTGATTAAATTGGTTAATGACCAAAAATCAATCAAAATAGTTTGGAGAATGATTTGATTCTTAGTCCTCAGATGCTGGACGATTATTTTTGTACCTTTTTCTTGACCTCTAAGTTATTCTTTACTTGAATTTAGCCTGTGATCAAAGTTTTTAACTTTGAGATTCTTATGTCTCTGCAGCTAATTGCAAAGTCTCTGTTCCTGCGTGGGAGAAGGATTTCTGTGCTGTGGTTGGTTCAGTTCCATGGTGGAAACTTGTGGAGAGGAAGCAGTATATACACATCTATGATAGAGTGATTGAATGGGACGACTCAGCGGTAGCAGATGCCTTCAAGAACGCTAAATCCCGGTTCTGGGCAGAGATTAATGGTTTTACTTGTGACTTACCTTTGCCTGATCCTGATGTTTACATTGATGATGTTGATTGGGATGCTGAAGTTGACACCGAGTTGATGCTCGACCTTGAACGTGGTCCAGTGCCGAGGACAGGAGAAGAAGAGCCTGTTGTGATTTTCGATCCTTTGGCTTTAACTGGGGACGTTTGGGGAACGGGTTGGGGAGACGCTGAAGGCATTAACGAGGATAATTTCATGGATTTCAAAAAGCCTGAACCAGAAGTAACATGGGATGATGAAAAAGGGGATGGGTGGAATGTGGATTCTTGGGGAAGAAAGGAGAAAACTGAGTCTTGGGATCGTAACAAGAACAATAGCTTCAAAAGAGAAACTTGGGATCATAAGAACCGCAACCAAAAGAAGGTTGAGAATTGGAACGGAAGGGATCAAGGAAGAGAGAGCAGAGAGTGGAGAAAGAGAGAAGTAGGACGCGGAGGATATCAAGTGGAGGATTGTCGATGGAGGAATGGGAGAGGGAGAAGCAGAGGAGGGTTCCAACAACAGTCGAATGGTTGGGGGTGGACTGAATCCTTCTGAAGCAAATAGAGTGTCTCTGTCGATAAAACATTTTTGAAGTTTTTGAAGCCATAGTAATAGGCCAACTATATAAGTGTTACTGTTAGTGTGTGTGGTGTGTGTTGAAGTTTAGCATCATATTAATGCCTCAAAAGTTGTTTTCGTTTCTGAGTATCGAGTCACTTCAATGATATGCGTAAAATATATAAGTTTGTGGATGATTTTGGAGTTTGGTTTCAGAATCTCAATATTGAAATTTAGAATTTACACAACTTGTTAATAATAATATAGGGTTAAATTCTTGAATATATATTATATACAAAACGCTTGGAGAGTGATGATCGGGAAAATATACGGAATTTCTTTCATGCCTCCGGTTCGAGAGATTCATTGTTCGTCATCTTTTTGAGAGGGAAAGAAGAGAAGCTTCTGGAGATAGATAATCAAGTAAAAGAATCAAATGTTTTGCGAAATTTAAGAGAGGCGACGAATTATAAGCTAAAAACAAAAACAAAAAAACATGTAATATATGAACTTAAAACAATAAATTGAGTGAGACAGGGTCAGAGATACGCACGTGTATGTGAACCATGACTAAGGTGAATCGTGTGAAGATGTCATGTCGTCCACCATTAGAGCGAAGATAATAGCTGAGAAGAGCAATGGTCTGCTTCTTCCGGATTTAGAAAACAAACAAATAAAGATTCTTTGCTTTTCTCTTTCCCCATATAGAAAGTTCCAGCTTTTTTTTGTTGGTTGTGACAAGAGATTGTAAGCCTTTGAAGGGGAGGAGGAGGATATAAATAGGGGTAATAATATTCGATATTGGTGACCTAAGGATATAATATGTTATTTACTCAATTGCTTCTTTTGTCCAAAAATCTTCATGAAGCTAATGGGTAATTAGGAAGAGATATTAACAGACTACAATAGAGTCCTCTTTATGATTAATTATGTATGGTACAGTTATAATATTATTCTATATCATTTTAAAGTTAACCAATACCTTGTATCTTTATGTGTTTTTGTCATTACATGTCTTTATGCTTATAACTTGGGTGGAGAAGTCTATGATAAAGAAGTGAATATTGAATACTCTAGCTAGTAGATAAAAGTGAAATTTATATAGAAATGAACAAGGTATCAAATGGAAATTATGATACTCCGATTTATGTGAAATAATGATGCATGATGAAAAGTTATATACTCAACTAAAACTTACAACATTACCAGTTTCAAGATGAGCAAAAGTAAGTTAAGTTTTCTACAATGTTTTCGAATAAGAAAATTGTTGGCTAACTCTGCCTTTCCTAATGTTTAAATGTTTCTAATTCTCTTTAACTACGATCACTTAAATTATCTTACCCTCCTTTTCAACCAACTTATATACTCTACCAGCTTCCAAATTAGCAATCGAATGCGACGAGATAATTAAAATAATGTATAGTGGTTGCCAATAAAAGAGGCTATCAAACAATATCCAAGTAGCTGAGTGGTAGCCTGCTAGGCTATGATTAGCCACTTTGAAAGATATTAAACATTATTTTATAAAAAGCTTTTTCAAATTTTTTAAAAGAATTGCAAGTTTTTACTCATAAAAAATAAACAAGACATTTGGATGATATATGAGATTAAAAAGCAATTGAGGAGTCTCTTCAACTTGAGCCACTTATTGAATGATGATTTCCATTTTCTTTCTCTCATTGGTTTTAATTTGCCCCACTTATATCACCAGCTAATGGTTTCAACGTAATTGTCACACTATGATAATTGTGTTATGTATAAATGGCAGTGTCAACAATTCGTCCCACTTATATCATCCTGACAAAAAAAAGGCAGTTTCCATATATATGTTAATGGTATATGATAATCACATAATCATTGTGGTTATTGTATATCGGTGCCCTAAATTTTCAAGTGACTAACCAAAAGTATTTGATCTCAATTGTCACTAAACCATAAGTTATATATATTTGATCAATGTAGTACAATACTTTACTAGACAGGAAGATGTGTCTAGATATATTCACTTAAACAAATAGTGTCAAAAGATACAGTTTGATTAAAAAAGTCCTTAAAAGGGTTACGTTTTGCTATAAGGAAAACAGAGCAAATCAGATAAGAACTCAAGTGGCCGATGGTAAATCTTGAAACATATATAGAATGCTTTTAATTATTGACCAAAATAAAAACTTTCTATAAATGTTAGCAAGTAACTAAAACCTTGGAACATTCCAGCTTTAGCCCATCATCATCACACACAAGTATTGATCCCAACAAGAAGTATAAAAGCATTCGTGCCACCAAGGCAAAGATTTACTCTTTAGACCAGCCAAGACCGGGTCTCTGCACCTCCGGTTGTGCTTCTTCATAGTCACGAGCAGAGCGGATTGATTCCTCAAAGTCAGTCGAGTCGCTTGCGACAGGAAGGAAGCTTCCAATGTCGTCCTTAGCACCAAACCCTCCAGCTCTAATCACATCCTCTGCTGATATAGAAGCTTCCATGTTCACTTCACCACGAGTAGGAGGCTGATCTCTACCATCTTGAGCGTGGATTTGCCTCTCTTCGGTCTTGGATCCTCTCGGAGATATTACCCTCGTCGGCTCTTTTACTTTACCTGCACCTATCTCGTAATGATTAAACTCTATTGTCTTTACATAATATGAATAGTAGTAACTTTCGGTCGTTATTTACGAACAAAGCTATGCTGTGTAAATGTATAATCAGAGGCTACAAAAAGTGGCAACTTACTGACTAGCCTAAGACATACACGAACTAAGGAATTGATACGACGGATCATGACCCAAATTATATACATAAGTATCTATAAACAAAGCAATATCATGTAACTTGTGATATACCATAACAATTAACAAATATTTAGCTAGGCATTACAGCAAACAGTTGGTATGCAGAGAATTGAGTAAAACATAAGTCGAAGAAGAAGAGACTGGAGCTGTACCATTTGAGGTATCTGACGCCGCAATTTGCTCCATTTGGTAAGTGAATTTGATTCTCCGAGAATATCTGATAACTGTCACAAACAGATCAAACATGGTTTTATAAAGTATACATACATAGATCAAATGTTTCCTCAATCGCAAACCATAGTCAAAATCAACATTGATCTAACTTAAAAAAAAAAAAAAAAAA
>VBRH01000010.1:29221-45818 GCA_014578085.1 Cardamine resedifolia | reverse complement strand
AAAAAAAAAAAAAAAGAAAGTAAAGCGTATAGTATTAAGAGGCTTTGTTTACCTTATAAATTGAAAACTGTGTAATAAGACATATAGTTTCAGTTCCCTATAGCCGAAAGTGTCTCAAAAGCTTGCACCAATAACTGAACTTTAAGTTTTCGAGCTGGTGTTAGCTTTGAAACCACTTCTTGAAGCGCATTATCGACCATCCATTCCTCACCGTTTCTCTTGTTTTGAGTTTCTTGATGCCTTAGATTCACCTTTTCAGCTTCAATGTCGGGGTTCGGAGGCAAGAACCGAGGCTCTCTCGGGTTGAATTTCCTTACATTCTCCAAGGCTTTGACGAATCTCCTAAGCAAAATCACTCTTTTGAGGTTGCTCCATCGGTTAATCCGCACTTTTGGTACCTGTAAAGTTTGACTATTCTGTCTTGTTTCTTCTTGGATGAGGTTCTGATCTCGACCCTCTTCAATAGAGATTTCATCTATAACTTCTCCTAATAGCTCCACTGCTTCAGTTTGGTAAAGTTCCATCTTTTCACCATCCACATTTGTGTCCTCCTTCGTTTCTTCTTCTTCTTCTTCTTCTTCTGCTTCTTTTCTTGTTTCTTCAGGCAATGTTTGGTTTATTTCATTGTCTTCCATCTGTTTGCATAATAATCGCCACAAGCTCGAGCACTGTTGTTTCTCTTCCAAATTATTGGCTACACCATCAAATTTTGTACTCTCTTTGAGATCCTCTTGTAGATTTCTCAATCTTCCTCTTATGATCTCAGCATTAGTTTCATTTTCAGTATGGATCACCGTAGAAGAAAGGCTCGATTGACGAGAGATGTTCCTGGAAGTTGCCGCTGAACCTGGGGTTGAACAACTCCCCATATCTTGTAAACTTATAGTGTCGAAAGCTTGTGCAAGAAGAGAGACTTTTCTTTTCTGAGATGGTGCTAATGTTGATATGGCTTGTCGCAGAGCATAATCGAGCATCCATTCCTCTGAACTCCTCTTCCCTCCAATTTCCTGATGCCTCAAACGGATCTTTTCGGTTTCTGGATCGGGTTCCCAAGGCAAAACCCGAGGAGTCTTGGGGCTGAGTCTTGTCAGACTTCCTAAATCACTAACAAATCGCCTTAGAAGAATGACTTTCTTCACATTGTTCCATCCCTTCACTCTTTTCTCATTAAACTTTGGTTTGAATGTGATCTCCCTAGCTGAAGAAACAGGTTCTTCACTGCCTTGAGAGTTTCTTTCGAATAGTTCTTGCTCTGTAGCTATATCACTGTCCATGGATTGATCATCAGATGAGTTATCCGGAATTTCAGAGAGAATTTTCTCAAGCGCTTCTCTTACAAGTGTTACTGTTCCACTTCTTCTTGCATCAATCTGAAGACCATCAGCCTCATCATCAAATTTACCTTCAACTGAAGCCACTGAATCAGTTCCTTCTTTCTCTGTGACCATGTGTTTATAGATGAGCTTCCACAATCTCGAATCTTTCTCTTTCTCAACCACGATTCGCTGTTTAACATTTCTGATAGGAGGCAAATTTCGAGATTCCTTCCGTGTAGAATCAACCTCCTCTTCTCCTTTCAGTTCCTTTTGATGTACCTGCAATCTTGAAAAGACAGTTTTAAACGTCTGCTCATCTTTGTTGACTTCACAATCTTCCTCTACTCTCGGTGGTGTTCCTTCTTCGCCACTTTCATCACTGTTCCGGGGAGTATCACTAGTCTTGGTCTGTATAGGAGTATCATGGCCATCAAGAACTGTATCAAAGGCCTGCACAAGGAGTTCTACTTTCTTTCTCTGTATAGGAGCCAATCTTGATATAGCTTGTCTCAGAGCATAGTCCAGCATCATTTCCTCTCCATCTGTTCTTCTTCGCTCCATTGTTGATCGGTATCTCAGGAATACATTTTCTGCCTCACATGCAGATTCAACAGGTAGATTCCGTGGTTTTCTCGGATTAAAAACCCGTACTTTCTCCAAACGTTTCATAAATCTTTTCAAAAGTACCTTTCTTAGGCTGTTCCAGCTCCTCTTGGTCTCACCTTGAGCTTCTTTCTCCTCTTTAAGAGCGTTAGATGATTCCGAGACAATCTCTTTATCAAACGACGGGTCAGGTATTTCCGATAGAATCGTTTCAAATGCTTGCTGAAATGATTTAATAGCTGCAGCACTACCATCCTCTTCAGTACCTGTCATCTGATCAGTTCCATAGGACCACTTGTGTTCTTGCTCACTTTCATCAAGCTTTCTCTCGTTGTTGTCTCTCATAACCATGTGCTTTTGTATAAGGTTTCTCCATGTTGAAAGATTTTGCTTTTCAGAATCACCAGTCTTCTCTTCTTCTTCTTCTTCTTCTTCTATAGATGAACCTGAAGCCAACCCATCTACTTCTTCCTCCACAGCAAGATGATCACATAAAATTGCATCTGCTATTGATTCCAAAGCTTCATCAGATTTCATACCAATAGACAGAGAGGATGATGCTTCACTAGTTAAGTTTATTTCTTCAAGATCCTTTGCTGGTAAAACTTCTAGTAGATCAGTAGTTTCTTTACTGTCTCTCAAGATCGTTTGGGAGTTCACTGTTTCGTTCTCTTCTCTTCTGGGACTTGCAAGATCATCATGACCTCTACAGCCATCATCCATTGGGATTAAACTTTCAAAAGCTTTAACAAGATGTTTCACTTTCTTTTTCTGCGACGGAGCAAGTGTCGAAATGACTTGTCTAAGTGCATGATCAAGCATCCATTCTTCTGCATTCTTCTTCTCCCCAACCAACTCTCTTCTCAACCGCATTATTGTTTCACTCTCTTTACCATCAGACAGCTTACGCTTCTCTCTTCGATCCAATGACTTGAGAAACCTCTTGAGAAGAATTACCCTTTTCAAGTAACTCCACTTCTTGGGACCTCTCTGATGATCAGATTCTTCTCCCTTATGAGAAGTAGAAACAATCACAGACAAATGTGTATCCCTTCCTTCAATAGGCTTCATATCCGAGCTAGTTGAGTCACTCGAATCCGCTCCTACATCATCTTCAATTGCCAATGCACCCTCTACAGTTTCGTCCTTTGTAATAGAATTATCATCGGACGTGTCATCATCGGTGATTTCTGCAAGTATCTCATCAAACGCTTGCTTAACAAGCGCAACAGTCTCATTCCATACATTTTCAGTATTATTTCCATCCTCTTCTCGCATTTCTCCAGAAGAACCTTCTTTACAAACTTCCTCACTATCTCCCTTATTTTCCTCACTCTTCGTTCCCTCGACCTTCTCATTATCATGATCGAGACCCGTCACAGTTTTCTCACATATACCGGGCCATAGTGTGGCGTTATTCTCCATATCTTTATCAGTTACACCATCTGTATCATCCATAGTCTCCGGTTTAGATTCCTGAACCCTTTGTTCTTTAACGGATGCAACAATCTCCCTTGAATGCATTCCTCCACCCCCATTATCATCAACATCTAACATTACCGTCTCGGTAGATCTTCCATTCGATTCTGAATCATTTGCACAATTCTCCGAGCTGGAAACGTCTTCTTCCAACACCTCTTGATTGGATTCTCCATCTGCATTATCATCAACATCTACCATCATTGTCTCTTTAGATCCTCCAATCGATTCCGAACCATTTCCACAATTCCCCGAGCTGGAAACCTCTTCTTCAAATACCACCTGATCAGATTCTCCATCTGCATTATCATCAACATCTACCATTAGTGTCTCATTAGACCTTCCATTAGATTCTGAATCATTTCCACTATTCTCCGAGCTGGAAACCTCTTGATCAGATTCTCCATCTGCATTATCATCCACCTGCTTTGATTCATGATCAGTCACAATCTGACCGCCTAAAGGCCCTCTCTTTCTGCTCAAAGTCCGCTTCAATAACACCAAACGCCGGTTCACACTCTTCTGCCTCTTCAAAAACTTCCTCCTCATCGACACAAACCGCTTCAAAGATGGAACACTAACATTGTTTTCCGCAGCGTGGCTATGACGCCGACCATGCAGAGAACAATACCTATAAGTGCAAACATCATTACTCTTCTTAGAAGAAGAACCTTTCATAGCTGAAGAACATGTAGCTTTAAGCAACCCATTGTATCTCAAACTCGCTATTCTCTTCAACCTAGCTACTCCAAGATTCTTCTGAATCTTTTCGACATTCTTTGAAGCAGAAGAACTCGTTGGTCTCAAGTAATGAGGCTGTAATAACTCTAAATCTTCCCTAGAAATTGAATCAAGATTCTTCTTCCTCAAAATATGTCTTGAATTTGAAGTTAAACGCTTCATAGATCTCATCTTCTTCAGTCTCTGCCCTCCTCCATATAATTTCCTCGTTGACTGTCTCCTAAGAACCGTCATACTTGAAATTCGAGAAATACTCTTCAATTTCGGTCGTCTTCTCACCGATCTTAACCTTTCCTGAAATAAAAATACATCATTTTTGTTTTCTTCCAGATCTAATGAGCTCTTGATTCCGACAAGAACAGAGAGATGAAGATTAAAAAAAAAAAACAGAACAGATGTGAAGACTTGCCTGGTCAATCTTTTCATTCTCATCAGATGATTTCGAGTAAGTTCTGGAATCATCAGACATCTCTGAAGAAGAAGAATCTTCTGACTCGGCAGTGTAGCCGGAAAAGATGGTCGGAATCTGATCAATAGTGAAGTCGGAACCGGAGAATCCAAAACTGGGCAATCTCGAAATCTTAATGGGTTTCTTCCACATCTTCCTCTCTCTCTTTTTATGCACTCTTCTGCTGCTTTTACTTGAGCTCTCCCATTTCTCCGGGAACATCGGCTTTGACATTCTCTGTCTAAAGTTTCGAGCTTTTTGATTGTTTCCGGAAATCTCTCTGTTTTTTTTTTCTTTCTTTTTTTCTCAAAGAAAGATTATCAGAATTCACACAATTGCCATTCCATGTTTCTCTCGATTCTCTCTATTCGTCAAAAATTGAAACTTTTAATCGTTTTTACATTCTTGTTTGAACACTTCGAAGATGAGAAAGTCGCCGAAATTGAATTTCTATTTGATTTTTCTTGCTGACGCTGAAGTTTATAGCACCTTTTGAGTGTTGGATAAATTTTTTAATATAATGTCATTTTTTTAGTAAATCTACAAAAAAAAAAAAAAGCATAACTATTTTATGGGAATTTATAGATTCACAACTTCAAAAATCCATCTTTATCAGTTTTATATAGTATACTATTATATGTTGCTGTGAAATAACATAATTCTTAAAAGAAACTCCTAAATTACTACAGAATTTTTTTTGTTTAAGCTCTTACTACAGAAAAATTAAAATTTACAAAAAAATATAAAATTCTTTTGTAACATTTTTTTAAATAATTTAAGTCAGTTTCTTCATTAAAGATCTACGAATTAAATATGCATAGAGAGTTTTTATACACATAAGTTTTTGGTTGAAAGGAAGAGCGTTAACTGACATTACATTAATGATATAAGCAAATAACATAAGGCACAAATATCTGTCCCCATTATTTCATGTTAAGACAAATAAATTGATGCTGGAAATTAATTGAACAGTGAATGCCGGTGTTAGTTCGATAATAAATTAATTATGCGATATCCTGAGATCAAATACATATACTCCTAGTTTTTTTTTTTTTGTTTGGATAAGATTCGTGCATACTCCTAGTTGACAAAACAACAAAAAGAACACATGAATTGCTGCTATGTAAATGAGTCTTGAGAGTGTACGGTAAATAGTAATAAGTACTGAGATGTGTTATGCTTAGGAGTCGTTTGTTTCACTTCAAATAATCATCGATAATTTTAGGTTGCAGATTTGATTAAATCAACCTTTTTATTTGACAATGTAGGAAATCACCATTTTATGATCTGGTAAGCAGGCCCATAAAGGTAACAAAATGATTCTGAATCAAATAAATAAGTACGCGTTTATGTGGGACCCTGTTAAACATGTGTTTGATGACACCTATACCACGTGGCTTCAAATCACTTATTTTTCTTTTATATTATGTTCAATGAGTGTGACAACATTCAATTTTAGGGTTTTCAGACTTCAGAACACTTACTAGTAAAAACAAGAAAATAATTCTTTTAATTGTCTAAGCCACGACACCAATGAAAGCTCCCAAACAAATCTGGTTTATATATCGAAACTCTGATGTTTCTACAAATTGCTTCACATGAGTTTCGTTTTCCACTTCACATGGTTCAGTTCACCTATATTCTTACTTATATTCTCTATAAGCATAATTATATGATGTTTCTTACTTATATTCTCTATGTTATTAATATATTGATGTTTAATTGCTTTTCACACATATTAAAAATATATAATTATTTTATTAGTTGATTTTTTTTATGGCTTCATTCCATATATGTGATAATATTACTTTTCTCTTTCTCACATTTTTTCTATTTTTTCCATTTTTCTACTTATCAATTTTTTCCATTTTCTCAAAAATATAAATTAGTTAAATTTTCTTTTTAAAATATACTATTAAATATCTACAAACTCAATCCTTTAAAAATAAGAAGAAAAAAACCTCAAAACATCCCTTTATTGAGAAGAGAAAGAGTTTTATATTTCCATCTTATGCTCACCCTAAAGTCCTAAACAATGCATGTAAATAAATAATAACCAAAAGTATCATATTCTAAAAAAAAATAACAAGTTGATCTCGTACGTTAATAAAACAATTAAGAATCTCGGATTTGGTTATCCATTACGGCTTCGTTCTAGGTGGTCCAGGTCGGGTAAACTCATGAGGAACAGGTGTTGCACTACTTCCATACCTTTTGGATTCGGGCTCCAACTACTATAATCCTTGTTCAAAACTTCTTCCCAAATCGTATCTCTTTTTGCTGAATCTTTCTTCACCGAAGATTCAACCGGAAAATCTTTAACGGCCACGTACGGTAGCGACCACCATCACGACCAGTGCAGCAACAATAAGAAGAAATTTCACGTGCTGGCTGATACGAAGCGCCATGATTTCGATTTGATAAACTAGAAAAGTTGGATTGAATCTCTGTGTGTATTGCTCTTGACCTTAATTAGGTCGATTATATATACATGCGATAAGCTAAGGTTTGCCTTGATCAACAAGAAAGGCAATTCCTTAAGAAAAGGAAATTTACCATATATGCACAAATGTAAACGACATACTTTATTATTTATTTCTAACACAGATTAGGGCACTTTAGCTTCTCTAGAAAATTGACAAGTTTTTATAATGTACAGCTTCTCTGGAAATTTCACGTGCCTGATACGAAGCGCCATGATCGATTCGTGATTGATTCAACTAGCTAGGGCTCTTCAGCTTCTCTAGAATATTTATAAGTTTTCCTGTGCCTATTTAATTCCAACACTCACAGTATTTTAAGTCTTATATTCTTTTAACTTTGTGCTCTGATATGAACATTGAACAGAGATCTAAATTTTCATTTACAATACAAGATTGCGGAGAAAGAACAAACCTTTCACTATGATTAATCATTTGTACAAGTGAGAAACACAAATCGCCGATATCTTCGCTCTTTAGCACATTGTTATGCTAGAAGTTAGCGTTTATTTGTTTTTAATTCTACAAACATACATGTAAATATTTAATTTGTATTCAAGTTTTAGGAGTGTATTAAACTGAGTATTTGAAATAATTTGAGTTAAAATGATAATTCCTATGTTATTGAAACATAAAATTTAAAATATTTATAAAATTTAGTGTTATTGGATTAATGATTTTAAATTTACATTAAAACGATTGTTGTTGAATACATTTTAAGGGTTGATTTAAAAGTTTTAGCTGAAATTTATGAGAATTTCTTAGTTGAAAATATAAAAATCAAAATTTCATGATTTAATGTGAGATGTGAGATAATTTTAATAACAAATATATCAATTTATTAAAATTAATCAAAATTATTTTAAAACACATTACAATTCAAATCACTCAAAATAATTCATGCAAGACACCTTTTTATTAGGTCTAGTTCGGATTCTAGAGAAAGAGAGAGATAGTCAGAAAGAGTAAAACCATATTTAGCCAGCAGAATCGGTTATTCATGTAATATGAAGTGTTAATTCTTCTAGAACTCCTTCAGTTATGAATCTAAAATAAAAACATTTGGAAGATATAAATTACTTTTGGAATTACACATCGGAGTTGAAGATACAAACAAATCTTTGTTCAAAACTCAGCGTTTGGTGAATCGGTTATATTTTCCAAGAAACTACAGGCTGTTTAGGCTTTTGAGAGGACAACACCGTAACGTTTTGCAATCCACGTGGGAATAGCGTTTAAATCTTATCCAACGACCTTATTTTTGTACTTTTTCTCCCTCACGTTTATCGAAAAAAGAAAGAAAAAAAAAAGAAGCCGTCATGATCGGCCATATCTCGGCCGAGTCTTGCGTCTGCGTCTGCGTCCGCGTCCGCGTCACCATTATCGATTGGCCTGTCTTATCTCGTCGCGATTCCCTATGCAAATCTTCTCTTTTTTAAATTCCCCATTTACCTCTCTCTCTCTCTGATCTCTGATTTCGTATCTCTTCCCAAGTAAACTCTTTGCTTCACGTTTCTTCTCGTTTGTCGAATTTGCTCTGACCTACCAACTCCATAACTAGGTAAATTTGGCTACTTTCTCATTTGATTTGGTTTTCGATTGTGTGTCGGATTCAAATTTCGAGTTTATGATCTTGTTTTCATCAGTTTTTTTGGTCAACCTCGAATTGAAACTCTTAGTTCAGATTTTACACGCAAAAAAAAAAAATTCATACTTGTGTTCAAAATCAGTTTCCTTTGTTTGATTTTGGTATATTTGATAGTCTAATTTGGGGGAAACAAAAAAAATGCTGACTTGGTTTTAGATTCCGAAAATAGATGATGACTCTGTTTCTCTGCAGAGGTTTTAATAAATCCGTGCTTATTCATTGAGTTCTTGTTTTTATTTTTGTTACCTTTGCAGTTGTAAATCACAAATCATCTTCAATGGATATAAGTAACGAGGCTAGTGTTGATCCATTTTCAATCGGACCATCATCGATCATGGGTCGAACCATTGCTTTCAGAGTCTTGTTCTGTAAATCAATGGCACAGCTTAGGCGTGATCTCTTTCGATTCTTGCTGCATTGGTTCCTTAGATTTAAGCTGATCGTATCACCGTTTGTGTCGTGGTTTCATCCCCGGAACCCACAAGGGATCTTAGCAGTTGTTACAATCATTGCCTTTGTCTTAAAACGTTACACGAATGTTAAAATGAAGGCGGAAATGGCTTACCGGAGGAAATTCTGGAGGAACATGATGCGGTCGGCTGTGACTTATGAGGAATGGGCTCATGCTGCTAAGATGTTAGAAAAGGAAACACCAAAGATGAATGAATCTGATCTTTATGATGAAGAATTGGTTAAGAACAAGCTTCAGGAGCTTCGTCATCGTCGCCAAGAAGGCTCACTTAGAGACATCATGTTTTGTATGAGAGCTGATTTAGTGAGGAATCTCGGTAATATGTGTAACTCAGAGCTACATAAAGGTAGACTTCAGGTTCCTAGACATATAAAAGAGTACATCGACGAAGTTTCTACTCAGTTGAGAATGGTTTGTAATTCTGACTCAGAGGAGCTTTCTTTAGAAGAGAAGCTTTCCTTTATGCATGAAACACGGCATGCCTTTGGTAGAACGGCTTTGCTTTTGAGTGGTGGGGCTTCTCTTGGTGCGTTTCATGTAGGTGTGGTCAAGACTTTGGTTGAGCACAAGCTTTTACCTCGGATAATCGCTGGTTCTAGTGTTGGGTCCATAATTTGTTCAATTGTAGCCTCAAGGTCATGGCCGGAGTTACAGGTTTTCTTTGAGAATTCTTTGCATTCTTTACAGTTCTTTGATCAGCTCGGAGGTGTTTTTTCAATTGTGAAACGGGTAATGACACAAGGCGCTCTACACGATATCAGACAGTTACAACATATGCTTAGAAACCTCACATGCAATCTTACATTCCAAGAAGCTTATGACATAACGGGAAGGATTCTCGGGATTACCGTTTGCTCCCCAAGAAAGCATGAGCCTCCTCGGTGTCTTAATTACTTGACTTCGCCTCATGTGGTTATATGGAGTGCAGTGACTGCTTCTTGTGCTTTTCCTGGTCTCTTTGAAGCTCAAGAACTGATGGCTAAAGATCGTAGTGGAGAGATTGTACCATATCATCCACCCTTCAATTTGGATCCAGAAGAAGGTACTAAATCATCTGTACGCCGGTGGAGAGATGGTAGTTTGGAGGTTGATTTACCAATGATGCAGCTTAAGGAACTGTTCAATGTCAATCATTTTATTGTCAGCCAAGCCAATCCTCACATTGCACCGTTACTGCGTGTAAAGGATTTAGTTCGAGCTTACGGTGGTAGATTCGCCGCGAAGGTATGTGTTTCCTATAGTTGACTAGGTTTTGTTTGGTCTCTGTTTCTCTTCTTTGTTATAACCGCTAAACTTTTTTCGCCTTTTTAGCTTGCGCATCTAGTGGAGATGGAGGTTAAACATAGATGCAACCAGGTACTAGAGCTTGGTTTTCCACTTGGTGGACTTGCAAAGCTTTTTGCTCAGGAGTGGGAAGGTGATGTAACAGTAGTAATGCCTGCTACTCTTGCTCAGGTTCTGATCAAAAACCCGAAATCTTGAATTTTCTATGATTGTAATCTTGAAATAATCTAGATTCTTATTTGGTTGTGAACATTTGTGCAGTACTCGAAGATTATACAAAACCCTACTCATGTCGAGCTTCAGAAAGCGGCTAACCAAGGAAGAAGATGCACATGGGAGAAGCTTTCTGCCATAAAATCAAACTGCGGGATCGAGCTTGCGCTTGATGATTGTGTAGCTATTCTCAACCATATGCGCAGGCTCAAGAGAAGCGCGGAGAGAGCCGCCAGTGCCACGTCATCGTCTCATAATGGATTAGCTTCAACCACCAGATTCAATGCATCAAGAAGAATCCCATCTTGGAACATCATCGCCAGAGAGAACTCAACGGGTTCACTCGATGATCTAGTCGCTGAAAACAATCTCCACATGTCTTCGGGAAAGAATTTAAGCGATAGTGAAACAGAGAGTGTGGATTTGAGTTCTTGGACACGAGCTGGTGGACCTTTGATGAGAACAGCTTCTGCTAATAAGTTCATTGATTTCGTTCAGAGTCTCGATATCGACATTGCATTGACCAGAGGATTTAGTAGCAGTCCAAATTCTCCAGCAGTTCCTGGTGGACCGTTTAGTCCAAGCTCGAGAGCCATGTCGGGTCATTCAGAGAGCGAATCTAACAGCAACAATCTTGGAGGAAACACTTCAAGCATAACAGTTAGTGAAGGTGATCTTCTACAGCCTGAGAGAACGAGTAACGGGTTTGTTTTAAATGTGGTTAAAAGAGAGAACTTGGGAATGTCAATTGGGAATCAAAATACAGAGTTACCGGAGAGTGTACATATGGATATACCGGAGAAGGAGATGGATGATAGCTCTGTATCAGAACATGAAGATGATGATGATGATGATGACGACAATGAAGGACATACCGACTCGATTCCGGTTACCATTTCTTCAGAGGGTTCCGGTTTACGAGAACCGTTGTCTGGTAGTGTTATTGATGCTTAAGAGTGATTCAGGTTAGAAGATTGTTTGTTGTTCAACAAAGAGTTTGGTGGTGCCTTGTAAATTAATAGTATGAGGTGCCCTCTTCTGTATGTTTGCCATTGATTATTGTTTGAAACTTTACACATATAACATATTCATTTGTCGGATGCGAATATATTTGTAAATTTCAGAAAAAAAGAATTCTCTCATTTATTACAAAAATATTTATTTTACTGAAATTTTGAAATTAATTAATTATAGATATTTTTTTTAAGTAAAATTTTAGTCAAATTCATTATTAGTCGATAAGATATTCAAGTGGAAAGTACCGTCGCTCTTCCTTTCCTTCACCAATCAAATCAAGCTTTAAATTTTAATTAGATCTTAATTTCTCTTACTAAAAATGAAGTTAATCAAATTCAATCCCAAACGTTTATTCCCATTCAAGAAACGATCCAAAGTGTCTTGATCCGCGTTATTCATAATGTAAATTTAGTATTGATTATTGAGAAAACGTTCTACAGTTGAAAATTCGAAAAACAATTAAGTTACATTTATTTCCTTGGGTTCATCAATTAAGTTACCCAAATTAAGGAGATTTTTGATTTCACACATATAAGTTTTCATAATTAATTTAAGCAAAATTTAGAAATAAAATCAGAGTAATGTTGATCCCCTTAAATTTTCAATAAATAAAGGTGACGCTAAAACCCCATATAATACACAAGCCTGCAGTTACAAAAAAAAAGAAAGAAGAACAAACAATTCGAAGAACATTGAGGAAGAAGAAAACAAAATGGAAAAAATAACAAGCATTTTCGTCACTCTTCTCCTAATTTCTTCATGTAAGTCTTCCAAATCTTTTCTTTTTTTCTTTTTACTTTGTCGATTATAAACACACGTTTTAAGTGCTCAAATTTCAATAGTTATAATATTATTTTATGCATGATGATCATGTTTATTTTAATTAATCTAAATTTGCCGGGAACCTCGGTGACCGATTTTTGTTGATATCATAAGATACTTTTGAGAGATCTGATTTAGTCCGGTTTGATTTGGTTTGACTTGAATTTGGTAATTTTCTTACATATATACAGGTTTGATAATGAGGAGCGAATGTCAATTTCAATGTAAGAGTGCAAAAGATTGTGATGCTCGTGGTTGCAGAGGAACGACACATGTAGTATGTAAAAACAAGAAATGTACATGTGAACATGGTTCTCCTATTGGTGGTGAATGCTCTAGACTCGATGACTGTTTTCTTTCTGGTTGTCCACCAAACTCTCATGTTCTCTGCATTAGAGATGTATGCACTTGTGTCCCCAATTGATTAAATTGTCCATAGTCTTTGGACTAATTTAGACATATATAATGGTTTTTATATATCGGAAGAAAGTCCGGTTAAATTCATCTATATATGGACATCAGTAGTAATCAATAATAATATATAGAGTTGTTAACCATTTAAACGTTTTGAAAGTTTTCACTACTTTTAGTTTTCAAACTAAAATAATTAATAATTATATACTCTTACTTTAAATAATATTATTGTTCGGCTAATGAAAATTATGCAACTCCATACGGTTTACTATAAGTTAGTTTTAGGATACTTAAAAATAAAACTGTTTTAATATTTCAGTAGCCTATAATGTTTTGTTTAGTAGTTTGTGCTAGTGTAATGTGTATCACGGCCTAGATTCAGATCCGTATCTATTGCATATTGTAGACCAAAAATATATATATATATATATATATATTCATTTTACTTTTTGATAAAAAAAAACTGTTAGTCAAAACTAATATAAAAGGTCTAAAATAGGGGAAACAAATTTAAGAATCAATTTTTTTTCTAAGAATAAAATAAAATATTTTAAATGTTTCTTCTTTCATGTGGAACATATGAAAACGAAATTTATATTGAAATGTATGTAGTAACATTCGAATAGTTAGGACCTAAGAGATCATAAGTTCTTCTTAATGAATTATTTTATATATGAGATATTGATAAACAATAATAATATTATTTTTTTGATGAAAGAAGTATATTGGTCAAAGTTTAAATCTATCCCATTTATACATAAACCTAATGGTTCCGATTGAGTTATTGCGTACCCATATTCCGTCGTCTTGCGCTTGCCATAAACATTTGTTGGGCTTCCTTCCCCCACAAACATTATTTATAAAACCCTCATTTGCAATAAATGCATTAAACTTCGCGTGATGCACATAATCAGGTCCCTAAACAAATATTATAAGTTTATAACAAATATGATTTATTAAAAATGAAGAAAAACCATAAATATATAACCATAAACTATGGCAAAAACATTAGAGACTTAAGAATGTGAAAGAACTAAAAGTAAAAAATTTAAATTACCTTCCATAAGTTGCACCATATCAAAACTTTGGGGTAAATTACAAATGAAATTATATATGCAGTATCAGTTGGAAGAAACTCAACGGCAGTCGATCCACCTTTTGATCTACAATTGAACATAAGTTTTTTGTTACCTCCAAGATGATTTACAATAACAATATTAAATCGCCTAAAAGTACGAATAGAGTCTATTCTTTGAATCGGGATTAAAAAAACGAAGAGGAAACATATTATAATTTTCCCCATCTTTGTTATTTTCTTTGTTCTCTTTACATATATGTAAAAATAACTGATTGTAGCTTTTTGTTGTTGTTAAAGATGTAGCAAATATTCTCAAGAGTTGATAGTTAATAAAACTAATATTGACTATTGAGAAAAGTTATATTGTTGAAAATTCGAAAATAATTAAGTTACCTATATTTCTTTGGTTTCAACAATTAAATTACCATTTTGTTTGGTAAGACCAACAGTTAAGTTACCGAATGGAGACTTTTGACTTGACCAATATACTTTTTCATAATTAATTGAAAAATATAGAAAAAGAGTAATGTTATTTACTTAAAAATACATTATACAAAGGATGAAAGGAGACTCTAAAAACCTGTATAATAAAACAATCGATCCCACAATAAATTAAAAAGAAAAACAATCGAAAAACATTAAAGAAGAAAAAACAAAATGGAAAAGATAGCAAGCATTTTCGTTGCTCTTCTCCTAATTTCTTCATGTAAGTCTTCCAATTTTTTTTGTCATGTATTATGTACTTTGTCGATTATAAATAAACACACGTTTTGAGTGTTCACTAATTTAATTATATGCATGATCGTTTCTTTTAACTAAATTTACTGCTCAACCACAATTTGGTCGATGATATGATATTCTCAAACTAAAGAAGATGGGACAATCAACTAGTTGTTCCAGATGCTTTGGTGACCGATTCTGATTCATATCTACAAGATATTTATGAGACATCTGCTTTAGTCCGGGCTTGTTTGTTTTGATTTGAATTTGGTTTTGGTTTATATATATATATATATACAGGCATGATTATAAGGAGCGAAGGTCAATTTAAAAATTGTAAGAGTGCTGCGGATTGTGATCCTCAAAGTTACGAGGAATATTCACATGTAGTATGTAAAAACAACAAATGTACATGTGAACATGGTGCTCCTATTGGCGGTCACTGTTCTACAGTCAATGATTGTTATCTTTCTGGTTGTCCACCAAACTCTCATGTTATTTGCGATGAAGTCTGCCTTTGTATCCGCAACTGATTAAATTGTTCTTAATGTATGGAGTAATTTAGATATAATGTTTTATATCGAAATTTTTTCCAGTTAAATTCATCTACTATCTGAAATGTAATATCTGTGGACATTAATCATAATATTATAGAGTTGTTAATCATTTAGACGTTTTGAAAGTCTTCACTGCTTTAGTTTTCAAACAAAAATAATTAATAACTACATACTCTTATTTTACATATTGTTCGATCGGCTAATGAATATGATGCTACTCCATACGTTCTAGAATATATTTTTAAAATTGTTTTAATAGTTCAGTAACATGGAACTTTTAAGTTTCAAAAATAAATAAATAAAAAATGGAACTTTTAGGTTAATAGTTAGTGTTAGTGTTACCACATGAACTCAAATTCATATATTGCATATTGGAGATTGAAAGAAAGAAAATTTATTTCACTTCTTGATAAAATAGGAAAAAAGTATATCTAAAAATCTACTTATTTTTTTTAGAATAAAAATAAATTATTATGGATGTTTCTTTTATGTGGAATATATCAAACCGACATTTAAACTGAAATTTATGGAGTAATAATTCAGATAGTTTGGACTTAAAAGATGATAAGTTCTTCTTAATAAAATATTGTATATATATGAGATATCGATAAACAACAATAATAATATACTTGAATGAAAGAAGTATATTGGTCAAAGTTTATGTGCATCCCATTTATACATAAGCTTAAAGGTTCCGGCTGCATTATTACGTATCCAAATTCCGTCGTCTTGTGCTCGCCAAAAACATACGTTAGGTTTCCTCCCTCCACAAACATCTCGTATAAAATTCTCAGACCCAACAAATCCGTTAAACTTCGCATGATGCACATAATCAGGTCCCTGCATAGATATTATAACAAAAATGATTTCTATTACAAGTGAAGAAAACCATAATTATAAAACAATAAAAAGTTATCTCCACAAGTTACCATCCACAAGTAAAAGTAATGTGAAAAAACTTAAAAGTAAAAAAGAATTAGATTACCATCCACAAGTTACACCATATCAAAGTTTTGGGAAAAACTCTAAATTTGATTGTATATATGATATCGAAGGGAATAAACTGAACGTCAGTCGTATCACCTTCTTCTCTACAAGTGAACATAAGTTGTTTGTTACCTCCAAGCTTATTCTGAATTTCAACGTTAAAATGCCTAAACATAAGAATAGAGTCTATTTTTTGGGTCGAGATAAATAATAAGAAGAGAAAACATATTAGATTTTTTCCCATCTTTCTTATTTGATTTTTTTCTCTTTACATGAATTATATATATATATATACTTTTCACACAGATATATATATAT
>VBRH01000010.1:5876-29151 GCA_014578085.1 Cardamine resedifolia | reverse complement strand
TAAAGTAATTTATAATGTAAGAACCCATATTTACTATATTCTCACAATTCTTAAAGACCCATTTATACTGGTCAAAGTTTATGAATATCCCATTTAAACTGGTCAAAGTTTATGAGTGTGCCCCCATTTACACATTTAACTTTTAAAAGTTCCGGTTGCATCTTTGTTTTTATTGACAAAAAAAAAAAGATGCCACATTTGTTTATGTAGGCAATTTTATGTATATATGTATATATAGATCACAAATAAAAAATTCTAGTTTGAAATAGTTTTTGGTCGAATTTTTAATTTTATGATAGTATTTAATTTTGAGTAATTAATATCATATAATATTGGACAAACAAATAGTTATTCTTCGGCGTTTGAGAGACAAAAGTTCGATAAATTAGTTACCTAATGTTCTGGTAAGAATCACGAAAATAGTTATCTCTTGCTTTTAATAATTTATTTTTAATTAATATTACTACATTTTAGTAAATATTATTGTTTAGACGGATTACTGTTTTCTACAACTAAATCCACACATAAAGTAGATGTAGAATATAATAATAAAAATACATGAGCGACACTACTAACCTGGATTAAACTAGCTATGCTGAATTGTTAATCATAACTACAAACATTTAATAGTTAAAAACCCACTAACAAAATAAAATTTTCATTAACTATTGATTCATGACCAAATTATCAATAATTTCGTTTTAATCAATTTGAATTTTCGTTGAGGAGCGGCCCACGAAATTTGCAAATAGACATCAAAGCCCAAAACAGTAATTTGTGTTCTCTCCCTCTCTGTTCCTCCTCCGTCGCCGCCGGTGAACAATTTAGTCGACACTTTGGGAAATTCCATGGTTTTGCTGCGGAGAGGTCAGTCTCTCTACAACCGTGGAATCTCCTTCATTGTCTCTTCTTCCTTGAGAAATCTTAGTACGGCTTCTTCGCTTTCTTTGAACTCCGACCAAACCATTGCTGAGCCACTGGTGAAATCAGAGCTTGAAGCTCTAGTTCTCAAGCAATACTCCCATGGCAAGTTCTATAGTCTCGTTAAAAACGCCGTTGCTTTGCCTTCTGTTCTTCTCGCCGCCTGTCAGAATCTGTCTCTTGCTGCCAACTCTGGCGATTCCTCCGGCGTCTCCAGGAAGTTTTCGATTGAAGAAATGGGGCGCGAGATACGCGAAGGCAAGTTTGATATTCGTTCCTGTTGCGTCGAATTCAAGGGACTATGTGATGAATCTCTTGTTCTCCCTAATCTAAAACTCAAAGTGTTGATTGAAGCTATTAGAATGGTTCTTGAGATTGTGTATGATGATCGATTCGCTACGTTTTCGTATGGTGGCCGTGTTGGAATGGGTAGACATACAGCGATTCGTTACCTGAAAAACTCAGTAGAGAATCCACGGTGGTGGTTTCGTGTTTCGTTTGCTCAAGAGATGATCAATGATCGGAATGTTGATAAACTGTGTGGTTTCGTTGGTGAGAAGATCGACGATGGTTTTTTGATTGAGATTGTAAAGAAGCTGTTTGAGTTTGGGATTCTGAAGATTGAGCTTGGTGGATGTAATAGTGGAAGAGGTTTACCACAAGAATCTGGATTGTGTTCGATCTTGATCAATGTTTACTTTGATGGACTTGACAAAGAGATTCAAGATTTGAGGTTGAAGATGAAACTGAAGAATCCTCGTGTTGGTGCGGGCGAGGAGGAATCGGTAGGTAATGTTTTCTATAAGCCAATAAATATTTATGCAGTTAGGTATTTGGATGAGATACTTGTGATAACATCGGGCTCGAAAATGCTGACAATGGATTTGAAGAAGAGGATTGTAGACATTTTGGAACAGAGACTAGACTTGAAAGTAGATAGACTGAACACAGCGATTCATAGCACGGTGTCAGAGAAGATTAACTTTTTAGGGATGTATCTTCAGGCTGTTCCACCTTCGGTTTTGCACCCGCCTATGTCTGAGAAGGCTGTCAGAGCAATGAAGAAGTATCAGAGGCAGAAGGAAGTTAGGAAATTGGAGTTAAGAAATGCTAGGGAGAGGAATCGGAAGACACTGGGGTTGAAAATATTTAGACATGTCTTGAAGAAACTCAAACAGAGCAACGGGTTCAAATTTGAAGGTGAGATAGAGAATGAGGTTAGGGATATTTTCCAGAGATGGGGAGAGGAAGTTATGCAAGAATTTTTGGGGTCTCTCGAAGAGCGCTGGAAATGGCATTGGCTGCTCACTAGAGGAGATTTTCTCTCTTTGAGACATATACGAGAGAAATTACCACAAGACCTGATTGATGCTTATGATGAATTTCAGGAGCAGGTGGACAAACATTTGGCACCGGCCCAAGCTAAAAAGGTACTAGAGGATGAGGAGAGGAAAGCAGAAGAAGAAGAGGAACAAAAATATGCTGAAAGGACAGTTGCGGATTTGACCAAGTTATGCATGAAGGTTTCAGCTCCGGAGGAACTTGTTAGAAAGGCTGTTAAGTTAGTTGGGGTTACAAACAGCATGGGACGGCCACGGCCTATCAATCACCTTGTGACTCTTGAGGATTCTGATATCATCAAATGGTATGCGGGTATAGGGCGTAAATGGCTTGATTTCTTCTGCTGTTGCCACAATTATAAGATGGTGAAAATCATCGTAAGTTATCATATGAGGTTCTCATGTATTTTGACGCTAGCAGAGAAGCACGGATCCACTAAACGTGAAGCTATTAGACACTACACGAAAGATCTCAGAGTATTAGATCTAGACGGGAGTGAAGAGGCGCATTTTCCATCGGAAAGAGAGGTTAAGATGATGGGAGACAAGAATCTTTCAGACCCAAAACCTGTGGATGGCACACTGTCTTTGCTTTTGATCAGGCTTGCATCTGATGAGCCCTTGCATTCTTGTGCGGTTAATTTCTGTGAACGATCGGATACTATCATGTACCGTGTACATCTACTGCAAAACCGCTTGCGTATCAACGTACTAGACGAAGAGAAATGGGTTCGTGGCATGGGCACAATTCACTCAGCTTTGAATCGGAAATGTGTCCCTTTGTGTTCCACTCACATTAGTGATGTATACTTGGGTAAAATAACTCTTCAAGATGTTGATGGCAGTTCATTCATCGATCTCGGGTGATGTCTGTTACTCTATTCTCTCAATTGGTTGTTACATCTGGATGAGAGTAATACTAAGATCAGAAAAAAATGCATGCCACAAATAAGAAGAGACATTCACATCTGTCTCAATTTCATCTCAATTGATGGGTAAATGGATGAATACTTGGTAAGCTTCATATATGTGAAAGTCGTTTGATTCTCACTATCTCAGGGTTAGGTAACAGAGGTCTGAGCATTAATTTCGCAGCAAGGCGATGTAAGAAGTTGTGGTCATCTGCATTGACCTGAGCTGTCCACAGATCGGTTTCTTAGTATCCAACTCGGCATTGTGATCTCATTTGATGTACCAGAAGCGGTTATGGATGATGTATGTTTTGTGGTTGACAGGAAAATATTTGTGACATTGGCGGTTGAAGGTTGGCAATCGACACTTAAGACCACCCATGACATTGGCCTCTGTTTTTTTGTTTTCTTTCTTTTTTTGGGCATAATTTCTAAATGTTATAATGTATCAATCTACTTGTAAGAATGTCTAGACAGTTAGAAGCTACTTACCTTGAAGCTTAAGGTAGGGAACATTTTGTTTTCTTACATGAGCAGAGTTTTCTCTTTTGTACCATGTAAGAAGCGAGGTCAAAAAAAGAAGATAAAGAAAGGAAGCGAGGTCAATACTGTTATGTTTGTTAGAAGAATGTAGGGGTGAAAATGTGAATAAGAAGTTTTGGAGACAATTTTCCAAAAAGACAAAGAATCAATATGTGTCACATGGCACTCACATGTTGCCGACGGAAAGCAGTAGGGGTAAAATCGGAACAGAAGTGAGTAGTGAGATCTTCTTCTTCGTCTTCTCTGTTTTCTCTTCGAGGTTAAGCTTTGGTTGGGTTCAGTCATTTGGAATAGATTCACATGATTTTGAGAAAGCAAAGTATAAAGCAAGAATCGAATAGCGAGCCAGAGCAGTAGAAGAAGAAGAAGAGTAAAGAAACTATGGGAGGTTATGTGTTGGGTTCGGCTAGATCGGGGCAGACGATAATGGTGGCTCTCGTCCTAATGGTTGGATCATTTTACGCCGGCTCTATCTTCGGAAACAATTCACCTATTTACATTTCCCAACCTTCTTCTTCCAATTCTTCTTCTCCTCCATCACAATCTGGTTCGTTCTCTCTCCCTCTGTATTTTCAAGCTCTCTCCTTTTCTCTGTATATCGTTAAATTTCCCTGCTTGTCTTGATTTTTCGTTTCCGGAGCTAGATTGATCGAAACCCTTTACTTCGAGGGACATAGCTCTCAGTTTAGCTCACTAGTTTCTTCTGTTTAGGTCTTTAGTGGGAATCTGCTAGTGTTTGCTTTTGCTCATTTGGATTAGGACATGAATCGATAATGCAGCAGTTTTGTGGTTGCAGGCTCATCAAATTTTGCTAACATAATAGAGCTTACTTACCGGAGAACTCCTATTACGATCCCTGAAACTGGGATGAATGTTTGTCCATTAGACTTGAATGAGCATATCCCTTGTCACAATGTCACTTATGTGCAACAGCTTCTCCCAAGTTTGAATGTTTCCAGAAGAGAAGAGCTTGAGAGACACTGTCCGCCACTTGAACAGCGTCTGTTTTGTTTGGTACCTCCACCAAAAGATTATAAGATACCAATACGTTGGCCTACCAGCAGAGATTATGTCTGGAGAAGTAATGTGAATCATACACATCTTGCTCAAGTTAAAGGCGGCCAAAATTGGGTGCATGATCAAGGTCAGTTATGGTGGTTCCCTGGTGGCGGTACTCATTTCAAACACGGAGCTCCAGAGTACATCCAAAGGTATTTGAAATTATCATCTGGATTGCTTTGGAATTCTTCGTGGAAGAAGCTTAGACCGGGTTGCCCTTAATTTTTGTGTGTAACTTCAGGTTAGGAAACATGACAACTAATGAAACAGGTGACCTACGTTCAGCTGGGGTTGAACAAGTTCTTGATGTTGGATGTGGAGTTGCTAGCTTTGCAGCTTATCTTCTTCCTTTAGGTATACAGACAATGTCCTTCGCCCCTAAAGATGGTCATGAAAACCAAATCCAGTTTGCATTAGAGAGAGGAATCGGCGCAATGATCTCTGCCATTGCCACCAAACAAATGCCGTATCCCGGATCCTCGTTCGATATGGTTCATTGTTCAAGATGTCGTGTTGATTGGCATGAAAATGGTATGTCTCTTGTGGTGTTCTTTCTGTAACGTCAATGCCTTGCCTTACTTGGTTTTGTATCGATTGCAACTAATGAGGATATTTTGCGCATGATTCTGCAGATGGTGTCTTGATTAAAGAGGTAAATCGTCTTCTCCGGACCAATGGATACTTTGTTTATTCAGCACCACCTGCTTACAGAAAGGATAAAGATTTCCCTATGATTTGGGATAAGTTGGTCAATCTAACCACCGCAATGTGCTGGAAGCTCATTTCCCGAAAGGTACAGACTGCAATATGGGTTAAAGAAGATGACGAGGCTTGCCTTAGGAAGAATGCAGAGCTTGAACTTATAACTATTTGTGATGTGGAAGATGTTTTGAAAGCTTCGTGGAAAGTTCCCCTTAGAGACTGTGTGGACATTAGTGGAAACATACAACAGAAACCCTCTTCTTTAACTGAACGTCTATCAGCGTATCCAACTAGTCTAAGAAAAATAGGTACATTTCTTCTATTCATTCATTCTAGAAACGACATTATGTTCTGTCGGATTCCTCTAATTCACTTGGAAAAAATTTCACAAGGCATCAGCGAAGATGAATTTACATTGGACACAAACTTCTGGAGAGAACAAGTGAATCGTTACTGGGAGTTAATGAATGTTAACAAGACTGAGGTGCGAAATGTGATGGACACAAACGCTTTCATTGGTGGATTTGCTGCAGCTATGAACTCGTATCCCGTTTGGGTCATGAATGTTGTACCTGCTACGATGAACAATACCTTATCCGGAATTTACCAGAGAGGCTTAACTGGTGCTTATCATGATTGGTAAGCAAATATTATCACTTTTCTCACACTTTAAGCACCAATGGTAAACTTTTGTATATGTGCTCGTAGGTGTGAGCCATTCTCAACATATCCCCGCACATACGATCTGCTACACGCAGATCATCTCTTGTCTCACTATAAAATCCACGGTGAAAGTTGTTTAATAGAGGACATAATGCTTGAGATGGACCGCATTATACGCCCTCAGGTATTTTACATAGCGTCTTCTTTTGTAATGTCTTTGATCAGATATAGTGTTTAATGCGGATTTTGGGTTTGCAGGGATTCATCATTATCAGGGACGAGAATTCAATCATCTCAAGAGTCAGAGACTTGGCTCCTAAATTCCTATGGGAAGTTGAAACACATGATCTTCAAGACAAATACAAGAAGACAGGAACTGTTCTACTTTGCAGAAAGAAATTTTGGGCAATCGTTTGACACACATCAGCTTCTCGACTTTCACAGATGCATAGAAATTCTTGAGAATTTTTTTTTTTTTTTTTTTTGAAGATTACTTATGTAACTTTGTTCATTGATTGATCATAATAGATGTTTCTTTGTATATGTTTTGTTTCTCCCACATTCATAATCATAAGCAAACATTGAATTAGTCGATTTTAGGTGAATTTTGAATCAATAGAAAGTTTGGGGTTTGTAATGTAATTTGAAGAAGTTTATTTTTACCTAGAAAAGTTAATTTTGGTTTTTTGTCTTCTTCGCTATTCTTCTAATTACTCAAATTTCGTCTTCGAGAAGCTCAAGTTCCTCCGGCAATGGGATATCGAATTCCATTCTCTGATATGATCGGCGGGCATCGGAATTTTGTTGGAATGGGTGTGCGGCGAAAGATCGGAATCTGGTGTGTGAATGATAAGAGTTTCAGCGGGAAAGCTGTGGCCCATAATATTTTCGGCCCAATTCTACTATATAATAGCCCAAAAGATAATTATTGTATTGTTTATTAAAATCAGCCCATGGAACAGAGCCAAATTATCGTGAATAATAATAGTTCACAGTTTTTGATATTTGACTGTGAGGACAAAAAAACCAGACTAATAAAAAACCATTTTTTTGTTAACACTAATGTTAGAAGGGTATAATAGTTACAAACGGAAAAAATAGCAACATTACAACTATTGCAATATTAAAACGCAGCGTATAGGCCTATTAGTTTTTTTTTTTTTTTTTTTTTTTTTCATAGCATCTCCATCAGACTCCTCTGTTCACAGAACGTCGGAAACTTTGATATAAAAGTAAGAAAACTTCTGATGGAAAAAAAAAAAATTCACCTTTGATTATCTCCATCTGCATGTTCCTCGTCGTCCTTCTCACCTACTCTCTCCCTGTCACCTCCGACCATCAGATCCGTACCGCCACTAACCTCATCTACCTCGATGGATAAGGTGAAGCAAGCTTTGCGTTTTATCTGCTCATCTGATTTCTGGAGGATGGCTTTGTTTTGGAATATGGCCCTCCTTTTTTCTTACTTTCAATTGCTTAAAAAAAGGATCTTTGGCTCAAAATCAAGTTCCTCTTTTTCCTCCAATCATCCATGGAATAGGTCACACAAACCTATTTGTGTTATCACTGGTGTAAGTCATTCTCTTCATTGCCTCCCACTGTCTAATGTAACGAGGGATTCCATTATACTTTTCTTATATTGTGTGGTGTTGAATTCATTGCAGGCTACTTCAGGCCTTGGTAAAGCCACTGCGTTTGCTCTTTCAAGGAAAGGTTTCTACGTTGTTCTTGGTTAGATTGTTTCTTCTGTAAACTCATCCCCAAGTTTATGCATATTTGAATAAAAGAGCTCATTTAGCTCTCTTGTCAATTATCTCTTATGGAATTAGATGTTGTTGATATGAACCAATGCATACTTGGAACATGTGTTTTTCATATATTCAAAGTGAATCAGCGGCTGATTTTTTAATTTAATTTTGCAGTTGGACGCTCCTCTTACTTACTATCAAAGGTTTTCTACGGTCCCTTTGATTTCCTTTGACGAATATAAGAACCTCCTCTTTCACTTTTTTTCTTGATGCAAGATTTTTTGTGGATGCCACTTTCTGTTAACAGACCTTGAGTGAAATTAAGAGGCAGAATGAGGAAGCCCAACTGAAAGCTTTTGAAGTTGACATGTCGTCTTTTCGATCAGTTTTCAAGTTCAGAAACTCTCTAGAGAAATGGCTTTCAGATTCAGATTTACATTCTTCAGTCCAGCTTTTGGTGAACAACGCTGGAATACTGGCAACATCAAGTCGGCCCACCGTTGAAGGCTTTGACAGGTAAGGTTTTCACTTTGGTTTCATATCTTTGTACTCTAAATGTTACAACTTCTGTCTCCATCTTTTTCAGGATGATTGCTACAAATTATGTCGGCGCTTTCTCTTTGACCAAGCTTCTCTTACCGCTCCTTAGAAACAGCCCTGTGCCTTCACGAGTCGTGAATGTTACATCTTTTACACATCGTTCTGGTGAATAGTTTCTAACCATCGAATTGAATGGTTTTCTATCCTACAATGAGAATAAGATAGTTATTGTCTTTTCATGGTATATTTTACTCTGCAGCTTTTGCTGGGAGGTTTGACAAAGATTCTGTTACTGGAGTGAACTTTTCAAGATCAAAGCAATATCCTTGTGCTAGGATCTACGAGTATTCTAAATGTAAGGAAACCCACTCTAAATCAAAAGCATATTTGTTTCTCCTTATATCATAGATGATGCTGATATAGTTTCTCATCTTTTGTGAAATAGTATGCCTTCTACTTTTCTCATACGAGCTGCATAGACAGCTTCGCCTCGCGGATGATTCACATCACGTCTCTGTTGTGTACGCGTCCTAAATACTCATGTCTCTTTACCTTTTCGCTCACTAGTGTTCATAATCGAAACAACCAGTCTTCAGATTTGGGATTATGTTTTGTTTTGTTGTAGAGCGGTAGATCCAGGAGCAGTAAAAACAAACATAATGAATGAGCTTCCTTCATATATACAAGTCATGGCGTATTGCGGTCTCAAGATTCTTGGACTCATGCAGTCCCCTGAGGAGGCAGCTGAATCTATCATTGATGCTACTTTAGCTCCACCTGTAAGATATGCTCTTTTGGAATTCTTCATCTTTATCTAACATCAATCTTATCTATTTTGATCTGTTAATGAACATTTTGCAGGAAATATCAGGCAAATATTTCTTTGGAAAGACCATCGAATCTTCTGCGCTTTCCCGCGACCCGAAACTTGCTAAGGAACTCTGGGACACATCTTTACTCATATATAATGAATTGCAGCAAATTTACACTTGAAGATCAAAAGCCTCTATAAATTTGTTTTAAGCTATTGCTAATGACAAAATTAGGATCCAAATTGTATCAACTTTTGGTTTCTTCTACAAGTGTCTGTAACCAAATTCAATTAGTTATGAAAAGTGTATTGGTCAAGTCAAAAGTCTCCTTTGGTAACTTAATTGTCTGACCAAGAAAATGGTAGCTTAATTGATGAAACCAAAGAAATATAGGTAACTTAATTATTTTTGAATTTTCAACAAGATAAAATTTTCTCAATAGTCAATACTAGATTTATTAACCCTATCAAACTCTTGAGAATATTTGCTACATCTTTAACGAAAAAAAAAGAGGAACGTAATATTTGCTACAATAAGCTATTTTTACATTGTGAGAAACAAATTTTAACGTATCCTCAAATTTTTCATAATGTTCAATAATTTTATTTCTAATTTACTAAAATTTCATTATGAATCATGAATGGTAAACTAACATACCTTTCAATTAACTTACCATTGATTCATATATATATATTAAAGTTCTTAATTACAACTATTATCGTAATTTTAATAAGTTAAATTTATCATACTCTACATACATCTTGTAAATTGATGTATCTAAATTCAAAAATGGGAACACTTATTAAATAATCATATAATTTTGCACTTACCTAAAAAGTAAAAATAAAACTTTTTCTTAAGACTATCATAAATATATTATGAGAGACAGAAAAGTCAATGGAATTATATATATATATATATATATTAACAAATATGACGTTTATAATATATATATATATATATATATATTAACAAATATGTGTGTGAAAAGTGTGTGTGTGTCATAAATATATTAACAAATATGTTTTCCCCATCTACAATATTAACAAATATATATATTTGTAAAGAGAACAAATAAAATAACAAAGATGGGGAAAATTCTAATATGTTTCATTTTCTTTTTGTTTATCTCGATTCAAAGAATAGACTCTATTCTTCTTTTTAGACGTTTTAATATTGGTATTTCGAATCATCTTGGAGGTAACAACAAACTTATGTTCAATTGTAGATCAAAAGGTGGATCGACTGCCGTTGAGTTTCTTCCCTTTAATACCGAATATGTAATTTATTTTAAAATTTACCTCAAAACTTTGATATGGTGCAACTTATGGAAGGTGATTTAAATTTTTACTTTTAGTTCATTCACATTCTTGAGCATCTAATGTTTATCTTTTATTGTTCTATATTTATGGTATTCTTCACTTGTAATATAAATCATATTTGCTATAATATATGTTTAGGGACCTGATTATGTGCATCACGCAAAGTTTAACGCATTTATTGGGAGTGGGAAGTTTATACATAATGTTTGTGGGGGAAGGAAGCCAAACAAATGTTTATGGCAAGCGCAAGACGATGGAATATGGGTACGCAATAATACAAGCGGAGCCTTTAAGTTTATGTATAAATGGGATACATAAATAAACTTTAACTTCTTTCATTAAAGATAATATTATTATTGTTTATCGATATCTACTATCTCATATATGTAATATTTCATTAAGAATAACTTATTATCTTAAACAAGTGTGAAACAACCTCAAAAAGGTCTGTAAAAGTCTCCTTTCCACAAAACTTTTTAGTTTTTGCAGTAGCCTCTTTGTCAAGGAAGGTATAAAGATAATTAACGAATCAGCCGAAAGTCTGAGAAAAAAAATAACTAATGAAGAATATTCCATCTGCCACCATTATAATTAATAGCTTAGAAACTAGAGCTTATATAAAGAGAAGCATCCTCACAAAAATGTTTAATCTTATCACTAACAAAACTAAGAATCATATTCTCAAATCACAAATCACAACCTCTCCCTTTTGCAAAGTGAAAGAGCCAACACAAAGAGAAGATGATGCATAAGGACATGGGAGATCAAAATCCTCCACCAGGTCAGATTTTTTTCATCGTTTTTCAATAATTAATCTATAAAACATACTGTAGATTGTACTACTTACATCTCTTGACAGGATATCCAGCTGCAGAAGAAGTCTCTGGACAACCTGGACAAGACAAGAAGAAGAAGAAACCACGGTTTTTTGAGACAAAGCAGAAAGGAGACAGAGGCTTCATTGAAGGATGGTAAAGCTATAACTAGCAAACCAAACTATGTCAATCTGAGTTTAAAGGCTGTCTTCTAGCTGATCAGCAAAATCATCGGTTTTTTTTTTGTTTGTTTCTTTCTTCTTATGCAGTCTCTTTGCACTATGCTGCTGCTGGATTTGTGAAATGTGTTTCTAAGGAAGACAAGGAATACACTGGAGTGTGTGAAGCTTACCTTCTTCTGTATCTAAAGAATGGCTTTCCTTATGTTATATATTACCTCAATTTGTGTGGTGTGTCGTGTGTGTATTGAAAGCTTAACTATTAGTGTGGTGTATGTATTGAAAGAAGATTTATTATACCAATAATGTAAAGGATCATCATAGTTTCTGAATTTACCCAGATTTATACTGGATTCTTCAGACTTTATAGACGACATTCAAGAATTGGTTTTACAAGTTTTTAGACATGAGAATAATACAATCAAGATCCAATATCAAAACCAACTGCTTCTTAAATTTCTAAAACCAAAAAACTTCCACACTTGGGAATAATAATATTATTATAAACGCCCATCCAAAAATTGTCTTTCGAAAGGCAAGAATATCTCTGTACAATGACCATGGGACTTAAAATATGATGATCAAGTTCTTAAACCTATTTGCTCCCGAGGTTTTGGTAACTGACGCCTTCAGATATGGTCCCCAATCTCTCGTGGTCTCCTGTAAGAAAAACCACTATTAGTTACTTAATCTTTTGTTTTCCTGCAAAACATTCTGGTATCTCTAGTTCATTTACAGTTTATGAGAATGTTTCAGCTATTTGCATAATAGCTGAGATGAGCCAAACACTCTTATTTGGAATCTATCAAACTAGAGAAATAAGAGAAGACAGAACATCAAGTCTGACAACTAACAAATCTTAGACTGTTCACCTTGATATTCTGCCCTTTCGATATCGTCCAGGAAATCAACATCAGCCAAAAGGAATTGTGATTTATCGTAGTTCTCTGGAATATCTGGTATTAACAAACAAGTTACAGTAAGAAAAAGACAACGAATCCTAAATTCTCAATGTCAAAATCAAAAGGGAGAGGATATATGAGAACGAGAAGGACCTGAACCCTGGGAAAAATCAGCTGTCAGATCAGAGAGGCTAAAGTTCCGAGAAATTTGACCTAAGAACCCAAATGTAGAAGTGTATGCATCAACAAGTGGGTCATTGAGGGATTGGTTGCTGGAATCGTTGCTGAAAGATGCAATGGAGGCATCTACAACTGTTGAATGTGCTTCGCCACCACACATGTACGGACCACGGTTTGAATATGCAGTCTCAGATTTGATCATTCCTTGCATCAAAGGCATACTTGTGGCCTGCATGTTTGGTGGAGGATCAACTCTTCTAGAATGGGTTGAAAAGTCCACAGAAGATAGTATATTTGTATCAAGTGCTGAGCCTTCATTGAGATACACATTTGAAACATTAGCAGAGGATTGATCTGAGTTCTTGTGTCCATAGCATAATTGTTGCTGATTTACTGTTGAAATAAATGACATAAGTTGCAACACATTAACCCAATCACAACTCATTACTTCTCTACAGTATCCGACCATTAGAACATAATAGCCTCAAACAGTCAAAAAGTCTTTGGACTCAGTTCGTAGCTGTAACTTAAAAGGATAACGAATCTGATGTTAGAAATGTTTTGACTCATTAAGCTAGAACAGAGAGATGAGTGAGTGTGTGGAAAAAGACTATCCATGCTTCAAACAAAAAATCTTGGTCCATCTAAATTCTTCATAGGAGACAACAAGTCAGTGTAACTAAAGCTAGATTTATGTAGGAAATAAGAAGTTTAAAGTTTCCTGAAGACTTTTTAGCACCTTAATTCCAGAATAGTAAATGTTGTAATATGGATATGATAAAAAAAAAATGTAGTTCAATATAATGAGCTCTCATATAGATAAAGATCCAGAAAAGACCATATGATAAATCCATAGAAAATGAAATTTGTCCCAAACATATCTTACTTGAAGGAACATGAGAAACATTCCTAGTTTGGACGGGAGCAACTCCGGTTGGATGCATCTTACGCATGTGGTGTAGCTGCTGTTCAAGCAGCTTATTATATTCCATTATTTGATGCTTGACCATGAGTCTCAGATAATATGCCTTGAAAAAATCCTGGTTTTCTTCTTCAAGCTTCTTCCAAACTGTCAACTCAGAAGTAAAATAAGCAAACATAATTATTTAATGAAACAAAGCCGAGAAGTGTAGATGTTACCTAATTGAGTAAAACCAGGTTCGATCTTAGCCTGCTCGAGTAGAGTGTCCATAACTTCGTTCTGGTTCATGTAAAGCAGGAGACATCTTTCAATTAGATTCTGAACCTGCAAAGAAACAATAACAGGCCAGAAAGGAAAATTATGTCACATTTTTCACAAGAGATTTTGAATGCCTTTGAGTTACCATTTGTATATCTTCACGCGATACCCTTCTCACTGTTAAACTTGACATGGCTGCGATATTTCTACAAGCAGCGATCCTGTTCCTGTCACAAGAAGAAATCTTCTTAATTCCTTTCAGAATAACAACTCTAGTCTGAAGACTAACATGTACTTGGCTAATAAAGCTGAGAATTGAGAATATTATATATATATATATATATATCTGTGAGCATCAACTAATTCATATGCATAGTTAATAATATATCCATTTGAACCAAATCCCTAAACTTAACAAACAGATGCTATTTATTTGCCTATTACAAAAAACACAAACATACAGAGTAAGGCCATTAATCGTATATGGTCATACTGTTTATCTCAAGAAATGGCAGAAAAAATCATAAATTTATCATACAAAATTGCAATCACATAGTTTTTCGATTACCAGAATACGAGTTAACAAAATTATAAGTACTTGCATGCAGAATTTAAAGACACGGAGATTAATCGAGTCGAAGCACGTTATCTGATCCAAGAGTTGTTAATTGATTTCTTATTTAACGAAAGACGGATCAAATTAAAATCTTACCAACCATATTAATTAACGAAAACAAATCTTAATCGAGAATTTAAACAAAAAGGGACGAGAAAAGCTACAAAATAACAAAACGAGAGATCGATAAGCGAGAAGACAAAACCTCATACATAGGCAAGGAGAGATCAAAGAAACCCTAGCGAATCCGATAGAAAGACGAACCTACCTACCTAAAACCCGACAATAATAAAATCAAAATTATTCCTCTCGTTTTTTTTTTCTTTTTTTTTCTTTTTTTATTTGCATTAGTGGGTAACAGTTATTCCCAAGCCAAAAAAATGGGCCTACATTTTAAAACATAATCCAATCAGAAAAATAATACAAAGGTTATTTAGAACTTTTTCAATCTGTTTACAAAGCAAAACAAAATACAAAGGATTGATCGATATTAAACGCTATTGACAAAAACATGACAATATGATCAATATTTTGACATTTCATCAATTTTAACATAGTATTAACTATTAAGTACTATTCATTCCGTTTCATAATATAAGATGTTTTAGAGGTTTTGTTGTATTTTAAAATATAAGATGTTCTTATATTCTTGTGTAACTTTTACTTTATTGAATATTGGGTGACCAATAGTAGTTTGTAGTTTTTTTTATGATTAGCTAAATTATTTTTGTTTATATATTAAATAATACTTTTAGAATATGTAACTTTTTAATATGCGTGATTTTACTCAAAATATCTTCTATTTTGAAACGGAATGAGTATCAAAAAATAAGAAAAATCTCTCTCTATTCCTAAAAATTGATGTTCTTTTATTTTGTTCCACATAGATTGATTTTCAAAAACATTCTTTATTTTTATTGATTAATATTAATAAAGTGTAAACTTTGAGATGCAATTATTGAAAATAATTGCAATTACTAGATTGCTATTATTTCAAGAAAATGTTTATTATAAAAAGATAATGTTGGTATAATTTCTTTATTAATTTGTGTAAAAACTCATAAACATCAATATTTTAGAAACATATTAGATCATTTCTTAACCTGTAAAAAATTTGTTTATGCAAATAGTATTGTTTATAAACTTCGATTATCTAATTGTTTGTAAGCGGTAACTATATCATATAAATTTATAAAATATAATTAAGACAATTCAGTGAAATATGACTTAGTAAAGTTTGTTAATTCGCAAAATTCCATTTTTGTTGGAGCTCATGGTATTATCTTCTGCATCCAAAAATTATAAAGAGTTCTAGATCCCACAATTGCTTCCTAACCTGCAAGCGCCTCTAAAGGCATCACAATATTGTCTTCAATTTCTAATTTTCAGATAGAAAATATTTTTGAAATTAGACAAGTCCCTCTATCAAATAATTTTTTGATAAATTAATACTTCTATAAATTAATAAAATATGGTCTTTCCAATTTTATTAATTTATAGAGGTTTTGCTGTAATTCCAAGGGAAAGTTATGACGAAGAAGTCCTTATCACTCGGTGGTGGCCTTTACGACATCTTTGCTAATAACTATTGTGGTTTCCATCTCAACGGGCAAGAGACTTTGGAATGGGAATGGGAATCAATAAAGATGTTGTGGTAACCATGTTGATAGCTAGTGTTCAAATCGCATGGTACCTTGGTCGACAAATATGAGATCTAGAGATATGAAACCAACAAAGAAGAGACGAATTGGTGTAAGCGAAGAAGCAACGAGTCAGTACAGGTGAAAATGTTGTCAACATTAGACGATTCTGGAGTTTCATCCAAATAATGATAGCTTCGAACGACAATTTCTTCAGACTACGATTGATTTTGAAAGAAGAAAATAAAATATTTGTTAGATCATTTCAAACTTCACCATTCATCATAAAAATGATTTATGTGTGGTTGTTTGGGTGATCTTACATAGTTGTTGTAATCTCGATATACCAATTCTTGTATCCGATTTTATATCAATACCTAATAGGTAGTCAAATTACTACTGACAAATCTTATGTTATTCAAACATGAATTAGACGTCGGACAAAGTAGTAGCATTCCCTATTGCTGAATAGAGCAGCTGCTTTTCATGGATGAGGTAGTGTCACTCCAACCCATTTTTTGTGGAAACCCGCACTATTTTTTTACATCCATTAAAAAATCATGTTCGATTCGAGTATTACGGTATAAAATTTTCTATACCATTCGGATTATTAAACAATTTGGTCGGATTTGGATCGATGAATTTCGGTTTGGTTCGGTTGTTTCCCACCCTAAAAACTTCATTTCAAATTTAGTTTTTCTATTTGAATAAAAACTAAAATATAATAATTGGTTAAAAATTGAAACAAAACAAAAGCATTACCCCCACTTTGACAACAATAAAATCTCTTCATAAATGATCTTTAACTTTGAAAATAAAGTAGCACACATTAGAAAATAATTAGTAGAGTATCTTTGATTCCCATAGAAGAACAAAAGGGAAAATCCTGGATCATTAAGTCCAGAAGTCATTCCTCTTTGAGACTTTTAAGTGAATTATAAGGTTCAAAATTCCAAAGATTCAAGACCTGTTTCATGAGTGAAACAAATCACGAAAACTAGAAAAGCTATATATGTAGTATCACAAAATCACATTTGGCTCTATAAGGATCTCTTTTCAAAGTTCCTATGACAGAAGTTCTTGAATCACTAGGAATCAAGAACATGGAAAAAGCTGAGTTATATGAGAAGAACGAACGGAGTGAAATACCTGTAATCCAGAGAAAATCCACAACAGTTTCGGTTATCGTTTCCCTAAGAACTTGTCACATTGGTCATCATCGCTATTGATATGGTCAGCAGAAGAATTAGCAAGCAATCTCATATGGTTGATGAGGAATACATTTTGGTAGTAACTGATGAGATCCTTTTCACTTTTTTTTGGGAAAGCATTGGAAGCAAGTTCCCAGAATTCATTACTCTTTGACAAAGGATTCTTTTTCACAAGAGCTTTGAACCTTTGCTCTTCTTTTTCCGTCCATGAATTTAACACAACTTCTTCACCAATTTGATCAAATTTCCATGTTTTGAAAGCACCGTCAATGTCTTTTTCCAAAAGCTCGCGTGCTTCTTTAATGTGTTGTTTTATGCAATCGGTTGACCCCGGAGAAGCACAAGAACAAGAGTCGGATCTTCCTTCCCCGACTTTTTTGTAATGAACTTTCTTCTTTAGGCTATATCTTGGCCAAACACCATATCCCAGCCACCTTAGAGTATCGGAATCTCCAGGACTACCGTAAAATTTGCCCTTCTTGGTAGGGGCAATCCAAACCGGAATTTCAGCTTGGAAATCCGGACCGACGGGGATAGCTGCTCTTTTTTTGTCTGACCTATGGATTACATCTTTGGGCGTCTTCTTGCTAACATCCTTGGCGTTTGGTGGGTTTGAATTATCAACAGATTGTCGTGAAGGAAAACAGGGCTGTGAGGAGGATGGAACAGAAGGCTTCGGTTTTTTTCTTTTCTTCTGAAAGCTTGAATCACTAATATTCTCCAAAGACTCTCTCCGAGCTGTAGAGACTCCGTGCTGACTCCGTGTCCTTTTGCTCTGGCAAGAGATAGAGATACCCGTCAGACCCACCGAGACAATGTCTTTTGGCTGGAAAAGAGAAGACTCTTTGGTATGGGCATGCTCATAAGGAGTCATCAATGTTTTAATTACGTCCAATCTTTTTCATAATTTTCTGACAAACTCTCAGCGAGCTGTCCCAACTCTCTACTTAATAAGGGCGAATAAATCAAGCATACATCAAGCGTATGCTTGGAGACAGCATAGTGCTGCCTTATTGCCTAGATATACACTGGACAAGTCAAAGAATGTATTACCTGGAAACGCCTGTCAGGGACGTGTATTGCCGCACAACCAGAAGAATCTCCTCTGCCTATACAATTTTCTGGAGGCATTGGGAAAAAGTTTTTAATTAAAACTATCTTCACACTCTAAATGTATTCAAAAACTTGGAACTTTTAAATTTTTTTACCGGCACCAAGTGCCTGGTTTGTGTTCGCCATAGCAAAATACTCGTGGTGGTGACCAGGCTCCGCGAAAGGAGTTTCCTGCAAGCCCACCACGGGTAAAGCACTGGCCTAATGACCCAGTGATCAGATGGCTCAAGAATATTGTTTACACCCGTGGGGCATAACAACGGACTCTCGGAGTTTACCACCTTACCCCAGGCTTCTCTTACCACATGGCCAACCCATGCAGATTTATATCAACTTGAGATGTTCTGACTAACTATCAAACAAGATGACTAATACATACCAGATTTTTCAGAAGAGCAGTTGGTCAGTTTCTCAGGAATGGTGCACGGAGTTGACATACTTTCTGATCTAAACAATTCCGTTGCCCTCTTGACAGCCAAAGCAGTCTAAAAAAGAGAAAGAGTCGCCAGGTATATTTTCATGGTCATTTAATTGAAAGGTAATAAGTGGAACACAATACAAAAATAAAAATGGATGTCTTCAAATGCATTGCGTAAATGAAGATAATATACAGCAGTATCAATAGGTATGGCAATAGCATACCTTGTAAGCATTATAGGATTTGGAGATAATTCTCTCAAGTACATCTGGATGCAATTCAAAATACTCCATTAGGTACTCCTGGACTGATTGGTCAACAATTTCCCTGACATAAGGATTTCCCAGTCTCGTCTGCCAGACAGTAGGAGACAAAATATTAGCGCAAGCAAATAATCGAAGAAAGCAGCAGAATATCACTGCTTCCAAAACAGATATCATTGCCAAAGAAGAGTAACAACAATCACTATGGTCTTAGTACCTGTGTTTGACCTTCAAACTCAGGTTTTGGAACAATGACTGAGACAATGCAAGTCAGTCCTTCCATAACATGCTCCCCACTCAAGATAATATCCTTGTCCTGAATAAATTCGACAACAATAAATCACATTTTTAAAACCTCGTAAAAAGAGATCTAAAAAGAGTCACATAAAAAGAACTGGTTAGTGATGTTGAGTGGTCTTATACCTCAAAAACCTTCGACTTTTTTGCAAGGCTGTTAAGAGTTCTTGTTATTGACGCTTTCACACCATCTATGTGTGTTCCACCATCATTGGTGAGGATGCTATTGGCATATCCCAACATTTTTTCAGAATATCCATCAACACACCTGGTACAACAACAAGAAAACAAAATTGGAATCAGATCAATAATCTCTTGTTCAGAGTAACTACAACATCAACATACATAGGAAAAGGGACATACCATTGAAATGCAATGTCCACGGTGATACCATCTATTTCTTTTATGAAACCCAATACATCGTGAAGAGGTTTCTGAAAAGGTGCAGTCAGTTAATATTTTCAAAATAAAAGATAGGTCGCTTGAAGTAATGTGCGAAAGAAAACTATTGATATCGCCGCATTGCATTTTGCACATATAAAATTTTAGCATCGTCCAACACACAAAAGCCTGACAAATTCTGGATGCAAACACTCACCTTATCAGCATTTAGCCGACGAATATTTTCACTTAAGTCTCCAACATTACAACATTGGTTATCCAGATCGTTGTTCAGATTGCTATCCTCAATTTCCATAGAAAATTTAACCTGCACACATAAACATATAGAACTTAGGAAAGGCAATCTTTGTCCCATTTTCAAAAATGATCATAAACCTACAAAACCAATTTTTTTATAGTAAAAAAATTCAAACAAATATAAGAAAAAACTCAAATCTTACCAGTTTTATATCTTGCCGTGATACCCTTCTTACAGTTCCACTGTACATTGCTGAAATTTACGAAACAGAAGTTTATTCCTGGCAGGAAGAAGCAGTAGAATAGGGTTGAGATACCAAAACCAAACAAGTATATAACATACCATCACAGAACATAACCACCCTCGTAGTTTAGAGAAATTCCCAATTTCACTACATCAGATTAAACTTCACTCAATCACACAACAAATGCAATGCAAACAAAAACAAAAAACATAGATACCAATAAACAAAGATTTTGCAGGATCAGAATTTTCTATTTCCATTTAGCCAAAATACAATAAACCCCAATCTACAAAAGGCTCAGTGACCATAAAAAAAACAACATGCAATTCTATGCTTCTTCATGCGACCAGAGATAACAAACAGATTCTAATTATTCAAAGAGGAACCAAAACAGAGCAAAATCAAATCGAATTTTGATAAAAAAAAATTAATCAATTCGATTTCTAACAAAGAACAGGATGACATATTCAATATTTGTAAACAAAAAACCCCCCAAAGAGATTACACGAAATTTGAGAAAATTTTACATAAATCCTATCGATATACATATACATCGGCACCTTAATCGAATCCGATAAATAAGCGAGAAAATCTCGAGATTGATAGAGAAGAGTATAAAAAAGAAACATACCTTAATATCATAAATCATCAGCGATATCACTCTTGAATTAATCTATCCATTTTCCAAATATTTATGAATCCGTTAGATATTTATAGGGGAAAACATCGAAAATATGGCGACAAAAAAAAGCATAAAACACCGAACGAAAAAAATTAAAAAAAACAAAAAAAAAAACCATTTTTTGAAAGATTGATTCAAAACTTTAGTTTCTTCTCTAAATTGATTTGAAAGAATGTACAATTTTCCCGTGATCTGAAATCCTTATAAATACGGAAAAAAAAACCATATTACGATTAGAGTCGATTACAACAGACTTGGTAAAACATTTTTTTTTGGGCAAAAGAAAGAAAATATTGTTTAAGTAGAGTCGTAATCGTAGGAGGGTTTATTGGTTTTGTTATTTTTAAAGATTTATAATTTTTAATGACTTTAGCGTTATTCAATTTTGAATTATAAGAATTTCATTAAATTTATGTGATATTGGTTTAATATTTATTAAAATTTGTTTACATTTATTAAAAGTTATGTGTTATTGCAATGATGATTTTAGAAATTCATTAAAAGTCATGAGTTATTGGATTAATAAATACTTTAACTAACTTTCTGTTTGCATTAAAATTTGGTGTTATTGGTTGATGATTTTTTAAAATTTTGTCCTTCTGAAACAACTTTTAAATACTTTCAAAATCTTAGCATGTAAGATGATATTTTGACAAACTTTCCGAGAATCTGTAAAATAAAAATAAAAACTCTCTAAAAATTATTTAAACTATACAATAATTAGAATCATCATAATTCTACATTAATCAAAATCGAATAACAGCCCCGTAATCTGAACTGAATATTTAACGAGTATAGAGATGATTTTGATAAATTTTAGTGAATTAAAAATTTTATTAAAATTCTCTGGAATCTCACATTAAACCATGAGATTTTGATATTTGTATTTTAATCAAGAAATCCTCTAAAATCCCACATAAAACTTTTAAATCCAATTTGGGGGTGTACTAGATGAAGAATATGGAGACATTTGAGTTTGGGGTGTACTAGATGAAGAATATGGAGAAATTTGAATTTTGATGAATTTTGAGATGATTTTGTTGAATTTTGGTAAATTAGGAATTTTGCTGTTAAATTCTTTAAAAATCTTACCTATCATATTCTAATATGTGTATTTTTTTAAAAGAAATTCTTTGAAATCTTACCAGAAACTTTCAAATCCAATTATTAAAATATTTTTAATAATAGTAGATTTGATTATATATTTTAAGTTAATAAGACTAGATTTCAAACGATATTTTAAAATTTATTGTTTCAATAACACATGATTTGTCTTTTAATCTCTAAATTATTAGTTCAATACACCACATAATATATAAAAGATATATGTATTTATTGATTAATTGCCAAAATTTTGATATGATATTTTATAGAAAAGGAAATATCTTTTTCCAAAGATTTTTTTTGGATCCGGATCATTATTATCATAAATATTTGATCTAATTCTATTAGAATAATAAACAAATATATCGAAATTACTTACCTAAAGTATATGTGATTATGACGAACAACTTCACGGCGTACAACTCTACCCGTAATACTCGATCGGATCTCAAAAATTCCCAATGATCTTGTATTAGAAAACAAATTTAGTATATAACATGGTATTAGAGTAGATCTTATGAACTTTGACATGATATCAGAGAATACAGAAATTTATATGGATAATCCTAAAAATAATTATGTTTAGATATATATACACATCGTCTTGAAAAACGTATTATAGATCTCACATCGATAACAAGTTGACGCATAAACTATATGTAACATATGTAACAATCAAATAACCGTTTTTGAGATAGAAGTCCATAAACCTTGACACTAAAAACAATAGTTTTGTGTCTTTTTATTGAGGTATAATAAAAAATAAAATAAAAAATTGAACATACCTTGTGATTTTGCAGTGAAAATAAAAACAATCACCAAAAAGTTTAGAGTTTAGGTTGGGAGTATGGTTCTAGAAGAATTGGCTATTTATAATGATATCTTAAAACCCTAGATGCATTACTTAAATGTAATGGACCTAAATTTGTAAAATTGCATGCAAAATAAAGAATTGATATGTAGCGGACCAGTTTGTAAGGCCCGCAAATATTCGTTGAGAATCATTAACATTCTCAACGAATATTCGTTGTTCCTTAATTTGGTATGCAGAATAAATAGAAATTTTCTTTTATAACTTTTACATAATATATATTATATAAAAAAAAAACTAAACTAACAACATTTTATATGAACTATTTTATTATTTTATAAATATTTTAATTTTGTTTATAAAAAAGCTCTTTGAAATACAATATACTTCATTTATAAATATATTTATTCATTATATAC
>VBRH01000009.1:354932-369250 GCA_014578085.1 Cardamine resedifolia | reverse complement strand
TAACAATCAAATGTTGCACTTTGGAATTTAGAGGAGAACCCACTCATGTGGTAGATTTGAGATTTGGAAAATAAGTTTAACATTTAAATGATTATTCTTATTAGCCCAAAATTCATTAAGTTATATTGTTGATGGAGTCAACAAATATCTTATTGGAATTGAATAAATTTTGTAACCACAAAATAAATTCAGATCAATTGTGGCATTAAGATAAGAATTAATTCTCATTAAAATCAATTCTCCTCCTTGACCAAATCATTAAATTTTTGGTTATAAAGCTATGGTCATTGTCTTTCTCATTAGAAAAATAATGAACACACTATATAAGAAAACAATCATCCTCATGTCTCTTCTCTCTATTTATGAGTTTTGAGATTACACACAGATTTAACGTTCGTTAGACTTTTGATTTAGAGTGTTGCTAATCAAAAGATGATGCGGTTGTATCCTGGGATTCTGGTTGCGTAAAACCGTCACACTACGGGCAATTAAAGAATTAAAGAAATAGATCTTCATCTCGACTCCGCATAAACTGTTATTCGTTCATCAAGTTTTGGTATCATTTGTTGTATCTTAATTCTATTTTATATTTTAATTTATTAAAATTATTCAGTTTGTCATATCGTAGAAATCGAGGTTCTACACCAGCAGGCTCGGGATTATTTTCGCGCACAATTTTAAGGACCATACGAAGAAGAAGCTGCACCTATACAAATCAGAAAAAAAAAAAAACCAAGCACCCAACTTACTTCTTCCGTTATCTCATTACTCTCATTTATCAGCCATGATTACTGCCAAGTAAAGAATTCAGAAACCAAATCAAATATTATATAATTACATAACAGGATTGGTACGAACATAAACAACAAGATGCACTCTGTTACTTAATAACTTGATAAATAATTTATTTATTTATTTTTATTTTCCTTCTAAACACTTTATTAATCAACAATCATTCATTACATAATATTTGAGAAAATCTGGACATGAATTATAAATTAACCAATCATGGTTAGCTATAATTGATATTCTAGCTAAATGATCTGCACAGATTTTTTTTTTTCACGAGGATTGTACATAATAACTAATTTCTACTATGAGTCTAAAACAGTACAATTATTTATTCTGATTAAGTCTAAGTGAAACTCTTGTTTTAAAAATTTCCGCCTAGTTTCGCTTACTCTCTGCATAGTCGCTAGGTTCATCTTATCAACCACGATTAATGACTAATCTCTAGAAGAAATCGGTTATCCGATTACTCTCCGCCTAATCCGATTACTCCCCGCCTAATCTGATTACTCCCCACCTAATCTTGCATATCCCGATTATTTTTAGGTTGTAAGTATAAAACAATTTTTTAAAAACATTTACATTAGAAGTTTGTGATGCTCTACAATAACTTATGTTCAAAATTTTAATAAAAATCACAAAATTCTGTCTTAAAAATATGTTTTTATGTGTTTACTGCAATTTTAAAAACAAATTCTATAAAAATTTAATTAGAATGAATTAATATATTTTAAAAATATTAAAATAGTCCTAAAACAAATCCTGATTAATTTTCGTATAATATCTGATTATTTGATTAGGCGTTAGGCCCTTCTCTACCGCCCTATTAGCGCCTAGCGAATTCTTAAAGTGAAACTTTAACAATGAAACTTTGAAAATCAAATCAAATATAAAAAAATGATTAGTTTTAACTTAACCGCAGGAGGGATTCAATGCCCGATTAGTTTTAACTTTTAACAAAGAAACTAAATCGAAAGGCAGTGAAGCTTTTTTTGTTTTTGTTGACTGCCCTAATTTTTTCTATTTATAAAATAAAATTCCCTAATTTTTATATTTATGCCACAATTTAATTCCTAAAACAAAATGTCTAATTTTACACACTGACGGCAAAAAAGGGTATAATTTACCGACTAAAGCATCGGCGCAGAAGAGAGCTCGGCGAGTATTGCATCTGCTCTGTTTCGGTTCCTTATTTCTTTTTTTGGTATAAATTAATGTATTTGTTTCTCTTCTTCCTTCAAAGGAGACCATTTGTGTAAATTGACATGGTTCCTCCAGTAATTTATAAGTACCGGCGAAGGAGATATCGGAGACTTGGAAGGGACGATGATAGTTCAGTGATGATGATTCGTCGGAGATCCGATTCCAAGATTATCGAGGTAAGGGATGAAAATCGTTCCTTTGGTTTATCTAAGGAGGATGATGTTGATAGAATTCGAGATTTGGGTTGCGTTGATGAGACTACTGAAACTAGACATGGTTCCAGTAATCTGGTTCTTCAATGTCATGATGATGGTTGCCTCCACAAGGAAGAGAGCAGTAGTCCTGTTTCATGTTCAAAATTGGATGATTTGTTCTCTGGGTTTGCTTATAAGGGTGTGAGGAGGAGGAAAAGGGTTGATTTTGGAAGTCAAACAACAAGTAATGTTTTTTCTCCTCAAATTGCTGATTCTGTTGATGATAGTGTTTCTCAATCTCACAGTGAAATTCATGCTCAAGTAAGAAGAGTTTCTCCATTCTTCCAGGGATCAAATGTTTCACAACAGCTCGAAAAGGGGTGTCATTCTGTTAGTGTTTCTTCTCAAAGTTTTAGGAAAAGATGCAGCAAAGTTCAAGCTAAAGTCCCAAGATTTTCTCCATACTTCCAAGAATCAACTATTTCACAATGTGATTATGACATTGTTTCTTCTCAAAATGGAAGAAATTATAGGAAACTTCAAAGAAAGGTCAGAAGAGTTTCTCCGTACTTCCAGTCATCATCAGTTGTTTCAGAACAGCCAAACCCGCCTAGTAATTTGCGTCAGTATTTTAAGGTCGTGAAAGTTTCAAGATACTTCCATGATGGCTCTGCCCAAGTCAATGAATCACCAAAGGTGAGATCGAGAAGGGTGAGGAAAACTCCTGTTGTGAGCCCTTCACTCTCGCAATGTCAGAAGACCGATGAGGCATACCAGCGGAAAACACCGGATAACACATGGGTACCTCCACGATCTCCATGTAATCTGCTTCAAGAAGATCATTGGCATGATCCATGGCGAGTGCTGGTCATATGTATGCTTCTCAACAAAACATCTGGTGCACAGGTTTTTCCTCATTCCTCTCTTTTTTTTTTCCCATTATCTTTGCTGAACTTATATAAGTTTAAGTTTGTTTCAAAGCATTTGAGACCGAATCAGTTAAGTGGGTATGTTTAGAGTTATCGTTGTTTGTTGCATACCTTTTTAATCAGTGATAGGAATAAGAAGCAGATGCAGTCTTTGGTTTGATGAGACGTAATTATTATTGAGAGAAGTCCAAAATCTGTTAGAATTAGACTCTCTATGGGCTTGAATCCTTCAATGAAACTGTTGCAGAAGAAGTAGATGCAGTCTTTGGTTTGACTGAGTAATTGATTATCATGTTGATTTTGGTAGAAGTAAAGGCTTTACCGTTGGTCAGTGAATTAATTTTAAAAGGTGATTGCAGACGCGGGGAGTGATATCAGACTTGTTTTCCCTGTGTCCTGATGCAAAGACTGCAACAGAAGTTGAAGAAAAGGAGATAGAGACTCTGATAAAACCTCTTGGACTACAAAAGAAAAGAGCCAAAATGATTCAAAGGTTTTCTCTCGAGTATCTTCAAGAGAGCTGGACTCATGTCACTCAATTGCATGGCGTTGGAAAGTAAGTCTTTGAATTTTGGAAAAATCTGAAAAGATTTTATCTGCTAGGAGTTTTGTTCATGATGCTTATTGGAGAATTATATTCACAGGTATGCAGCGGACGCATATGCGATATTCTGTAACGGGAATTGGGATCGAGTGAAGCCTGATGATCATATGCTAAACTATTATTGGGAATTCCTCAGGATTCGGTATAGATTATGAGTGGGAAGCTACAAGTATGTTTATTATCCTAATACTAGTATATTTGGTAATTTTCTTTGCTCTGTTTTTTAATGTCAATATTACCCCAATGCTGAAAAGTTGTAAATGAAATCTTGTGTTATAGTTTGTTTCATCTTAAATTGTAATGTGTTTTGGTATCATCGATATAGGGTTTTCATGTGTATAATATTGTCAAACACCTAAGCTGGAAACATGACGATTTTTAAGGTGAAAAATGCGACTTTCTCAAGTTCTTTTTATATTAAAACTTTTAGTTTGTTCATAGTTAGTTTGGGTACCAAGTCACGATATTATAATCAAAAGAATGGCAATGATGAGGCAACTACTGCTATGATCCAAATCCGAAATAATAAAGTCATTAAAGAAAGTGGAAAAACAAAACACGACTTAATGACATTTGTTTAAAAACAATCAACCAGTCTAGAGTATATATTAATTTACAGCACACAACAAAATTTAATAATTTGCGGTGAAAATCCGAAATTAAAACAGAATTCTTATTAACAAATTACATTAATTTTTATTGAAAGTAATATCAAGGGGAATCTGCATTGGTCTAATTTTTTGCACAGGCTTTAATCACAACTGTAATTTGTGTTTGTGTTTTTCTCATAGACATGTGTTTCTAAATTAAGAGATTTTATAACGTAGTTTTGTTTTAAAAAAAAAAACTAATTAAAAATGAAGAAGGAAGTAATAAATGTTGTAATAAATGTTTAATGACGTGTCAATTACAATACTGTATTTGACAAAATTGAAAATTACAAAATCCAAAATCCTCAATATTGTTTCTCTGGCCGACAAATAAAACAAAAACACCTAATCATAGCTTCTCCATCTCCTTGTCTGCAGGATGATGCAATTTCTCAGACAATTTTCCTCCAAAATTCTTTCGTAATTCTGTTGTATTTTTTTCGTCGTTTAGGTTTTAACCTCCGTTGTTAGTTTATTATATCCAACAGAACTTTTTCTTCCTCTTGTAAAAAAAAACTTCAACTGATCTCTAGAGTTTTTAGGTTCTTCCAAGAAATTGAGTTTGGAAGAAGGCTTTGATGGGTTTGGATTTTCATATTCGCCCCTGGTTTACGGTATTTTCTCATGGATTCCCTTAAAAAAAAAAAAAACGGTTGCTTGGTCTTTTGTGTGGTGCAATTGTTTTGTCGTGTTGATTTCAGATTCTCGTTGTTTAAAAATGCAACGGCTGATCTTCAGGGGATGTCTTGATTTTGGGAATAATCCTTTTTGAATGGTCACGGATTTTCTAGAACATTCGCGTGTTCTTTATCGTCTCGGCTCTGCTTCAATATGTCTCTTGGCCAAGAAAATGTCGATCCTGTCGAAGTTTCTGGTAATCAAAACACAATCCTTTAATTTTTTCCACCAATTTTCAGACCTATAAAGGTTTCAAATTTTGGCTTTTGTTTTTTTTTTATAGGGTCGCATGCTTGTTTATATGACCTTTTATGCTCAGAGACACCCAAATGGACCCAAAAGGATTTGCAGATATCTTCTTCTGGTAATTTATTTAATTATTTCTTCTAGTTAATGATGCTGGAGATGAACATTCTAAGATATGTTAGTGTTAGTTGGATACAATCTCATGTCCTGTTTCTTTTTTTTGGCATTTTTAGATCCCCGAGATCGGTTGGAGAAGTTGCTGAAGCAACCTGGGAATAAATATTGTGCTGACTGTGGAACTCCTGAACCTAAATGGGTGTAAGTTGATTAATGTACTTGTGTGTGGTTTATACATTTCTTCTATTGATGGATTGGATTGATTCATTTCTCATTTCATCATTTCGTTTAGATCGTTGAGTCTCGGTGTGTTTATCTGCATAAAGTGTTCTGGTGTACACAGAAGTCTTGGAGTTCATATATCAAAGGTTTATTTCTCATTAAAGAATCTTGATTTCTCTCTGCTTATGTGTTTAGAGCCTTTTATCGATAATTTTTGATTGACCGATAATCACAGGTTCTATCAGTAAAGCTAGACGAGTGGACAGATGAGCAAGTTGACATGCTCGTAGGGTACGGTGGAAACACTACAGTGAACCAGAGATTCGAAGCTTGCAACATCGACGAGTCGAAGAAACCCAAACCGGATTCCACTAATGAGGAACGCAATGAGTTCATCAGGTGACATTTTTACCTACAATTTGTTATAATGGTATGTTTGTGTAATCATCTAAGTCGTTATATCTTTGAACCTCCAGAAAAAAATATGAGCTGCACCAGTTTATGGATCCAAAGGATGGTACTTTGTGCCCTTATCAGCAGCCTAGCAGAGTAAATACTTCACCACCGTCTTTATGTTCCGCAAGCCACCGTTCTACGAAAAACCGTATTGGTCATGCATTTAGGAATAGCTGGGGAAGAAGAGAATCTGATCACAAAGGACCAAAGAAGAGCAATTCCATGGTAACAACCACACCATATAGAGATACATGTTTTGGTAGTAAATGTGTCTGACGTTAATTTTGTGGGTGTTTTATAGGCAGGTATGGTTGAGTTTGTGGGATTGATTAAGGTTAATGTGGTAAAAGGAACCAACCTTGCGGTTCGAGACGTGATGACCAGCGATCCTTATGTTATCCTTGCTCTTGGCCAACAAGTGAGCTCTCTGCCAAATCTCTCTACACTTCTATGATTTAAAATTTAACCTCTCATGAAAAACAAACTTGGTTCGATTTTGTTGTTGTTGTTGTAGTCGGTAAAAACACGGGTGATAAAGAACAACTTGAATCCTGTGTGGAATGAGACGCTAATGCTTTCGATACCCGAGCCCATGCCTCCTCTCAAAGTGGTAAGAACAGAAATATTTTGAACTTATGGGTTGAGGAATGCTAACCAGATTTGTATTAGAGATGAGAGAATGATCGAAAAGAGGGAAATGCGTGAAAAGATTTTCTGAGTTCTCTTAAAACATGAAAACAGAGTACAAATTTCTACTAAGCTCATTAACTTGGTGGCCAAACTCTTGACTGATTGTTTTTTTAACCGCTAACAAACTTGGTTAAAACACTACTGACCAGAGCTATACCAAACTGTTGAAATGTATAATTTTCAGCTAGTGTACGACAAGGATACATTCTCGACAGATGATTTCATGGGAGAGGCAGAGATAGACATACAACCATTGGTGAGTGCAGCAAAGGCTTACGAGACATCGAGCATAAAGGAACCGATGCAGCTGGGAAGTTGGGTGGCGAGCAAAGAGAACACATTGGTGAGTGATGGAATAATCTCACTTGAAGAAGGGAAAGTGAAACAAGACATTTCAGTTAGGCTTCAAAATGTCGAGAGAGGTGTTCTTGAGATCCAGCTTGAATGTCTTCCTCTTACTCAATGATATAACACTTTCCTTTCTCCCTTCTCACTTTTTTTGTTGTTTTTTTGTTTTGTTTTTATTAATAGTGAAGAGATACTGCTTTCTTCTTGGTCCACCTCAAAACCTATGTAAAAAACCCATGATTTGATTGATGATTCTTCAGAACCAATCCTAGTTTTCTACCGAGAGACCAAATATTACCTAAAGCAATCAAGAATAGGGTTGCTTAAAACATCAACCCATTATAACTTGAGCTGTTGAAACTAGAAAACAAAGTGAATTATGTTCTTGGACTTAAAAGTAGAGATATCGACATATTCTCTCTGAGAAGGACTGATCTTTTTAAGACAGATATCGATCGACTTAGCACAACAATATTTGTTTTGGTTAAATCACAGCACAAAATTTTGAAGCACAATACCTAGAATACAATACTAAAGATATGAAAATAGACTCAAATAGTATATTTTGAAGCATAATAACATTTAGTACAGTATATTTTATCCAAAAAAAAAAATTCATTTATATTTCTTTGGCTTAGATTAACATAAATTATACCCAAAATATGGTTGGTTACACAATTAATTTTTAACAAATTTTTTATGATTTTTTCAATTTTAGAGCACATATTAACTCATAGGAATAATCAGATTAATAAACAAAAATGTATAAGGGTCCTCAGATTCAACAGTCCGGCAACACGTTTAGTATAAATTAATTATATATAAATATATAAGTAAAAGATTTCCAATTGTGGGAGGAAGGAGGAAATAATCTCCGGCTTCGACGAGATCTATCGTCGGGATCTCAGATTTGTTGTTACACTCTCGCTTTAATCCGGCGACATGAGTTCTCCAGTAAGGATATTAGAGCAGATCTACGAATTTTTGCTTTACGTTTGGAATTTTGAAAATATATGAATCTTCTTCTTACATTTGATTCAGGGAACAAGTATGTTCACCAATTTCACTAAGCTCTGCAAAGGACTTGCTCTGGTGCTTGTGGTAGGGCACGTCGTGGTTCACTTCCTTCCCGCTACCGTCCCATACCTTGCTCTGATTCCGGCGAGGTACTTTTATCTTCTGTCACTACTAACTAGGGTTACCATTCTCTTACTGGATTGCATTTTCTTCTGAGCTCCTTCACTTTGCCTATTCACGGTTTGGAAGATATTAGGGTTACTATATGTTAAATCAGTAAGAAAATTCCATTGAGACTTGCACATTGTTTCTCCTTTATAGATATCATTCTCTCTATTTTGGGCTTCAACTATAATGATTACAATGCTAGTTTCTTCTCACTTGTTACATTCGTTATCTCTTTTCATTATAGGACTATTCCTTTTGCCTGGAATCTGATAACGAGCGGCTATTTTGAACTCTCAGTTTATGGGGTATGTTTTTTTTTTTTTAATCTAGTTTCAACTTGTTCCGATCCAATTCAGATTTCTCATCTGTAGTTCTTGAATACACTAGTGACTGTTTAAACGCAAATGTCGCAGGTTGTCTTCAGCACTGTTTCTCTCCTCTTTATGGGAAAGTTCCTGGAACCTGTCTGGGGTTCCAAGGAGTTCCTTAAGTTCATCTTTGTGGTGAACTTCCTTACGTATCTCTGTGTTTTCGTTACAGCCATTGCCTTATACTACATCACGAGGCTGGAAATTTACCTGTAAGTAAACCAACTATACATTCTAAGTGTCTGCTTGTTTATTTTCCTTCTCTTACTTAAATATGAAGTGAAATTTGAATCGAGATTCTTCAAGTTGTTAATTGTAACTCGTTTGCTTCCCTGCTCGGTTTAGTTTAATCTTTACCACTGTATGATAAATCCTCTATACTTTGTTCTATTTCATTATTTTCGCAGTATATTAATGTGTTCTCTGTTTTCTCTTGGCTAGATATATGCCCTTTGCAGGTTTTCATGGTGTCTTGGCAGGCCTTCTTGTCGGGATAAAGCAGATCATTCCTGACCAGGAGGTATTGCTGTTAAAGATAAAAGCAAAGGTAATCTTTTGCTTTCTAAGTAGGAAATGATATAGCTTTCGACATTTTCTTACTTCCAACTTTTTTTTTAAACGAACAAGTTCTCACATCCTACTCTTACCTGTGGCTTCTGTGTGCAGTGGTTGCCCTCAATTGTGCTAATTTTGTCAATAGCCTCAAGCTTCTTCATACTAGATTCAGCAGCATATCTTCCCACTTTGATATTTGGTACATATATGGGCTGGTTATACCTCAGGTACCTACAGAAGAGACCAGAAACGAAGCTCAGAGGTGATCCAAGTGATGACTTTGCCTTCTCTACTTTCTTTCCTGAATTTCTCAGGTGAAAGAATATTTCTCATTTTTTAACTACGATTTCGACTTTACCCACAAATCCTCATATGTTGTTGGTAATTTTGTTTATTCCAAATAAAATGCAGGCCCATAATTGACCCTATAGCCTTAATCTTTCACCGGATGCTTTGTGGACGATCAAATGTCACCACTGAAGACCATGATTATAGTACCAGCGGGGCACCATTGCCGGGTTCTGATTCTGCTGAAGCATCCAGGAGGAGGTAAAATTGTTTTCTTTTTCTTTTCCTCTCTCTCCTGATCTAATTTAACGATCTTACTAAATCCTCAGCTCTTTAGGGGGTAGTGCAGATCATGTCTTCAAAAATTAGTATACACCGGTTTTTTTGGCTCGACATTGTTGAAACATAATCTAGGATCTAGTTGATGCAAACCGAGATAACCAATGATATCATTCACTCAATCATCACTGTTTATCAAAATGTAAAAGTATGGAACCAAATCCTGAGAAAACTACATCCGGTTGTAGAAACGGAAAAAAGTTGTCATAACAAAAAATTGGTTATTGCAGAGAAAGAGGGGCAAGAGCTCTAGAGGAGAGACTTGCGACGGAGAGGTTGGTTCCTGCAAAGAACAAAGATGAATTGCAGAGTGATGCTTTGGATAGCGTATAAGTAGAAATTACAGTAAGCTTTTCGAAGAAGCTCTGTGTGTGGTTCTTCTTACTTGTGTTCAGGTGGACAGTTTTTTTTGTTTATTAATGAAATGGGTTTTTATACATAATCAGCTTCTCAAATTCCTGTGATAGGTCGAAAAAGTAGTGTATTTCCTTGGACAGACGTCCAAACCAATTAGAAACGATTTCCTTGGACGAGAGAATATAAAGTTACACATGATTCATTTCTTCCAACTTGTTATTATTGTTTCGAACTGTAACAATCGACCACTCTTAAGACTAAACACACAAAAATGTTTCTTTATTGAATGAAAACGTGGATAACCCCCTTCTAAACTCACTCAAGTCTTCTTTTTATCATCTTAAACTAAAACATATGACAAAATCATAAACTTGTGTTGTTTATTTGAATGATTTAAAAAGAGAGATGAGTCGGATGACCCATAAAAGAAGGGGTTCCATTGACTAGGAAAATTTAAATAACCGGATGTATTTATTTGGTTTGCGTGGGGGAATTTCTCATTATTACATTTTTATGAAAAAGAACGAAAGAAACAAAAAAAAGAAATGAAAAAGGAAATGACGTCAGCATTGACAAGGTAACCACGTCGCATCTAGCGAGTCCCTCCAGATGTCTGGTTTGGTAGTCGCTTTAGGAATCAAACGCGGAGCTCCAATAACAATGGCCATTACCAAACTCTTCAATTTCTCTACCGATTCATCATCACACAACACACACACAATCCTCTTTTTTCCTCTTTTTTCGTTTTCATTATCCTCGTCTCTTCTTTCTTGTTGCTCTTCGTTTTCACGCCATTCCCCAAATAACAATATCATCTCCTTTATTTCTCCCTATGTTCTCGTCGTCCTTGGCTATACTACATTTTCCTCCATTCAAATCCGATAAATTCTGAAACACCCTCTAGAAATCAAACACTGCAAATGCGGCTTCGCGATCTAAGCAATGGAGGAACGAATGAGAAAAACGTAGAATCGACGAAGAAAATGTGAAAGACAGATAAAACGGAAAAACTTAAATTTCTGAGAAAGAAGAAGAAGAAGAAGAAGAATAGAGAAATGTCGGTAGCACACGCAGATGACGCCGACGATTACAGCAGACCAACGGGAGAGACTTACCACGCCGAAAAAGCATTACCAAGCGGAGATTTCTACACAGGACAATGGCGAGACAATCTCCCTCACGGACATGGCAAATACCTTTGGACCGATGGTTGTATGTATGTCGGAGAATGGCACAGAGGCAAAACCATGGGCAAAGGTCGTTTCAGTTGGCCCAGTGGTGCCACCTACGAAGGCGATTTCAAAAACGGTTACATGGACGGCAAAGGTATCATCATTGTAACAACATCAAATCCCCAATTCGTTATTTGCCAAAGTTTTGATTTTATTTTATTTTATTTTGTTTGGCAGGTACTTACATCGATTCTTCTGGAGATTTATACAGAGGATCATGGGTGATGAATCTGAGACATGGGCAAGGAACGAAAAGTTACGTCAACGGAGATTGCTACGACGGAGAATGGAGAAGAGGGTTACAAGATGGACATGGGAGGTACCAATGGAAGAACGAGAATCATTACATTGGACAATGGAAGAATGGGTCGATGAATGGTAACGGGACGATGATATGGAGCAACGGGAACCGTTACGATGGATCTTGGGAAGACGCAGCTCCTAAAGGCAATGGAACTTTCCGATGGGCAGACGGGAGTTTTTACGTCGGAGTTTGGAGCAAAGATCCTAAAGAACAGAACGGGACTTATTACCCTTCGACATCTTCAGGGAATTTTGATTGGCAACCACAACAAGTGTTCTATGTTGATTTGAGTGAATGTGTGGTTTGTACATGTCAGAGAATCCCGGTTTTGCCGTCTCAGAAGATGCCGGTTTGGTACGGTTCTTCAGAGCAGAGTACTAGTGGGAACAGGACGAAGAACAGTGAGAGGCCAAGGAGGAGATCTGTTGATGGGAGAGTGAGTAATGGTGAAATGGAATTGAGGAATAATGGTTCTGGTTATCTTCAGTTAGATGATAATGGAGAGAGTAATAGATCATCATTAGGGAATCTGAGAATACAGCCTGCTAAGAAACAAGGACAAACTATCTCTAAAGGTCACAAGAATTATGACCTCATGCTTAACTTGCAGCTCGGAATTAGGTAACCCAACCCATTTCTGTTTTTTCTTTTTTCCTTTGTGTTTGCTTGTTTTGATGTTGAGTGTTGTTGTTTTTTGTTGTTGTAAGACATTCTGTTGGAAGACCAGCGCCGGCTACATCTCTTGATCTGAAGGCTTCAGCTTTCGATCCAAAGGAAAAACTTTGGACTAAATTCCCATCTGAAGGATCTAAATACACTCCTCCGCACCAGTCTTGTGAGTTCAAATGGAAGGATTATTGTCCTGTGGTTTTCAGGTTAGAACCTCTCTTTCGTTTGATTTCTTCTCTTGTGAGTGTTGGTATTAAGAAAACCGGATGAAAACGTTGTGTTTTCGTATAGGACTCTGCGGAAACTGTTTAGTGTGGACGCAGCAGATTATATGTTATCGATTTGTGGGAATGATGCTCTTAGAGAGCTATCATCTCCAGGGAAAAGTGGAAGCTTTTTCTACTTGACCAACGACGACCGCTACATGATCAAGACTATGAAGAAGGCAGAAACCAAAGTAAGTAAGAGCTGACTTAAAAAGTAAAACCGCAAACTTCTGTTTATTATGATTCACTCATCTCTTTGTTTTCGCCCTTCAAACACAGGTTCTTATAAGGATGCTTCCGGCTTACTACAATCATGTCAGGGCATGTGAAAACACTTTAGTTACCAAGTTCTTTGGTCTTCACTGCGTCAAATTGACTGGCACTGCACAGAAAAAGGTCAACTACCATTTTTGTATTCATGTCTCTTTGTATTGTTGTTAATAGCATTTTCAATTTGGATGTGCTGATGAGAGAATTACTTGCACCTGCAGGTTCGATTTGTGATAATGGGGAATCTATTCTGTACTGGTTACTCGATCCATAGGCGGTTTGACCTCAAAGGATCTTCTCATGGTCGTCTTACCACTAAACCAGAGTCTGAGATCGATCCAAACACAACGCTTAAAGATCTTGATCTAAATTTCTTATTCCGCTTGCAGAAGAACTGGTTCCAAGAATTCTGCAGGTAATCAAATTCATTACTTAATAATTACACTCTTCTCACTTCTTCTATTAGTAACCCAAATTCGAGCGTTTAATTTTCTTAACAGGCAAGTGGACAGAGACTGTGAGTTTCTTGAACAAGAGAGAATCATGGATTATAGTCTTTTGGTTGGTCTTCACTTTCGAGAAGCTTCATTCAAGGACTCTGCTTCTCCTCCTTCTGGTGCTCGAACCCCCACCGGTAAAATCTTGTCAAATCTTTAACTCAAATTTTCATAGTTTCCATCTTAATTCTTGTTTGAAACAAATTCATCATCTTTAAGCAGGAAATCCTGATGGTGGAAACACTCGTCTCTCCCGAGCAGAAATGGACCGGTTTCTTCTTGATGCCAGCAAGTAAAGAACCAAAAAAAACTCAAATGTTTATATGGCAAAACCGTAACAGGGTTTTATAACACAAGTGTGGTTGTTGATGATTTTTGCAGGCTAGCATCAATGAGATTGGGTATAAACATGTCTGCAAGAGTTGAAAGAACAGTGAGAAGAAGTGACTGTGAGAATCAGCTTGTTGGGGAACCAACTGGTGAATTCTACGATGTGATTCTCTACTTTGGTATTATTGACATTCTCCAGGACTACGACATAAGCAAGAAGCTTGAACATGCCTACAAATCAATGCATTATGATCCGACCTCGATCTCAGCCGTTGATCCAAAGCAATACTCTCGACGTTTCAGGGATTTCATCTTCAGGATCTTCGTTGAAGACACTTGAGAACAATCCTATCTAACTTGCACGCCAAGGCCCAACAAAGTTGAGGTTTTTCTTTTTGTTAGAAATTTTTTTTTCTATATAGAAATATTTGTAAATTTATTAATTATTTAACCAATTCTTCCAAGTAGAGAAATATTGATTATTTTGTAATTAATTCAATAATACTCTGCCGTTTCTTTTTTTTTTTTTTTT
>VBRH01000009.1:258539-273137 GCA_014578085.1 Cardamine resedifolia | reverse complement strand
TTTTTTTTTTTTCTTTTTCAATTATTTTTCTTTTGGTAAAGTGTTTTTTCTGATTATTTTTTCTTTGTGGTTAGCAAGTTGAAACTTCCACATTCATCTTGTTTCTCTACTGGTGATAAGGAAATAAGTAATATTGTTTTCTTTGTGCTCTCAATTCACAAACTTTGGTGGTCTCTCCATGAGAATGAAAAGATTTGGATTGTTTCTGGAGTCCACTCACTTTGTTTTCTTCTAACTATTTTTGCTGTAAAGCTTTGATATTTTTTGTAATAATGGCAACATCTTTTGTCTGACAAGCAAACAGCTGAAGAAGATGAATATCATCCATTCTCACTTGTGTTACTTTGAGCTTAGCATTCTTCAAAAGTTACTAGTGTGTTCTTGAGTCTAGATTTAATATTTGTTGTAGCTCTATGCTTAATGCAACTTGTTTATTTTAATCATGTCTTATATTAGAAGATCACCAATAGGTTATGTAATCATGGAAGATTGATTGTAATTGTAGAATTCCACTTGTTTCTTTATAGTTTTTCTGTCTTTTCTTTAGAAGCATGCCCATGTATATACTACAGAAGCTGCTTCTTATTACAACGTTTATGTCTAACATCCACACTTGTCTTGTCTCCTTTGCTTACTTTTCTATGAAAAGTCAGCGCGTTCATATGGAATTTGCATTCGACAAATTAGAGAGCATGGTTTTCCATTCCCAGGTATGTAACAATATGACCAGCTACAAATATTTGCTCTGAACAGAATTGTAGAAAAAGTGTTGAGTTAATGTGAATACATGACTGGATTAGCCTGGCTTGGTTGGGCCTTCTAGTGGGGTATTGCATTTTTTTCTTATCAAGAAAAATGGCATGACAACAATGTTAATGGCTTTAGCCGCTAAGTGTAGTAGCATTGCAATATCTTTTCTGACTTCTGCAGACACCAGGAGATTTTTTTGTCCCATCATTCCAAAATCTTAAGGTCTGGGTTTGGAAATGAAGATGAAGTCCACTGTATAAATGCTGTATTAATTGTGTTTTAAGGACATCTAAATAAATTACCAGTTTAGCCAAAAGGATATTCTTCTTTTTTGGTCTTTTTCTATGAGTCTCTTTTGTTCTTTTTTTGTTTACCTGTTATTTGTTATATGAGAAAGCTAAAGGATTCCACATGAAAGTCAGGTCTCAACGGTAAAATAAAAACAAGCTTCGTTTTCACTAAAGAGCAAAGAGATTCCTTCGTTCCTGTATTTCATTGCTCACATTCAGGTGTGGTTAATCGAATCTTATAATCAGTGGATCGTGTTTCCAAAAGGACCAAAACTGTAATAATCTTGGATGGTGAACTTTCTAAGTATATGAAAAGAAGACTCGAATAATAATAATTTATCATAATCAAGATCTTGTTTGTGAACACATGAAAAGTTAAGGAAAGAACAACTCTCCCTCTCTCTCTCTCTCTCTCTCTCTCTCCCTCTCCCTCTCCCTCTCCCTCTTTCTTCTGCCTGAGGAGCTGTAATTTGGCACAAGCTGCTGTCGTTTTAAGGAGAAATAAGAAGTGAATCTATGTAGTCGAGTTGGTTGGTAAGATCGATTTAGTGACATTAAATAAAAATTCCTTTGTACGAAGTAATAAAAAATATAAAGGTTTCGGACCATTTTTGAAGAAGAAAATAAGAGATGAGCCCACTTGAGAGGGACATAGCGAGGGGACCCCATGTGAATCTGCAAGCAGAGACAGAGGCTTTGACCGTTCTCATTCATCATCCTCCTCCATTAATAGCCACAGTCATAAACCATGTGATTCATCATCACAAGCCTTCATTGGACTCTCAAGTATCTTCTCAATCTCAATACACTATGTACTATTACATCTTACCAGCAACAAATCGCACACCTGAAGTGAAGATGCTAATTCTAGTGAAAGTATAACTAGGCATGAGAAGTACTGAGATGAGTCATCTTTCCCGATCTTTTATTCATTCACTCCCATAGCAAGAGAGTAGTTCAGTGTATCATGCAACTTAAAAGCATATATCACAAGCAGAAAAATATTATAAACCATACGGTCTGAATTGTGAAAGCAATAATAAGGGTTTTTAATGCTTCAAAGCTTTTAGTATGTCCAAGAAAAAACAAATGGGAATGAAAGCACTAGATCCACCACCTTCTTCTTCTTCTTCTTCTGGATGCACTTTATTTGTCACCACAAGTGTTGACATTAATCCCCTACATCACATCAACATTTTACTCTCAGAGTTAACATCGCAAGCCAGAGGAGAAAAAAAAGAAACAGCGGGAGGATTTCCTAAAGTTTCACATGACAAAGAAACAGAAACAGCTCCAAAAAAATGATCAATAAACCAATCATAACCAGGATAATAATAGTCATTCCTAGGATCATCTATGGAGTCCCAAAAATCAGGATCGTATTCATTTCCTTTGAAGGACTTTTTTTCCCCGCAGAATAGCAACCAAAACTGACAGAGAACTATAAGCAGTGACGCATCAGCTTGTTGCTTAAAACAAATGTTACATTTTTAATAACAAAAAAAAACACAGGGCTTGTCAGTGCTTTCACACATTTAAACCTTCACCATCACACTAATTAGCTTGTGAAACAACAAAACTGGTGTACAGATTTAAAAGTGAAATTCGACACAGTGGAAGAAGGAAAGTTGTATTTGGCATTTCCTAAGGAAATAACAAACAATATCATCGCTATCCAAGAGGACGAAACTACGAAAGAGCTCACAGAAAACAGATCGAATAATCTAAGGAGAGAATGAAGAATACATACCTGAAGGACACAAAAGAAAGAAATCGGATCATGAGGAAGGAGCTGTGGCTTTCTCAACGACTTTCTTGTCGCGTCTTTCCATAGCAACATCCCATTCATCGTGGCCTATGTGCTTCGGCTGCTCATTCCCAAAATCAAAATCATCAAACCAAATGCTCAATATAGTACCCAAATTTGTATAATCGGGAACCCGATGGATCAATTCGAGCAAACCCTAGGAGAGAGAGAAATGGGGGGAAAATCATCTAGAAGAAAAGGGGAAAGAATCATACGCGGCCATGATAAGCTTTGTGGATGTAGTACTGAGAATTTCCCATTATACAGAGCATCCCGCCGATGATTCCGAGAGGCAGCATCGCTTCCAACCATACCAACGACATCTTCGTCTTCTTCTTCTTCTTCTGCCTTCTGCTTCTCTCTCTATTAAGATCCAAGTTAAATGATTGAGAGACCACTGACTCAATTGGAAACAAATTGGGCTTTTTGGGCTTTTTGGTTTAATGAAACGTAAACTTCGAAGCCCAATATATTCAAATGAAACGTTTTTTTTTTTTTTTGTCAGCAACTGATCATTCATTCATAGCCCAATGGACAAAGATACGAGAAACGATTTTTACTTTTTAATTTTTAATTAGTCTCCATGGAGACGTGTAAATCCCTCTGCCTTAACGACGTTTGTGCTTTGTGGCAATTTTTTTGCTTATCTTAATCTAACGTAAGAGTCATGTCAATTTCGCAAAATCTAGCATCATCCGGTTCCGGAATGAATTGGTTTGCTTCTACTATTTTATTTTTATTTTTATGGTAATTAGTTTTTATTGTCGGTCATCTCTATAACCAAAATCTATGTTGCATGAAAACAAACGAATAAGAAAATAAAACGTGTAAAAACGTAGAAATAATTTTCTTTTTTTAGTTAGAAAACATATATGTGTTAGAAATATGAATATATAGTGAAACACCAAGAAACATATTTTAAAAAATATTTGAAACAACAAAAATCCAATACATAAATCTTATTTATATTTTTTTAATTATCTACTTTTTTTTTCTTCTTCTTATTTTCTTCTCAGAGTTCTAGATTTCTATTTTTTTTAGGTTATGTTTAGTTATAAGGGATATTTTTCAAGTTACTTAGGATTTTTTTAAGTAATGAAAAGATTATATACATATTTATGTATTAAGTTCTCAAATAAAAAGTAGTAAGTTTCCGTTACAGTTTTTTTTTCTTTTTCTTTTTATAATAAATTTAGTTTCCGTTACGATTTTTTTTCTTTTTCTTTTTTTTTTTGTAATAAATTTAGTTTCCGTTACGGTTTTTTTTAAATAAAATTAGTTTCCGTTACGGTTTTTTTTTTAAAATAAAATTAGTTTCCGTAACGTTTCTACCATGTTTCTTCAGATTCTTAAAAGTTTTCGATTATAAAATAAATAAAGTTCGAAACTCGGATGAAATTACCATGCAACCTAAACAAAAATTAAAAGGATGATTGCTTTGAGAATTACGTTAAGACAAAAAGATTTATTACAAATTTGGACAATTCTTAGGTAAGTTTCTCTTTTTTTTCTTGGTCTTTTAGGTTTTCATTTTTTTTCCCTGTTGTCTCATTTAATAACTTATTTACACACACACACATAAAACCCTCCTCTACTCGAATGCTGCTGTGACGACTCTGTTTGCTTCTTCCCTTTCTTCCTCGGCAATAACAACATCACCCTTCTTCTCCTCACTCCCTATCCGGCAAAACGTCTTCTTCTTCTTCTTCTTCTTCTTCTTCTTCTTCTTCTTCTTCTTCTCTTTTAATTTCTGATAGCTGTAAAACACAAACTACCAGTCATGTCTGGTCTGTATAATTACAGCTTCTCACCTTCTAGAGCCGCTTCTCCCCAGATTAGAACCACTTCCGATGTTGACAGGTGTTTCTCTTTCGACTTATCCTCCCTCTCTTATAGTTCTTCTTTGGTGAAATCTCTTATCTCTTTGTTTATGTTCGTCTTCTGCAGTCAATACTTATCTCAGCTGTTAGCAGAGCATCAAAAGCTTGGACCTTTCATGCAAGTCTTACCCATTTGTAGCCGACTCTTAAATCAAGGTCTTCCTTCCTTCTTAGATCTGGAATTTCTTGTTCCTGTTTACTTATCTTGATTATGCAGCATTTCTCTCTTTGATGACTTTTCCTAATACTCATAGTCTCAGTCACATAATTGGATCTTTGTTCATATTTAACCTCACAGTTCTTTAGCAGCTCTCGATTTTCCAGACTCTTGATGCTTTCAAGTTTGATTAGCTCTGTTAAAAATTGTGTCTTCTCCGTGATCAGTTAATGAAGATAGGCATTATTGGGGGTTTTTATGGCTTGGCTTTGATAGCCTATGTTGTTTTGGTCGTAAAGCTTCCAGCTTTTTTTAACTAGATTCAAATGTAAATATAATTTAAAGATCATTGAATTGAAGAATCATGACTGAATATGTATTTAAGAGAAAATCAAGCTGACTGCTGCATATATTGATTAGTATGATCTCTGTTTAATTAATTTTGTAAATCCTGAGGTAGATCTTCTTCCGTGTACCACCATTGGTTCTCTCTCTTTATTGATTGGTATCATGACATTCTCTTTTTTTCTTTCTTTTTGTTGTGCAGAAATTTTCCGCGCCAGCGGAATAATGCCCAACCAAGGATTTAACGATGTTGATAGGTTGCGGCATCGAAGTCCTAGTCCAATGGCTTCACCAAATCTCATGTCTAATGTTCCTGGTGCTGGATTAGGTGGTTGGAATGGTCTTCCACTTCCACCAGAGGTAGCTCGTTTTTCTTCTTAATTTTCTTACAAACTGTGTTTTGTCAGAGCTTTTCTTTATCTGTTTGTTGAAGAAGCGTCCTTTTCATCCCTGATTAACTTAATAGAACATAGAAAGTTTTTTAACAGAGGATTGTTGTTAAGACCCACTTGCACATGAAATATGTAGGGATGGCTCATGTATTCTTTTGTTGGAGAAGCCTAATATTCCTACTGCAAGGAATATAAGGTATGAGTTTGACTCTCCATCTCCTTGTTTGAATATGTGATGCCATCTGTAGTCTTGCACATTGCACATTCAAGAGTTAGAAGTTTCGGTCTTTGTATTACCGATAAGTAATGGTTAGTCTTGACTGTCTAGGTAATTTATCAAAGAAAATCCTCTTGCACCGGGTTTCAATTCCAGCAACTCACTCGTTTCAGAACTCTAATAAAAATGTAATCTTTCTATCTCTTGTAGAGAATAGGTGGTCTTCATGGAATGGCAATGGAGTGGCAAGGTGCACCTGCTAGCCCAAGATCATACACAGTGAAGCGTATCTTGCGTTTAGATCTTCCAGTTGAGACCTATCCGAATGTAAGTTTCGCCGGATGTGTTTTATTTGAGACAATGAATTTCAGGTGAATACTCATTCTTCTGCCTTTTGTTGTTAGTTCAATTTTGTTGGAAGGCTTCTGGGTCCTAGAGGGAACTCGTTGAAGCGTGTGGAAGCAACTACGGGTTGCCGTGTGTATATTAGAGGGAAAGGATCAATTAAGGATCCTGAAAAAGTAAGGGATGCGTAACATTTTAATTTGTTTCCCAACCATCTTTTCCAAATAAATTTCATATTTTCTTTGATATGTTTGTCTCTAGGAAGAGAAACTGAAAGGGAAGCCTGGCTATGAGCATCTCAATGAGCAGCTGCATATCCTCATTGAGGCTGATCTTCCTGTTGATACTGTTGAGATAAGGCTGCGGCAGGCCCAAGAAATTATCGAGGAGTTGGTCAAGCCTGTGGTGTGTGCTTTTTAACATACTTCTCATTTATATTTGAAAAGGTCTTATTGCTTTGAAGCTAGGCAACAAGTTGATCAATGTTTCTTTTCTGCAGGATGAGTCACAGGATTACATAAAGAGGCAGCAGTTGCGAGAGCTGGCGTTGCTGAATTCAAACTTGAGAGAAAACAGCCCAGGGCCGAGCGGTAGTGTCTCTCCTTTCAATTCAAATTCAATGAAACGCCCGAAAACGGGGCGCTAAGAGAGCATGAGATAGTGATAAAAGTATGTGTATAAGTGTGTAACTGGCCTAGTGGTGTTAGTTGCGTCTGGTCTTGGTTCTTCTGCTTACCCTCTGATCCACAGTGATGCTTAAACACAAAACATCAAGAAAAGCCCAACAGTTTCTCATGTTTTCCTTCTAATACCGAGGGGTTGATGCATTGTAACCATTAAGATAGACTATTTGGATTTATTCATGTGTTGAAGTAATATTATTCTTGATTTTGGAATGGATATCTAATTATGTGTAGATGGGGATAGATACCCACCAAAGGAGTTTTGTTTTGCCTTCCTATCTTGTTGACTTTGTTTTTTCGGGAGGAAGAATTATTGTAATCTTCTTCTACATTTAGGCGCTGATTGTATAGTCTGGACCAGAGCGTCCGGTGGTTAAAATTCGGTCATTTAGTCATCGTGTTGCAAATCATATTAGGTAGGTATGTTCTCCTTCCTAATGACCATGATTCATGTAACTCTAATCCGCCGTTTCTTTAATTTTTTCAAGATTTTCATCATTGTTTTAGCAAAATATTATAAATCTATCAGGTAAACATCAATTCTTAACCTGAATCGGAGAAAAAATAAAAAAACAATTCTGAGTTTTGGTATAAAGATGGCTATTTTATTTTTTTGGTCAACAATTTCATAATTATTTCTTACCATTCTTCACAAGTATGACATTTTCTTAACTATTCCATCATTTTTACCGATATATTTTTACTAAAATACTTGACCATTTTGAGTTGTCATTTGTCAATCGGGACATAGTGGTTGGTGAAGTAGTTGACTGCAGTGACACGTGGGGCTCAGATACAGCTTCAGTTTCGCAGGTGGGAAAATGGGCCCGATTTATTTTTATAGTAAACAAAAGGGTTTTAAAGTTAGGACGAGATTCCAATTTTTCTCTAGCAGTCTGCCGTTATTCCGTCTAAGATCTCAGATCTTCCCATTTCAATCTTCAGATCTCAGATCGCCGGTCAGCTTGCCATTCATCACAGATAATCCGTCCGCTCATTGATAGTGAGTTGTTGCGAAGATGGCGGCTATAGCGAAGCTTCATTTATCGGCGAAATCGGATCAGAGCAGTGTGCGATTGCCCAGAGTGATCAACCTCTCGCGCGATCCAACGACTAGAGTCTCATTTCCACGCAATGAATCAGTTTTTTCACTCCACACTAACTTCTCTTCGTCAAATCTCGCGATTTCATGCGCCGGAGGTGGTGGTGGAAACTTCGGTAACCCAGGTTCTGGCGGTGGAAGTAGAGGAGGAGGTGGTTATGGAGGTTACGGCGGTGAAGAAGAAAAAGAAGAATCGTCTTCATGGGGACCATTAGGGATATTCATCCAAGGATGGAGATCGCGAGTAGCAGCTGATCCTCAATTCCCTTTCAAGGTTCTAATGGAAGAGATTGTTGGAGTTAGCGCCAATGTACTTGGTGACATGGCATCGCGCCCTAATTTCGGATTGAACGAGCTCGATTTCGTCTTCTCCACTCTCGTTGTAGGTTCCATTCTCAATTTCACACTCATGTACCTCTTAGCTCCTTCTGCAGTATCTCATGGATCCTCCAATTTGTTGCCTGGAATCTTTAGAAGCTGTCCCTCGAGCCACATGTTTGAACAGGGTAGCTTCACTGTTATCAACCGTTTTGGGACTCTTGTATACAAAGGAATGGTTTTTGCCGCCGTGGGATTAGCTGCAGGTCTTGTTGGAACTGCCATCTCCAACGGGTTGATCATTCTGAGGAAGAAGATGGACCCGAGCTTCGAAACGCCAAACAAACCTCCGCCGACTCTGCTTAATTCCTTAACTTGGGCAACGCATATGGGAGTGAGCGCCAATGTGAGGTATCAAACGTTGAATGGGGCTGAGTTCTTGCTGGAAAAGTCGTTGCCCCCATTGGTGTTTAAGACAGGTGTGATAGTTTTGAGGGTTGTGAACAATGTTTTGGGAGGAATGTCGTTTGTTGTATTGGCGAGGATGACTGGATCACAATCTGTGGTGGCGGAGATGTCAGAGAAGGAGAAGGATGATTGAAGACTCTTATAGAGTTTTTTTGTTGCGTTGTTTCTGTTCTTCATAGGTAGAAGGCACAAGAAGCATCTTCTTACCTTTTACACGTTCTTACAGAAGCAAAAGACTTTGGTCTGGTGTGTGTTGGATTATTATATATGACAAATCTCTTCTTTAGGTCCATCCTAATACTTGTATGTCATTGGTAGGGCCAAGTTTGTTGTTTTCTGTATCAACATTACCAAGAAAATAAATTCAATAACATGTTATGAATCACAAATGAAGAAATCCATTTTTAAGATTTACTTATCGAACATGTAACTTTATTTTGACAATAAATCCATTTATTCTCTGAAACTTCCGAAGAAACTAAGAGTAGAACATAAAAATAATCAATTGAAACAAAGAAGAAACATAAAAGGAATGGAAGAAGAAGTGATCAGAACGTCCCATGAGTCAACAAGCCATCAGAAGGGTTCAAATTTGGCGAACAAAGTTGTCTTTTTGTAGTTTCATCTCATAAAAATGATTTTGTTGGTGAAGTAGTTGAGTGTAGTGGCACGTGGCGGCTCAGAAACTGGTTTAATTTGGCACGTGGGAAATGGGCCGATTGATTTTGATTGTTGTAAAAAAATTAGGGTTTTAAAGGCCCGTTGATGAGGCTCCAATTTCACCAAACTGCCGTATATCCGTCCTAAGATTCTAAAAGGAAAGCCATTTTCGATATTCGGAGAGGATCACAGATCGATCTTTCGTCCACTCACGCAATACTGTTGAGAAGATGGCGGCTATTGCGCGGCTTCATTTCTCGACGAAATCGAATCAGAACAGTCTGCCACCGCCGAGAGTGATCAACCTCTCGCGTGATCCAAGGATTGTCGTCTCATTTCCCCGAAACGGATCAGTGTGTTCACTCAACACAAACTTCTCTTCTCCAAATCTCGCGGTTTCATGCGTCAGAGGTGGTGGTGGTGGAGGAAACATCGGTAATCACGGCGGTGGAAGCGGAAGCGGAGGAGGAGGAGGCGGTTATGGAGGTTCAGGTGGTGAAGCAGAAGAAGAATCATCTCCATGGGGACCAATAGGGCTATTTATTCAAGGATGGAGATCTCGAGTTGCAGCTGATCCTCAATTCCCTTTCAAGGTACTGATGGAGGAAATTGTTGGACTTAGCGCTTGTGTTCTCGGTGACATGGCCTCACGCCCAAATTTCGGCTTAAACGAGCTCGATTTCGTCTTCTCCACACTCGTTGTAGGTTCAATTCTGAATTTCACACTCATGTATCTCTTAGCTCCCACTGCAGCAACTCTTGGCTCCTCACAGAGCTTGCCTGGCATCTTTAGAAGCTGTCCATCAAGCCATATGTTTGAACAGGGTAGCTTCACTATTATGAACCGTTTTGGGACTCTTGTATACAAAGGAATGGTTTTTGCCACTGTTGGATTAGCTGCAGGTCTTGTGGGTACCGCCATCTCTAACGGGTTGATCATGCTGAGGAAGAAGATGGACCCGAGCTTCGAAACGCCTAACAAACCGCCACCGACTGTGCTTAATTCCTTAACTTGGGCAACGCATATGGGAGTGAGTGCCAATGTGAGGTACCAAACGTTGAATGGGATTGAGTTCTTACTGGCAAAGGTGTTACCGCCATTGGTGTTTAAGACTGGTGTAGTGGTTTTGAGGTGTGCGAACAATGTTGCGGGAGGAATGTCGTTTGTTATATTGGCGAGGATGACTGGATCACAGTCGGTGGAGGCGGAGAAGACAGAGATACCAGAGTTGTCAGACAAAGAGAAGGATGATTGAATATCTCATCTTTAGTCTTTTTGAGGTTTTTGTTCCTCTGTGTGTTTCCGCCCGTTCATAGGAATCTTGAGTTGAAACCGTTTTCCGCGATACGACTTAGTTCTGGTGTGTTTTGGAATAAATAAGATGAATCCGTTCTTAGGTCCATCCTAATATTTGGATGCCAAGTTTGCTGTTTTCTTTGTTGACATTATTATCTCATGATGAATATAAACTCAATAAAAAAGTTGTATCTGACAAACGAAGATTGAATGAATAACCAATCGGAGATGTAAACTTCATTCTGTTGTGTAAGAGAAATCTCTTTGTTTAAAATTCATTAAATAAATTGGTAGGTCGTCACGTAATAAGCAGAGAGATCCATTTATAACTCTCTGAAACTCCAAAACCAACTAGGAGTCGAACATTGGAAAAATTCAATCAAAACAAAGAAGAAGTAATCAGGTCCCATGAGTCAGCAAGATCATCATGAAAGCGATCATGGGTTTATTGTGTAATAAAACAGAGTTGGATGATGAAAGTGATGATTGATATACGACAATAATTTTCCTAATGTTCTGTGCTTTTTCAATACTTCGTCCCCTTCAACACAAATAAAATAAAACGAGCAATGAATTGTCAAAAGTGTTGTTTTGTTTTTAGAATCCAGTAGTGTAGAGCTAGATAAAAGCCCTATCTACATTATCTCAAGCCAAACATATATCCAAATTAACAGTACAAGGCACTCTCTTTTCCATTCACCCTAAAATCCGACAAGTTTGTATAGACACGAGTTAAGGCAGGGTATGAAGTACATATCTTACAACATGGAATAAGAGTGAGTGTGTGTGTGTGTGTCCACAAGGAATCATTATCTAACAGCCTCGGGTGCAGAATTGCAATAGGGCGTGTGCAAGCACATGAGTCTCGTGAAAGTCAGACACACAATGGCACACGCTAACCCAAGCACCATCCCCACGCTGCCTTTCCTTCTCTCTAACCTCACCGCTCTCTTAATTATTTGCCCGAAGCTAGGCAGTAATCCACCGCAAGCCACTACCATCACGTGGTCCAGTCCACTGTAATCTATCCCGGCTAATATGGATCCTATAGCTGATATGGGTCCTACAAACCCGATCAAAGCTGCTGCTGCAAGAGCAGCATGCCAACTGTCTGTAGCCCCAAAGACACAGCTTGCAACAGCTGTCCCTCTTGGGAGCCCGTGTAGGGAAACTGGGAGTACCATGTGTCTGCCAAGTCCATAAGCCTTTGGAGCAGCCACCCCAAGAGCAAGCCCCTCGGCTAGTGCGTGGAACCCAACCGCTCCACACGCTAATAGTGATTGGAGTGTTATCACACTAGTCGGAAAATTGGTTACTGGATTTATTAAACTGCCAGCCCGGGACTTTTTCCGACAAGTTACATTCACAATGGTCGAGCTCATGAAATGGCCCAGTCCGGCTCCAACTGCTAGTAGACTAACCAGAGGGATGAATCCCATTTTTGCGGATAGCAGCAGTTGCAGCGGGCGCCAGAGACCAAGGACAAAGGCAATGCCTGAGGCTACTCCCATGAGAAGGGCGTGCTGGAAACGGAAGGTGATTGCCGATGCAACCAGAAATACGCCCCCAAGCAATGGACCCAGACCGAAGAGGAGTGAAACGAAAAAGCCAGAAGCATCCTCTGAGCTGCAGATTGGAGAAAATGAAGCCTTAGTATTTAAGAACGAATCAAAAAGAACAGCATATAAATTTTACTAGAACTCTGTTGTTTTACTTGTAATCATGTGTGAAACTCTCGAAAAGAGTGCTAAGAGCTTCCATCGATGCAACTGATATTGTGGCTGCAGATGCCACCTGTGATGGAGACGCTTCCTGTTGTGGTTACAATGCATATAATTTAATTCAGTATTCTAAGTGGAATCCCACATCTTTCTCAAATACAAACATCAACATTGAAATCATAAATCATCACATGCAGCTCACCTTGAATGCATCAGGAAGTACTTCAGCAATAACCATCCAAATCATACATCCAGCAGCAAATCCAGTGCAGAAAGGCAAAAACTTGCTAAACGCATCAGCGCATAAGAAAGCTGGCACTGCGACGATAGGCTGGTTAAGAATACAGAGAGAGAGAAAATAAAAAGAATCAGTAACCTTTTATGCAAACAAAGAAATCAGATTACAGAAGATCATATGATTACCTGAGGTAAGGATGTTATTATACTCCAGAGCATGGCATTTTGTGGAGAGACACCCCTTGATGCCAGCACCATGCTAACAGCCAACCCTTCTGGAATGTTATGAACGGCTATGGCCAAAGTGACCAGTAGCCCTTGACTAAAACCCTTTGAACCAGCGAACGATACACCAACCCCTGATCCCTCCCCGAAAGAATGAAGTGTCATAATTCCTATGACGAGAACAACCTTCGCTGCATCTGCACCTTTAATATCCAGCATGCTAACTTCACCATATTGTTCAAGAATCTGTCCAAAATTCAGGGTTTTAATTAATAAAGTGAGTTTTCAATTCTGAGATTTCATACAACTTCGCAGGCAACTAACATAAGAAGAACCTAGAGAAAAGACGAGATTTTCCGGTATGCTGAGTCTAAACATTATGATATTTTACAACTCTACAGTTACACACGAGATTTAAATTCAAAATACCATGCAAGCCAGTAACTAAGTGATTGACAGACAACCAGTTGGCTTACCTTCTTGCAGAGCCAAATGAACAAACCACCGGCTAGAATCCCCATAACAACCCAGTTTCCAGAGCCATGTTCCTGCCCTTCCTTTACAAGATCGAAGCTAGCAGCCAACATCACACCAGCGGCCATGCCATTGCATATTCCAGCCCATTGAGGATCGAGCTCAACAAAGAAGAAGGGCACTGCACCTAACCCAGTGGCAGCAGCCATTGCCAAGGTGAACAATGCAACTGTTGAGACTGAAACTTTGTTGTGACTGCCTCTCTTCTCCCCCATTCCAATGTCATGTAAGGTTTTCTCTACACCACTTCCGTCAATTACATTTCGTCCCATGTTTCCATGGGGAGCAGCTCTTACTTTATGTGAGCTCTCCCACTGAGAATTTGCGTCGGTGTTCCCAGTAAATACAACGACAAATAAGAATAGAAGCAGCAGAATTCGTTTGCAGCATGAATGCATCATTTTGATGCCGGAAGAATCTTCAAACAAGTGCTCTCCTTACAAGAGATTCGCGAAAACTCTCACTAAATTAAAGGAAACCAAATAAACTCCAAGGCTTTGTAGAATCAAAACTGCATCAAGAGGAGGTAACTGTTTCCTGTTTAACAGATCACAAGAACAAATTTTCAATAAGCATAACGCCCTTGTGCACTTGTTAGCATTTCACGTTTAATAGATCACAAAAAAGGAATTCAAAGTCATCACTTTTCATAGAAAAAAAACGTACAGGATTATGTTCCCTCCCTACACACTAGATGGATCTAAATACCGTATTTGAGATAGAAGCAGTATAAACGCATTAAAACAATTTGCAGAGAAAAGAATAATAATATCATCACCCAAACGAACAAAACCTAAAACATGTCTCTCTTAAGGAAACCCAGACTTACAAAGCAATAATCTTCCTCAAAGATCACCCATAGTTCACACAATTCTCCTTTCAATGGACAAAAGAGATAAGAATCTCTGATTTCTAGCAGTTCGATTACCAGTTTACAATTTCCGAACCAAATTTCAGAATTTTGACGATTGGATCTAACATTCTACACGATTTAGACCATCCAATCCATATATTCTATCAGGAACCCAGATCAACGCCAGTACATAATCGGGATCGCAGAACTTACCAGCACAGGATTAATCAGAATATGAAAAATGTTGAATCCGTTGTACATGAGCAAAATTCTAGGCGATGATGAAGAATTAGGAGATGCGGTGAAGGGATGAAAAA
>VBRH01000009.1:230245-249488 GCA_014578085.1 Cardamine resedifolia | reverse complement strand
GATTGATGAAAGATGAACATGCATCGTGATAACATTAGATGGTACAAAATCCTCACCAACTTGGAAGTGACACAATTATATACATTAGATCTGACTCTCTTTCTTCTCCAATGGCGTAAATCGTAAGCAACTCCTCACATAGAGCCTCGACTCTGCTTTTTCCTTTCGTTGCTTCTCTCTCTCTCTCCGCCGACAATGAACAGGAATCTCAGAGAATCTCTTGCCGGTGGGAGGAATATTCCGGCGATCTCTCAGTTTCGCAGAGGCAACAATAATAATATCTCTCAAAACGGCTTCTCTAGAGATTCCGATGAGAATCTAGATCTCTTCTCCAAGATCCGCCGCTCATTCCCATTGGCTTCTTCCGACGAATTTCCCGACGGTTCGTTTCAGATTCACTTTCCTATTACTTTTTTTTTTTTTGTGAAAATCGATTTCTTGTGCTCGCTTCCATGACTATAATTTCTAAATATATCTGGGGATCTCCGAATTTGCTGCCACGAGACATAGTTGTCTGATTCGGACACGAAAACGATGTTCACTCTACTCAATTAATAATGGCTCTGTGAAATTTTCGAACTGTCTTCGTCTCCTAGATTCGATCTCTTTGCTTTCTCGATTACAGACAGCGCCATTATCAAAAAAAGTACTTTTGGGACCAATTAAGAATTTTGCTGGATCTTGTTCTACTTCATCACTTTGATCCCTTTCTTAATTTACACTAAATCTCTACATACAACGTTTTTCTTTGTCTTCCTATAGTTTCTGCGAAACTCGGGAGACTCTCGGTCGGATCCAAAATAGCTCCCAAAGGCAAAGGTGATGATCTCTTGTCTGCAGCTGAAGGAGGAAAAAATGATTATGATTGGTAAGTTTCTGCCTTATCTCTGCTCAGTGACTTACTGTCTCTTTGCATATCTAACCGAACAGTGGCTCATTTACAAACACTGTTATTTGTCTTTTGGCCACTCTGTTATCGAATTTTCTGTTGTTTTTGCCTTTGGGAAGGTTAATATTATGACCTTATATCTATGTTATCTCTAGGCTTCTTACTCCTCCTGGAACACCTCTTGGAAGTGACTCTCATTCATCTTTGGCAGCTCCAAAGATTACATCTTCAGCTAGAGCCAGTTCTGCTTCTAAGGCTTCAAGGGTACTAACGGCATTTCCTCATTGATTTTCTCCTTTTTTTCCTCATCTGGTTCTTGGTGATAATCAAGAACTTCAAAAAGTTTCTGTTTTTATTTCCATAACTTCCTAATTCCTACAGCTACATTTCCTTATTCATATACGACTTGCTGTTTTTTTTAATTCCTTGTACAGCTTTCAGTTTCGCAGTCAGAGAGCAGTTACCAATCCTCACGTCCCGCTAGAAGTAGCTCTGTGACTCGCCCATCCATTTCCACCTCGCAATACAGCTCATTTACTTCAGGCCGTTCACCATCTTCCATCCTGAACACTAGTTCAGCTTCAGTCTCATCCTACATCAGACCTTCATCCCCGAGTTCCCGTTCATCATCTTCAGCTAGACCTTCCACTCCTACCCGTACTTCTTCAGCATCACGGGCCTCAACTCCGTCGAGAATCCGTCCAGGGTCTTCTAGTTCAACCATGGACAAGTCCAGACCGTCCCTGAGCGCAAGACCGTCGACTCCAACTTCTAGACCACAGCTCTCAACAAATTCCCCAAATATAATTACTTCTCGACCAACTTCTCGTCCTTCGACCCCTACTCGTCGAAGCCCATCAACCTCAGTATCTGCAACATCAGGATCAAATATTTCAGGTGGACGTGCTGCATCAAATGGTCGTACCGCACCTTCATTGTCCAGGCCAAGCTCTCCGGGGCCTAGAGTTAGAACCACTCCGCAACAGCCAATTGTGCTTGCAGACTTCCCTCTTGATACACCACCTAATCTCAGAACAACTCTCCCGGACAGACCAATATCAGCTGGCAGGTCCAGGCCAGTCGCTGGTAGCAGCACGGCAAAGGCAAGTCCAGAACCTAAAGGTCCCATCACAAGAAGGAATTCATCTCCTGTTGTGACGAGAGGAAGACTCGCTGAGACCCAAGGAAAAGGCCGTTTTGGTGGTAATGGGCAGCATCTCACAGATGCACCAGAGCCCCGTAGGATTTCAAACGTTTCTGACATAACTTCACGGAGAACGGTGAAGACCTCGTCAACTGTCACAGACAATAACAATGGGCTTGGGAGGTCATTCTCAAAAAGTTCACTCGATATGGCCATTAGGCACATGGTACGTTTATCTCTTCTCCTTGGGAGCAACTAGCTTGTGCATTGAACCTTTATCATGCTGTAAAAATCTCAATACTTTGATGGTGTGTAGGACATAAGAAACGGGAAGACCAATGGTTGCGCACTATCAACCACAACCCTATTCCCTCAGAGCATAAGACCAGCCTCATCCAAGATCCAGCCAATCCGTTCAGGGAATAATCTTATGGATTCTATCAGCAGCAACGGCACAGAGCACGGGAATGAAGCAAATGAGGGAAGAAGACTGTTGGGGAAGTTGAGTGACATGGACATGTACGAGAGCTCAAGGTATGATGCATTGTTGCTGAAAGAGGACGTAAAGAACACAAACTGGTTACATAGCATCGATGACCGGTCGTCAGATCACGGACTCATGTTTGACAATGGAGGATTCGAGCTGCTTCCAGAGCCCTTTGGCCCAGTATAACACACCACAAGTAAACAACAACCTTTTTTTCTTTCTAAAATCAGTTGTCTCTTTTTTTTTTTTTATCTTACACAATTTGTTTGCTTGTCAATGGTGAAAAGAGACGAAGTATCAGATATAAGGCTCTGATGGTTCTTGGTTCTTGGTTCTTTGGTTCTTTGGTTATTGATTCTTGGTTACTGAGTGAGGTAACTTTGTAGTTATAAACTTATAATATTGGAAGAGATGGGTAACATAACGTTGGGCCTTGAGTTATCTTTTCATGGAATTTATAATACAAGAAACAATTAGAATGTGAATAGAGAGGAAAGAGGGGTTCACAAGCCTAACGTGAATCAATGACATAGCTAAGTTAATAATGAATGGCTGACAGCGAAGCATAACTAGTAACAAAGGTGGTCAGAGTTTTTTTTTTTTTTTTTTTTTTTTCCTATTTTAAAACCAGAAATTGACTTTCATTCATGACATATTTGATATTTAAGAGATTTTTTATATTAATGTTACCCCTAGATTAGTACCCTCATTAATGTCACATACCAAACTCCTTCCCTTCAGGGGTCCATATTTAAGAAACACACCCCTCTTACCTGAATTAATAAAAGAAAAATCAAATAAAGTAAGCTCAATTTAACATAATTTAAATATTCTTTTTTGATATTTAAATACAGTTCTCTTCTCATTAATTTTTAAGAAATCATAATTATCCATTTAATTTAAATATTAAGAGAAATTGCATACTTTATTTTCACATACGGCAGAAGCTATTAAAAAGTTCAAAACTTCTCATAAAGAACCGATATAGTATTCATTTATAATCAACTGACATATTAAATACGAGAATTACTAGTATGGAATAAGAAAAATAAATGTAGGGAATTCAGTAAGGGATCGTAAATTCGTTAAGAATAATAAAAAACAAAGAGAAATAAAGAAAAGGAGAAATAAAAAAGCTTAGGAATTAAAAAAAAAAAAATGAGCAGAGAGTCAAAGGCATTAAGCCAAAGAGAGAGCACAGCAAATCGGAGTACAGAGAGGAAGAGAAGAGAGAGAAGAGATTGGAATCTGAAACTGAAACATCGAGATTTACGTTTCTCCGTTGGCGTCACGCCGAAGCTTCCATATTCTCTCGCCTCTTCTCTTCTCTTCACCAGAAACCCAACGTTTTAGCAAAATTACTTTACATCTCTCTCTAAAATCTCTACTCTACTCGCTCTCTCTCTTCTGACTGCTCAATCACTTGGTGGTCACTGAATCTGCGTCAATGGCGATTCCTGATTCCCCACTCTTTTTTGCTTTTGCCTTTCGCTCAAGCTTCTCCTTCACGAAATGCCGTTGTTAAAAAGTGATTTCTCCACTGATCTTCCTTTGCATTTATTCCACTCTCACTCGTCTTCTTCTACGATCAGCTTCCAATGCCTCTCACGATTCTCGTCTGAATCCACCTCCAAGGTCTCACTTTCGATCTCTGTTTTCTTCTTGTTCTTCGGTTTTAGCTGGAGAAACCTTACTTTTCTCATGTTCATTTCTAGATTCCAGATCTGGGTTAAACTAGTAGCTCCACCCATTTTTTTTTCTTTACTAATCGTTTCTAAAATTAGTAACTTTCGTAATTGAGGTTTTGATAATTTCGTGATTTTTACTCGAATTTTTTTCCAGCTGAGTGAGAACCCACTCGCTGGCATTTAAATCAATGTGTGCATAAAAGCTTCCACAATTTTCTGATTTTTGATTGTTAATCGAGTAATGTTGCATTGGATTTATCCTCACCATTCTCACAATGGTTGGCCTAAAACCTTATGCTTTTAATTTATGTGGCTTTTGTAGCTTTACAAGGACTTTTTTTTAGTGAATTTCTTACCACCGATGATTGTCATAATTAAGGAAGCTTTCCATTGTGTTGTTCTTTACTCCCTGATACCTGTGAAGTGTCGGTATTTCGTTCTTGCCTACTTTTTATTCATGGATACTACAATTCTCATTAAGAACTTAACACTTATGTGTGGCTCTAAATCATTTACATGATGTGTTTTGTGTTCTCTTGCAGTTACAGTTGAATGAGAAAAGCTTTGATGTGATTGAGCCTGAGAGTATATTTCAAAGGACTGTTGATGATGATTGTTGCGGTGTTCCTTTTCCTTTTGCTCTCGCCTTTTGTTTCCCGTTGTTTGTCTGCTGACATTGATTCAGACAAGCAAGCACTGCTCGAGTTTGCATCTCTTGTTCCCCACAGCCGCAAACTCAACTGGAACACCACAAATTCAATCTGCGCTTCGTGGACCGGCATCACTTGCTCCAAGAACAACGCCCGTGTTACCGCACTCCGTTTGCCTGGATCTGGACTTTATGGACCTTTACCAGAGAAAACATTTGAGAAGCTTGATGCCCTCAGGATCATTAGCCTTAGATCTAACAAACTTCAAGGGAACATTCCATCTGTCATTCTTTCTCTTCCTTTTATCCGATCACTCTACTTTCATGACAACAACTTCTCTGGCACTATCCCTCCCACTCTTTCCCATCGCCTTGTTAATCTTGATCTCTCCGCCAACTCGCTCTCTGGAAACATTCCCTCCAGTCTACAAAACCTTACCCAGCTCACTGATCTCAGCCTACAAAACAATTCTCTTAGTGGGCCAATCCCTAACCTCCCTCCTAGCCTATCATACTTGAACTTGAGTTACAATGACCTTAACGGATCAGTTCCATCTTCTGTCAAGTCCTTCCCAGCAACCTCATTTCAAGGTAATAGCCTTTTATGCGGCGCTCCTCTGACTCCATGCGTAGAGAACACCACAGCACCATCTCCATCCCCGACTCCACCATCTCCACCAACTGCAGGTCCTGGTACAAACAAAAAAGTTCTCTCCACTGGAGCTATTGTCGGCATTGCAGTTGGAGGTTCGATTCTGTTGTTTACTATTCTTGCCATCATTACCCTTTGCTGTTCCAAGAAAAGAGATGGCGGGCAAGACAGCACTGCAGTGCCAAAAGCTAAACCCGGGAGGAGTGACAACAAGGCCGAGGAGTTTGGGAGTGGGGTGCAAGAGGCAGAGAAAAACAAGCTGGTCTTCTTTGAAGGAAGTTCATATAACTTTGATCTTGAGGACTTGCTCAGAGCCTCGGCTGAAGTGTTAGGGAAAGGAAGCTATGGCACAACGTATAAGGCCATCTTAGAGGAAGGAACCACGGTGGTGGTGAAGAGGCTGAAAGAAGTAGCAGCTGGGAAACGGGAGTTCGAGCAGCAGATGGAAACTGTGGGAAGGATCAGTCCACACGTGAATGTAGCTCCTCTCCGTGCTTATTACTTCTCAAAAGACGAGAAATTACTCGTGTATGATTACTACCAAGGGGGCAATTTCTCGACGCTGCTTCATGGTAATATGATGATGTTTCACATGTTATTCACGATTGTAAAATGTGGCTTTATAGTAACATTTTAGATGAATTCTATGCAGGAAACAACGAGGCAGGAAGAGCGGCATTGGACTGGGAAACAAGGTTAAGGATTTGTTTGGGAGCTGCAAGAGGAATTTCTCACATCCATTCTGCATCTGGTGCTAAACTACTCCATGGAAACATCAAATCACCAAATGTCCTCTTAACCCAAGACCTCCATGTCTGTGTCTCTGATTTCGGTATAGCTCCTTTGATGAGCCATCACACCTTGTTACCATCAAGAAGCTTAGGTTACAGAGCACCTGAGGCCATAGAAACACGTAAACATACCCAGAAATCCGACGTGTACAGCTTTGGTGTACTGTTGCTAGAAATGCTGACAGGGAAAGCAGCAGGGAAGACGACAGGGCATGAAGAAGTGGTGGATCTGCCCAAGTGGGTGCAGTCAGTGGTGAGAGAGGAGTGGACTGGAGAAGTGTTTGACATAGAGCTCGTCAAGCAGCAACACAACGTAGAGGAAGAGATGGTGCAGATGTTGCAGATAGCAATGGCTTGCGTGTCTAAGCATCCAGATGCTAGGCCTTCCATGGAGGAAGTGGTTAACATGATGGAGGAGATTCAGCCTTCAGGTTCTGGTCCTGGTTCTGGTAACAGAGCCTCCTCGCCGGAGATGATCAGAAGCTCTGATAGCCCGGTTTAAATTGGTTTTTCCTCGTCTTCCCCTATTTCTCAAATCATTATTTATTTTGCGTTTCCTTCCTCTTCTTCATAATAATAAATCATTCCCTAGCTTTGTCTGACTGCATAATTTTTTTCCAAGAAAAGTAGTGTAATTGAAACTCTAATATTGAATGGTTTTAGTTCTTAGATTGGTTTTAACTTTTAAGTGTGAGGTTAGTTTTGGATTTTCCGTTGTACCATTTGTTGAAAACCCATATTACAAGAGTTTTTTTGGGTGTTTGGAAATCTGATTAAATGAGTTTCTTATAAACCAAAAAAAAAAAAAGAGAGAAATCTACTTGATTTGGAGGAGTAAAGTTTTGATTTATGAGTTGTAATGACAAAATCAGTCATGAATTTTTTTATTATCTCTTAAAATCTGGAGTTATTAATTACTGATTTGTAAATGTCTCTTCAAATTTAAGACCATTAAACTGGGGATTTTGAAAAATATCATCATAATCTACAACAATTGTTGAAAAAATGTTAGTCATTGTTTTTAAATGATTTCAAAATGTTTTAGAGGAATTTATTAATTTAAAATACAAGATCCAAATTTTATGATTGTGAAGAGTAATGAAAAGAATTTCAGTAATAAATCAGAACAACTTTAATAAATTAACCTAAAATCAACAAAATCATTTGAAAACTTATAAAAACTAAACAATTCAAAATATTTAGGTTAATTAGACCTTCTAACTATTAAATTAAAAATATAAATAAATAAATAAAGATCAGAAAAGCAAAAGGTCACGCCGTACCGCTGATGGAATAAGAAGCTTCGAGATTGACTCGTAGATTCTCTGACTATAAAGAAAGGGCAAGTAGACGAACCGTAGCGAGTTTCGCTTTTTTCCTCCAATTCTCTTCTCCGATAAAGAAGCTCGCTTTCCGATCCAATTCCACCGTCTCTCCTTGGTAATTCCCTTATTTCTTCTCTCCTGAACCTTCCTCTCTATTTCTAGGGTTTCTGATCACTTGTTGTTGTTCGGAATCTTCGTTTTCCTCTGTGGTCTGTTATGTTTAAAGTTGATTACTTTGAGCCTTCAATAATATTCATTGTGTGTTGGGTTTGTCTTGTTGGGGTGTCCGCAGGTTTTCGTGCCTGACGCAATGGCTTCAAAGCGGATTTCGAAGGAACTCAAGGATCTGCAGAAGGATCCTCCTTCTAACTGCAGCGCAGGTTATTTTCTTTTACTAGGCTGATTTTTACTGCACTAAAGGCTGAATTAGGTTCCTTACTGTCACTAGTTTGATGTTAGGGTCTCAATTACCCTACTTTATTTCATCATCAATCCATACTATGCTTCTGAGTTTTTTCAGTTAAGCTTTGATTTGCTAGACTCTTTGATTGCCGCTGGATTCATGGGTTTTGTTGTCTATATATTCACTTCACATGTACCTTTTTTGGGTCCTGTATTTGACAAAACTCATCAAGAGAATCCAGAGCTCTGGATTTTATTTCAAAGTATCTCCTTTTGTAGTTCATGCTAATATGTATCTATTGATGTAAAGTTTGTTGTCTGAGCTGATGTAGAAATTATTCTTTAATGTCACGTTGTTTTAGGTCCTGTGGCTGAGGACATGTTCCATTGGCAAGCAACTATCATGGGACCCCCTGAAAGTCCTTATGCCGGAGGAGTATTTTTGGTTACCATTCATTTTCCCCCGGATTATCCTTTCAAGCCACCAAAGGTGTTGTGTTGTGGAATTAGACCTTATTTTTATCGTTTTTTTTAATCATTGGGCTTACCATGGGTTTCCGATTTTGCAGGTGTCTTTCAAGACTAAGGTGTATCACCCAAACATCAACAGCAATGGAAGCATTTGCCTTGATATCCTGAAAGAGCAATGGAGTCCCGCTCTTACCATATCCAAGGTTTGAGTTTGTTTCTCTACTATCATTTAACACAGTTATGTTAAGCAAATGAAGACTATCTTAGCCAGTGCTTTGTGATAACTCGAGTGATTGATGCTGTGGAATTAGGTTTTGTTGTCGATTTGCTCGCTGCTGACTGACCCAAACCCAGATGATCCTCTTGTGCCGGAGATAGCTCATATGTACAAGACAGATAGATCCAAGTACGAGTCGACTGCGCGAAGCTGGACACAAAAGTACGCTATGGGTTAAGAAGACAAAGGTGGTCTTATTAAGCTGGGCAAGCAAAGGATCTGTTATTGCGCATGGAAATATAAAACCTTTTTTAAAATGCATTTGTTGGGTTAAGCATACTTTATCGTGGGATTGTAATCGAACAACTTAGCTGCTCTTACTCCTATTCTGCTATGATGACAAATAACTATTTATTTCGATATTATGGTCTATTGTTACTCTCTTTTAGCCTTAATCTCATTTATCCCTTACGTACAGAAGTTGTGGAAATGTTAGTATCTCTCCGAAGAATTATGAGTCTGTCCTTTTAACAAGAAAAATAATTTCGAAAATATTTAGAAATAGCCTATAATAATTGCAAAAAAAAAGTTTTAAATTGAAAAGTACCACTGATTTATAAATCTACAAAAATACACAAACAAAGGTTCCTAAAAGTTAAGTTAATAAATCATTTAGGACGTTTTCATAAACTTTTATGAAGTTTTACTTTTCAGAATTAGAATTTGATGACGATTTTAGGAAATAAACATATTTTCGACAAACTCTAATTACTAGTATTTGGTTATATCCGGCGTGGGTCGCAGTAGTAAATGGTAAAATTAATAAAAAAACTTTGGTCTGTGGCACGAGAGATAATTAATAATGAGAAATAGTCAAATATGATCAGAAGCTTCGAGACTGACTCGTAAGATTCTCTGACTGCCTGCCTATAAAGCAGAACGAGAGGGATTTCTTTCTCTCTACTTTATTTTTCTCTATATTTTCTCGATTCTCTTCTCTCGTTACTTTTGTGGTATTCTTCTTTCGATCCATTAAATCACCGTAATTTCTTCTTGAATCATCCTCTCTCTATTTTCTGCTTTATGATGATCTGTCGTGTTCTATCGTAGTAATTGAACTCTTTGAGTTTTATCTTGGCCTCTCCATAACATTCATTGACTTGTTGTGGTTTCCGCAGGTTTTCGTGTCTGATACAATGGCTTCTAACAGGAGGATTTTGAAAGAGCTCAAAGATCTGCAGAAGGATCCTCCTACACACTGCAGTGCAGGTAATCTCCCTTTGAAAACATTAAGGAGGTTTCTTGCTTTCACTATTCTCAAGTTAAGGTTTTGATCCTTTTTTATTTTTAAGGCTCTCTGATGGGTTTGTTGGCTTTCATATAAATGCACTCTGGCATGAATCTTTATTTATTTTTTTATTCTAGAATACTCAATGAATGAATGAATGATTATTGTCTTGATTTTCCTGGAATATTAAGAACATCCGGACGTTCAGCATGATTTTGGTTTTATTTCAAGTTTTAGCTCCTATTTTGTTTTCCTTCCAATATATATATATATATATCTCTCTCTTCTATAAGAACCCTTTGATGTGGTTTTGTTGTGTCCGATTTGATGAAAAAATTGGGTCTTATTGTTAGGTCCTGTGGGAGAGGACGTGTTCCATTGGCGAGCAACTATCATGGGACCTCCTGAAAGTCCTTATGCCGGAGGATTATTTGTGGTTACCATTCATTTTCCCCCGGATTATCCTTTCAAGCCACCAAAGGTGTTGTGTTGCGGAATCAGACCTTATTTTTATCGGTTTTTTTTTATCATTGATCTTATGATGATGTGTATCCGATTTTGCAGGTGTCTTTCAAGACTAAGGTGTACCATCCAAACATCAACAGCAATGGAAGCATTTGCCTTGACATCCTAAAAGATAAATGGAGTCCTGCTCTTACCATATCCAAGGTTTGGGTTTTTGTTCCTCTTTTACCATTTAACACAATTAAAATTATGTTAATAAGCAAATGAAGACCACTCATGATGTTGTGTAATTAGGTTTTGCTGTCGATTTGCTCGCTGCTGACTGACCCTAACCCTGATGATCCTCTTGTGCCGGAGATAGCTCATATGTACAAGTCAAATAAATCCAAGTACAATTCAACTGCGCGAAGTTGGACACAGAAGTACGCCATGCAATGATGAGAGTACATGCTTTCGTTGGGTTTGTCAAACGTTATCAACGGTTCATAATCGAACCACTTAATTAGTTGCTTTAACTCCTCTTTTTTTCAGAGCTGAGATATTGATATTATTATGTTATTTGTTTATTTATTATAAATATAGTAATATTTATTATTATTCACCTATTCATTTCGATATTTGGGTTTATTTTACTCTCTAATTTCCTCTCCTCTCGGATTTCAACAATATTTTAAGAGAAGCCATGGACAAAACTAAAGATCCTTGAGCAAAATTAATATCCAATACTAAAACCCTTGAGATCCTTCTTGTACGTATTCCTAACAAAAAGATAGGACATTGGACAACACATAACAACAATACAAACCTTATATGAGATGCGTCTTGAAATGCGATTGGTTGGCAATGGCAACTTGACATAGTAAAAATGCGATTGTCGTGGTACAACTACAATTTTCTTTAAACAGAATTTCTTATCACAATGTGCTGCACCATTCGCAATATATATATTCGGGGGTTTTTTTTAATAAATTATTTCTAACTATATATAAAACCATACGTTTGTTTAAACTTTATACAGTAACTTCAAAAATTTGAAACTAATTAAGTAGGCGACGAAAAAGAAAAAAAAAAACAAGTAATTTTGTATATACACATACTTCCGCGTTAACCAAAAAAGTGAGTCTTGAAAAAGAAAAAGAAAAGGGTTTAAAAAAAGGTGGACAGAGAGGAAGAGGGCAAAGTGGTAAATTAAGGAGAATTGGGTCTGACGCGGTCATAATGGGAGGGAGCTTCATCTCCAATCAACGACTTCTCTAATTTGGTACACGACGGCGTTTTCTTTCATTTCTTCTTCCTCAGGCCAGAAAATTATAGGTAAATCACAATTCTCTCTTCCTTCTTTCAAACAATTTCAACTCTTTTTTTAATGCTTTTCCGCCTTTGATCGTATCCCATCTCAAAGGTCCGTTTTTTTGTTTCCGTTTCTGATTCTCTTCTCTTAATCCGTTTTTTCTTTTCACGCTTCTCAATTTTCTTTTTCCCCTTTTCAATTTCAGGAAATTGGAAAAATAAATCGATTTTCGTATCTCAGGCAAATTAGAATTTCCAGAACATTCAAATGGGTAGCTGCGTCTCTAAGGTAACGAAACAAAACCTTTGTTTTGTTTTTTGTTTTTTGCTTTTATCGCATGTTGTCGGATTGTATTTGTTGTTTGTGCGATGATGATAAAAATTTAAAGCCCTTTTTTTGCTTGTACATCATTTAAAGGGCAAAGACGACGATGATTCCATTCATAACGTCGATTTTTCTGGTGGCAATGTTCATTTGATAACAACAAAAGAGAGTTGGGATGACAAGTTAGCAGAAGCTGGTCGTGATGGCAAAATAGTAAATATTTCCCTATTTGATTTTCCTCTTCTCTCATGGACTCTTTGTGTGTGTGTCTCAATCTCATAAACCATACATCTCTTTCTCTTTAAAACCAGGTGGTTGCAAACTTCAGCGCGACATGGTGTGGTCCGTGTAAGATTGTGGCTCCATTTTTCATCGAGCTCTCAGAGAAACACCCTTCTCTCATGTTCCTTCTTGTAGATGTTGATGAACTCAGCGTTAGTAAATTTTTATATATATACCCATTTATAGTTTCCATGTTTTTTCTCTTGTCATATATATATCTTCAAAGTTTTAAAATGTGTTTGTGTTAATTTATGCAGGATTTTAGCTCATCATGGGACATAAAGGCAACACCAACATTCTTCTTTCTAAAGAATGGACAGCAAATAGGCAAGCTTGTTGGAGCAAACAAACCAGAGCTACAGAAGAAGATTACCTCTATCATTGATTCTGTACCTGCAAGTCCTCATCGGCCCTGACGTACTGAGTGTTCTCATGTCTGGTTTTGTGTCTTCTTCGCCGTGATCTATGGATGTAAAATGCAAAAACTTTTTTTAAAAAGGTCATAAAGACATTTGAGTTAGATCATCCTGTTTCTATAATATGCAACTTTTTCATCCTCATTACTCAATATAATATTCGATCGTCGTAATCTGAATTTCCAAGCAAGAAGCTTCTCTTTAGTTTTGATATTTTTACAATCATCCGATGCCGTGGTTTTGATACAAATTTGGTTTGTTCACCATCGGTTTCTCCTTTGTATGTTTTTACAAATCTCTCAAGAAGAAATCGAGGTGTCACCTTATGGCAAGGGGATATGGATTGGACTGCACAAGATTGCCATTCCTAAACTAGCTCGACCAAGAAAGTTTCATGACTATTTTTAGACCAAAGAAAAACATAATATATTATTGTCCATCTCTAAGTTGAATTCCTATTTACTTCTGTAATTAGTTTGAATAGGAGCTCAAATATTACAAGTGACAGAAATGAGTCAATGACTCTTGTTGAAAACAATACTGCGATAGAATACCTATAGAGCTCATTGCAATGGATAATTGCCAAGAATAACGATTTTCAGGTAAGTTTATCATTTATTCAACTCTTTACAATTCATAATTTGTTTGTTTGGATAAGTTAAAAGATTCAAAAGAATCACTTTTACTTTTGACTTTATCTTTTCTCTCAAGTAAACCCCAAATAGAATAAAACGACTGCTATATATTATTAGTTACAAGTTTGGTCCATCAGCAACATCGTTATCATTTTAAATACGTTTTTATTTCGTATTAGAGGGTCAGGTGCTCTGCTCTGGTTCAATAATTTAACAATTTGATCTCAATCAAAACAATTCCTTCACTATTTTATTAAGATCTCATAAATCAAATAAATAATTTCTTCTGTATAAAGTAGGTTTCTTAGTCGAACCCTAGAATTTATTTTCATGTTCATTTGTTAAAAAAAACAAAACAATAGAATTTATCTACAAAGTCGAAGTGGATTGGTGAAGGAATGAAGGAGGAGGCCTGACGTATGTGAAGTTAGTAAAAGGGTTGGCCTTAGGATCCGAGTTAGGACTGCTAGCTGGAGAATCTAACACAGACATATCAGTCCAACACTTGTCAAAATTTGCTATACATTGTCTTCCCGATACCTCCGGCTTGAAACTTGGCTGCACTTCTCTAGCTTCCAGCTTCTTCCAGTTTATTCCTTGGAACCATTTGTGCTTTTTTATTTCCTCTGCTCCGCTTGGTCCACTTCCAAGTCGCCTTTCTGGCTCTTTTTGCAGCAACTATACATTCATTACAAAGTCAGAATCAGAATAGGTCTAAAATCAATGATCCACCACATAGTACACAAAAGATAATGTGTTCTCTAAAAAATTCCTCATGTTTGTTTACTTACCCCTTTAAGTAAGGCATGAGCTTCAGTAGATAGAAACTGCGGAAGCTTGATCTTGTCCTTCACAATTCTCTGCTGTATCTTTCCTTTGTTCCCCAGAAACGGCGGCTGCAAAAGTAAAAAAAATGGCATCACACAACAAATCACTTAAACAAATAGCAAGGCTTGAGGCTTTAACCAAATTAGCAGCTTTACCTTTCCAGTGAGCATCTCAAACAGAAGGATCCCTACACTCCACCAGTCAGCAGCTTTATCATGTCCTTTTCCTTTAACAATTTCGGGTGCCATATACTCGGTAGTTCCACACATGGAGTTTGATCTTGTGTTTTCTTCAAATTCCTTTGCTAAACCAAAATCAGTTAACATCACGTGGCCATCTGTGTCCATTAGTATGTTTTCAGGTTTGAGATCTCTATGCATTATGCCTTTCTCATGAAGATGGGAAACCGCCGAGACGATCTCTGCAGTGTACACACGAGCCAAGTCCTCTCTGTGAAAAGACATAACATAGAATTATAAGTCAAGCCTTGCAAAATTCTGGAGAAACTCCAAAAAATAGTTGAAGAAGGAAAGTTAACCAAACCTGAAAAGCCCTTGGTGATAGAGCTGAAAGAAAAGATGACCTCCGTTTATAAAGTCGAGCACAAGATACAGCCTGTACTTAGTCTGCACAAAAAGGATAATGTATAGAGTCTTAAGTTAACCAGTTATGAAGTAAAACCATTAGACCACAAACAGAGAGAAGAAAGAGGGATTTTTAACCTGAAAAGAGTATTTAAGTTGAACAATGAATGGATGATCAATCTTTGTAAGAATATCGCGCTCAGCTTTCATGTATTCGGCGTGGTTCTTCTCAACAATCTTATCTTTTCTCATGACCTTCATCGCATATATCTCAGAGGTGTCTTTTTTCCTGACCTGGAACACTTTTCCAAAGGCACCTTGCCCCACTACCTTCAATACCTCAAAGTCCTCAATGCCTACTACACCTGAGAACTCTTCCAGATCTCCCTCTGGAGCTTTATCACTGTCAGTGTCGTCATTACCAGAGAATTCATCGTCTTCTATTATCGATTCTTCAAGACACTCCACCAAGTCAATTGAGTCCTCAGTCTCTCGTAAGGTGAGCTTGTTCAGCTTCAAAGAATGACTATCAAACGAAGATGGGCCAACCAATGAGTGTGATCGACTGTAGACAATAGGAGGGTCGTCGAAAACAGCATCACTGGCCTCTCCAGAGTTAGCTTCAGGAATTGGACCAAACACATCAGAGAATTCAAGCTCAAGGTTATCATTCAAGACAGAATTTGGAGGGCTGATGGATAAATAAAGCTGTTTCTTTAACGGCTTGCCAGTCAGGTTTTTGTTGGCAACAGAACACTGAGAAGAAACCATAATGATTTTCTAACCAAATCGCCAAAAGAATCACAGAGAAAGCTGAAAGCTTCACAAGTTCACCAGATTGGTGAAGAGAAGACTGTGAATACGAAAAGTAATATCAAGGAGAAGAAGCTCTTCTTGTTTCCCTATTTTAAGGAAACAGTTGTTGCTGCAGAAGTGCCCAAATGCCATCAACGTGCTCTAAGCTCTGCAGTTCATGAAAGTTCACAAATTCAGAGGCTAAATATATGATCATATAAAATCTCAAGCAGAGAGGGATGTGGAGATAATATAAGCAAGAGGAAATATTCCTTTTTTGATTACCAAAACTAAAAGTCACCATAATTGAGATTAAGGAAACTTCGCACCGACCAAATAACCAAATAAAAAACAGAGCGGAAAAATCTTTAATAAAACCCAAAGCCTTATACTTTCCGGATTCAGAATCGCTTAGAAAACCTATACAGTTTCGAGAACCAAAATTTCACCAGGACACAACACACAAGCAGATTTAGAGAAAAACTAAGACCTGAAACTAAAAGGTTTCGTGTCGTAGAAACAATGAATGAACTTCAATAATTTATATCCAGAAAACAAAAACAATAAAAGAATAACTCTGCGGGAGAAAAGTCAAAGAGAGAGGATTTACCAGAGAATATGCCTGAGGAAGAAGGAGACGAGAAGGAGAGGAGAATTTAAAGAGGAAAAGGTAATATGCCAAACTCACAAGGAAAAGGTTTCAGAGGCGCGTGGCTCCTTTTTTTTGTCTTAGAAGCATCGTGGATCATGGGGTGTGGACACGTGTTCGTATTCTATTGGGAAATCATAATTCTTCATTGTTTTAGTGGGCTTGGCCCTCTTCAAGCCCATTACAAGATGTTTTGCATTTGATTTGTTTTCTTTTCCTTTTTGGCAACAAATTCTGACTTGGTAATTTTTAGCAGATGTAAAAATGCACAGGTTAAAGTCAAGTAAAAAAAACATTACAGTTAAGATCATTCCTTATCTATAATATGCACATGCACTTTCTCATTCTCATTAATACAAGGAAACGAATGCTCTAACATTATCAGACACTAGTCTGGTCCAAAAGCAACATCGTTAATTCGTTATCACTTATATACACGTTTTCAACGTTTTTATCTTTTTTTGGCGACGGTCAAACGTCAATAATTTAACAATTTGTTCTCAACTGAAACAATTCCTTCATTATTTTAATAAGATCACATGAATCAAAATACAGAAAAGGTTTCTTAGTCAACCATCCTAGACTTCTTTTTAACTTTCATGTTCATATGTACTTCTTCTATATTAACTTGGAAGATTAAAAAAAAAAAAACCATATAGATAAAAAGAAAAGAGAATAACATAACATAGTTCATCTACAAGAGTCTGACAAGCATGAGAAAAAAGATACAACATTGGAAGCACATAACATTTCAGTCTTGACGTATGTGAAAAAAATCTACAAGTTGGATGTGGATCGGTGAAGGAAGGAAGGAGGAGGCCTGACGTATGTGAAGTTGGTAAAAGGGTTGGCCTTAGGATCCGAACTGGGACTGCTTGCTGGAGAATCCAACACAGACATTTCAGTCCAACACTTGTCAAAATTTGCTATGCAATGCCTTCCCGATACCTCCGGCTTGAAACTTGGCTGCACTTCTCTAGCTTCCAGCTTCTTCCAGTTTATTCCCTTGAACCATTTGTGCTGTTTTATCTCCTCTGCTCCGCTCGGTCCACTTCCAAGTCGCCTTTCTGGTTCTTTTTGCAGCAGCTATACATTCATTACAAAGTCAGAATCAGAATAGGTCTACATCTAATGCTTCAAAATTCTTAGCACAAAGATTTTCATGTTTACTTACCCCTTTCAGCATCGCATGAGCTTCATTAGACAGAAACTGTGGAAGCTTGATCTTGTCCTTCACGATTTTCTGCTGTATCTTTCCTTTGTTCCCCATAAACGGCGGCTGCAGGAGAAAAAAATGGCATCATACAACACATCACCAAAACATATACCAAGACACGCGGCTTCAGGCGAATTACAAAAAAAAACCTTTCCAGTGAGCATCTCATACAGAAGAATCCCTACGCTCCACCAGTCAGCAGCTTTATCATGTCCTTTTCCTCGAACAATTTCAGGTGCCATATACTCTGTAGTTCCGCACATAGAGTTTGATCTTGTGTTTTCTTCGAATTCCTTTGCTAAACCAAAATCTGTTAACATCACGTGGCCATCTGTGTCCATAAGTATGTTTTCGGGTTTCAGATCTCTATGCATAATGCCTTTCTCATGGAGATGGGAAACTGCAGAGACGATTTCTGCAGTGTACACACGAGCCAAGTCCTCCCTGTGAAAAAAATATAACTAGTCAAGCCTTGCACAAAGACAAACTCCAAAGACAGATGAAAAATGAATTAGACCAAACCTGAAAAGCCCTTGGTGATAGAGCTGGAAGAAAAGATGACCTCCATTTATAAAGTCGAGCACAAGATACAGCCTGTACTTGGTCTGAACAAAAAGGGTAATGATGTACGGAGCCCTAAGTTAACCATTGGTATAAAGTAAACCATTAGGCTGCAAACAGAGAGAAGAAGAGGGGTTTTTACCTGAAAAGAGTATTTAAGCTGAACAATGAATGGATGATCAATCTTAGTAAGAATATCGCGCTCAGCTTTCATGTATTCCGCATGGTTCTTCTCCATAATATGATCTTTCCTCATGACTTTCATCGCATATATCTCAGAGGTCTCCTTTTTCCTCACCTGGTACACTTTCCCAAACGCACCTTTGCCAACAACCTTCATTACATCAAAATCCTCAATGCCTACAACACCTGAGATTTTCACCAGATCTCCCTCAGCAGCTTTGTCACTGTCACTGTCGTCATTACCAGAGAAGTCATCGTTTTCTTTTAACAATTCACCTTCAAGACACTCCACCAAGTCAATTGAGTCCTCAGTCTCTCGTAAGGTGAGCTTGGTCAGCTTCAAAGAATGACTATCGAAGGAAGACGGGCCAACCAATGAGTGGGATCGACTGTAGACAACAGTAGGCTCGTCGTAAACAATATCAGTGGCCTCTTCAGGGAGTGGACCAAACACATCAGAGAATTCAAGTTCGACATCATCTTTCAAGAAAGAATTAGAAGGGCTGATGGATAGATAAAGCTGTTTCTGGTTTTTGTTGGGGACAGGACGCTGAGAGGAAACCATAATTTACACCCGAAAGATCGATAAAGAATCACTGAGAAAGATTCACGAGTTCACCAAACTGGTGAGGGATTGTGTACCGACGACAGAGTTAATGAGGAGAAAATTGACAAAAACAATTGCTGATCTGGAAAATTTTGGCAAAAGGCAATCCAATAATAAGGAGAAGAAGCTCTTGTTGTTTCCCGATTTTAAGGAAACAGTGGCTGCTGCAGAAGTGCGCAAATGCCATGAAGGTTTTATAAGCTCTGCAGGTACATGAAAAGTTCACAGATTTAGAGGCTACGACATGAACAAATCAAAATCTCAAGTACATGATTGACCAAATCTATGAAGAGACGGAAGTAGAAATAATATAAGCAAGTCTATTGATACTTTTTTTTATATATATAATTGAGATAAAGAAAAGTTAGCACCGACCATATATCCTCCCACCCAAAAAAAAAAAA
>VBRH01000009.1:213482-225114 GCA_014578085.1 Cardamine resedifolia | reverse complement strand
AAAAAAAAAAAAAAAAAAGAGAAAGAGAGGATTTTACAGAAATTCCAGCACGAAATGTTCTCTCCACTGTGCTACCATTAACGTAGTTCCTGATCTTAGTTCTCACAAATGCCGCACCTTTTCCTGGTTTAACATGGAGAAACTCTACCCAGAAAAGCGAGAAAAACTCAATAGATTAGTAATATTGCCTTTTGAAAGAAAAAGAAAAAAACGAAACATCTCCGATTAAGTAGAGCTTTAAGCAGAAGGTAGAAGCATCAACCCCAAAACAATCCTTAGTTCGTAATGAACTAGTAACAATATCTACCAAGTCCAGAAACCTTCAAAGTTGAGATAACATTGCAAATCCCGAGAATAGAAACCTAAAATTGAAGACGAATTGAGGAAGAAGAATACCAAGTACACGCCAAGGAGCACCATCGACTTCGATATTGGTTCCAGCTTTGATGTCGTTAGCAGACAAAGAACAGTAAATCCCTGTAAACCAAACATCTCGTAAGATAAAATTCAAAATCAATGCCGTCAATTGCACGATTTTAGAGGGCGGAGAGAATTTTTTAACTGGGAAATTTGTTGGTTCGGGGAGATTTCCGCACGGGGAGCGCCGATCGATATGGGGAAGATAGTGAAAGCGATGAAGATGAAGAAGATGAGGCAGTTGAAGAAAGTACGCAGAAGGAAGGAGATGAAGATACAGCGAAAGTCGCTCGTCCCGCCATTTTGTTCTTCCGCCGGCGAGCAAATGGAGTTGCAACTTTGGATAAGGTCTTAAAGAAAGAGGAAGGAAGGTAACGTTCGATCGAACCTTCAAGACTCCGAAAACAAACCAAACCGTAACTTGGTTCAATTGAATGGTCCGGTTATCAAAAACTCTTTCTTTTATCAACGAGCTCTTCGAATTAGACGAAACTGTTCAATACTTACTAGCCCATAAAGATAAAAGGGATGAAGTAGTAATTCTGGATAGCTTTAAGAAATTTTGAATAGTTTTGAAAGTTTGAATTATCCAAATTGATGATTCCGATGGTTTTAGTTATCCCATACCGAAAGTCCAAAAACATTTGATAATCTGGTACTGCATAACAAAATACTTCGAATCTCTATTTATCTGAAGAAGAAATTTTGATTATTATGTACAACATCACAAACCCTCTCTAAAATTATGGATTCATTAACAACAAAAGAAACAATTTTTATATATTTGAAATCCCAAGAAAAACAAATCAAACGCCAAGAATCGAAAAAAACAAATAGGAAAAAGAAGAAGAAGAGATATATAAACAAATCAAAACCCTTCCAGGCTAGTTCTCCTACCACTGGCCGAACATGATCTCCGAACCTCTTCCCGAGCCATTTCCTCCAACGAAGAACACGCTCTTGGTGGAAACACTGGCGGAAACACGAGCGCCTGCCCCCTTGTGGGTGAAACCGACGGTCGTCGTGGTGGAGGCGACGGTGAAAAACTCGACCTTGGTGGCACTGCTGCCGGGGTCCAAATAATCGTATTGAGACTGCTTGATCTTCCCATATGTTTCCTTGCCACGACCGGCGCAGGTTCTCTTAATGGGAACCTACACGAGTACTTCATGTCCTGTATGATCCTGAGTTGATCCACGATGTTTCTCATGGTTGGACGCTCTGATGGCTCCACCTGCAGACATTTCTGTGCTATATCTGCTATGCTCCTTGCCGCTTTCGCCGGAAACCGACCTTTAAGCTGAGGATCCATTATAAGCGAGAGCCTGCAATCGTCTGCTAGAAAAGCTCGGCTCCATTTCACTAAGTTCCTCTCTTCTTTCGGGTAAGACCCGTCCATGTTTTTCCGCCCTGTCAACATCTCAAGAAGAACAATTCCGTAGCTCCATACATTGCTCTTTGGTGTCAATAGCCCTCTCTCTAGTGTCTCAACCGAGAGATTCGCAAGTGCTGAACTATTAGATGTCTCTGTCTCAGGCGCATGGCCTGCGCAACCGTATCCTGATAACTTGGCGCTGAAGTCTTTATCAACTTGGATATTAGCCGTTGAAAATTCATTGTACATTGCCTGTTAATCAAAGCAAGAAAAGGGCTCAATCACTAATTCCTTACTACCAAACTCACATTATTTGTTTGGGGGGTTTTTTTTATTGTGTGTACCTGAAACGGACCTTCTTCGTGCAAGAAGGTTAAACCCTGAGCTGCGCATAGAGCGATCTTCATTCTAGTGTTCCAATCAAGTGGAGGCCCATCTGATCTCCCATGTAGTAACCGGTCCAAGCTTCCGTGGGCAAGCCTCTCGTACACCAACATTCTAGTGTCAGAACCGTCACGGGCATGATAGCCTACCAGTTTACAAAGATTCTGATGTTGCAGCGACGCCAATGTGTTCACTTCATTAATGAACTCCCTAATACTCTGTTGAATAAATAATAACAGTAGTAAGAAAACAAACACATAGATATCCTCAAAATTCCAAAGCAACATAACAACAAATGTTTTAGTTACCTGAGTGGTTACGTGAAGGCGAACAACAGTTGCATCGACCTTCTTTAAACTTGAGGTTGAGACCTCATCCCCAAAGGAAGCCATATACATCACAGATGAAAGACCTTCCAAGACGCATCGGTCTGAAGAGAAAGCACTACAAGCGGTAACTACTTCATCATATGAGAAGCTCCTAACTGACCCGCTAGGTGGCAAAGGCAAAGGTCCAGATGGAGCTGCAGAAGCGGATAACCGACCGCTACCTCCGTTGAACGATTTAAAGCTTCCCCAATTCTTCAAGGAAGAACCAGTTCTTGGTGAAGGTAGCGGAAGCGGTTGTGGACTAGATTCTTTTGTAGAGGTACGTGGATCTCTCGGTTGTTCATCTTGCTCGTCGTGATAAACTCCAGCAAGAAAATCTCGTTCCGCTGCACCGTGAATGCTTGAAGGAGCAGACATCACTCTTGCCCGGCTAGTCATCTCTCCCGTTCCATTGTTATTAGAGTGAATTGGCTTCACACGAGTTCTGAAACTCGGGGGAGCTGATTGTAAATTACGAGTTGGAATCTTCGGTGGCTCAGGTAAAACAGTTGGCTTACTTTCTTCAAGATCCAACCGCTTCATAGAAATCGAGCCACGTTTCTTCTTGCTTTTCAGAGGGAAACACCCCAAAACCATATTTTCAATCCTCTAAACTCTGTTTTTGATTCTAACAGATGCTAATGAACAGAACAAGGCTTATTCTATGCATAAACTCGAGTCTTCGAATGCATATAATATAGAAGAACCGTTAATCGAAGCCTGGAGTCACAATTTTATCTGAAAAATATTCGAAACACAAAACTTTTAGCGACAAAAACAATGATATATATAACAAAAGAAGTGGTTTCTAGAAAACCCAGATCCGTTTTTTTTTTTGCATGTGTTAGATCAATGTCCATGGAAATTGTTCAAGACAAACAATGAAGCAATGAAAGCATTTTTCGGTAAAACAGAATTAAATTCCAGAGTTACAGATCTCGTGGTATAAGAAAAAATATGGTTAATTAGAACTTGAAGCAAGCACAGAACAGTTACATAAACCCTAATTCTATCCAGCAATAATTATACAGGATGTAAATTTTATAATCTTAGAGACGCTTTCGATTTGTTTAATGAGGACATCCATTAGATTAATCTCGGTAAAGACAAGAGACAATGACAATAAATCCAGGAATAGGACTAACATTTTTTTTTAAATCGCATTATCATTAAGATATTTTCAATTCAAAAATTCATTTTCACTTTTTAATTCGTGAAATCAGAGTTGTCATTTAAACAAAATTTTAAGAGAAATCACAATCCGTCCCTGAGAAAATGAATTTTTGTCAAGAAAAAAAAAAGTGAAGCCAAAACACGAATTCGATCTAGATAAAAAAATGAAACAAGAGACAAGAAAAAGAGGAATTTGTTGAAACCTGGAAGGGACAAGAACCCAAGAAAATTCTGAGGAGACGAAACTGAAAGAGCAGCAAAGAGAGAGAGATGCGAAATGAGTGAAAATGAAATCGGAAATTTCTGGGAAGAAGGAAACTCATAAGGAGGGTCTGTTTAGGAAAGTGAGAGATTTTAGAAAAAGAGAGAGAGAGAGGGTGGGGCCCAAAGAGGCAGTGGTCAAAGTTCAAACCAAGATCTATTATTACTTAAACTCCTCCCCAATCTTAATTCAATTCTTCAGCTAACCACTTTGGAATTTTCTTACTTTACTTTTTATTCCTCTTTCGCCCTCCACTTTTTGTTCTTTTCTCCAAAACCTCGTCACAATATTATACTTACCAAGAATTTTTTCTAAGGTTTTATTTTTTTTATCAGAAATATCGATTCTGTGTAACTTAATTAATAAATTTATATTTATAAGATTAATTATTTAATTAATATTTTTACTTCTATAAGAAATAATTAATGGAAAATGGTAAGTGGAGTAATTACAATTATTAGAAAATAGTAAATGGAGTAAAAATCAACTTAAGATTAGTTTTTTTTAAAGATATAACATAAAAACAATTAATTAAAGTACATCATTTAGTATTTTTTAATCTTAGTGAAAAACTCAGGAAATCATTCTTTCTTATACAGAAGGAGTACATTATAGTATTTTCACATAAATAAGATATACAATAAAACCTCTATAAATTAATTATTAAAACTAATATATTTTATAATATTTTATTAATTTATCGAGTTTATTAATTTATAAATATGATATTTAGACCAAAATATTAATTTAGAACCGATCAAAATTATTAATTTATCGAGATATTAATTTATAAAGATTTCACTGTACATACCGCGACAACTGACAAAAAAACCTCAATATATTTATATATATTATGTAACATATTCCAGTTTTTATTAATTGATTGTTATTAGTTTGTAAACAATTTTTAACAGAAAATAATAGCCTTTAAAATAGATTTATTTTCCTCTATAATTGTTTTTGATACATTGTTTTTTACTATCATTTTTAATCTGAAATACTTTTTAAAACATTAATACCCATTTTTGTGTCTAAAAATATGTTTAAACTATCTAATTTATTTATTAACGATCTAATTTATTATTTAGCGATTTGTATTAGTGTTATTATCGTATATTGATTCAATTTTTAGATAGATTGATGTGTAGGCTATAATAATTAAAATAAAATGAAATTAACTACTTGGATGAATTTCACATCAAAACTTCATTTTAAAATTAACATAGAAAACCGATAAGTAGGCAAAAGTGTAAAATCAGAGAAAGCCTAGATTTTTAGTGAAGGGGGGCCTCGAGAAAAGCGACATCTCAGTCAAACTTGGAAAACTAGTTTTGTCCTTTTTTTAATTATTTCTTGTTCAATAAAAATAGGCCGTATTTAATTGGGTTTTGTTTTCGGGTCAAATGACTAATTAGATTGGTTGTTGACTGAATATCATTACCGTTTATTTAGATAGCATTCCGCCTTATCAACGGCTGCTATTCAGTCACGTCTTCCTAATGTGGGACCCTCTGACATCGTTCTTGGAAGATTTTATAAATTAATAATTAAAACGAAAAATTAGAAAAAGGTTAAGCACACGCGCCGTGCACGCGTGCGACGAACTCTATAAAAATCATAATCGACAACAGAGGACACGTGGGGTCCCCTCAAACCACTCTCCATCTTTTTCAACACTCTCTCTACTTCCCGAATTTACACTATCATCATCATGTGGTTTTTTTTCTTAAGTATTTGAAATCCAATGGAAATTTTCACAAAGGCTAATTTTGATACTATTAAAACTATAACGTATTCACTATTCACTAATAAGGCTGCAGATAAACTTTAGGTTATACTCATCCTGACCTTTTTTTTATAAAAGATCCCGAGTTTTTACTTGACTTAAACTCAATTTATTTATTTTTTGTTTAAACTTGAACTCAATTTATAGTTATTTTTTTATTTTATTTTTGTAAAATCAATTCATACTAGTTCTTTCCTAAAAGTTTTGTTTTTATTCTTATTATTTCCTATTTTGGCGGAGCTTCCTTTCGGCATTTGCCGCTTTTTCTCGGCATTGTTGGACTCGCGCTTTGGGCTTGACCAGCCTGTTACATCATCATTTTTCAAGTAAAATTTTAGTTGTACAGTCCTTCGTTTTTGTAATACCAAGTGCATATGCATTATAATTAGTGATATATATATATATATATATATATATATCTGAGCTTTCGGCTTTCAAAATCATATCGTATGCCACTAATATGACATTTTACTAATTTACCATGTGAAAGTTACTTATCATTCAAATCATCAAATGGGATAGTTTCTCTATATTTTAGGCTGTTTATCTCAAAATCACAGAAGATATTAAATAACAAAAAAAAAACTAGAAAGATTGAATAACTTGAAATAATTTTGAACACTAGTATGCACGTTTTCTATGCTGTTTTTGTTGATACGCAATTTAATAATGTTCTGGTATAAGCGTATACTTTTCTCCTTATGTGTAGACTTATTGAGTTTTGTTGGAATATAATTAAGGTTTGAACAGAGGTCGGCTTACTTTGGATGATCTTATTGAACAAGCCACTTTTTTTTATAACAAATAATGATTTTCACGTTTGACTAGTTATTAAACAACTGGTGAGAAATCATGAATATTCACCATTTCTACAAATTTGATTTTAAATATTATCACTCTCTATAATGATTTCATGCTGTGATATTTGGAAAAATGTGAACTTTGAAAAATAATGTAAAGGTTTTCTATCTTCACTCAACTATCTCACCATTAATGATGTATTTGGGTACATATATCATTATAGAAAAATAAAATTCCAGAATCCAAATAAATAGTCATATAGTTTGATTGTATAATACGTATACGCTATAGTTCTATACATGAGAAGAATAACTATATATGGTTTATGAAACTATACTCGACATAAATTCATTTTCTACCAGATAAATTCTTCATTTGGAATTCTTTTGTTGGATTAGAGGAAAAGAGAAGACTTTCAAACAAAAAAAAACTATAAAAATAATCCGCACTTATGAGGCCCATAACGATAACCCAATTCCCCCCCAAGAAAATGATATTAGGCCATAAGGTTTAGTTCATGTTTCTGATTCATAGTTGCATTTATTGAAGCTAGTTCACTCTCCAGTTCGCAATGAATTCTTGGTTAGTAACGAAACATAAGGAATGTTTTTCACATCTGATAGAGATTTTGAGTGTGGACTATAACGAAACCTTATTACTCATTTTAATAATCGTATGTTTAAGGGAGGAAAAATGGAGATTTTTTGTTTGTCGAATATAATAGGAAGTGCCTGTTTGTTTGTTTGTTTTTTGATGGAGAAGGAAGTGCCTGTTGATAATTTATATATTAGAACTTAGAAGAACATTCGAAATGACGATACATCACTGATTAAAGTAGCAAATCATGCTCCTAATTTATTTATTGGGTTCTTAGTACTTGTAGTAGTAGCTTCCCTAAGGATTCTCTGCTTGTCTCAGTTAATACTGTAAAAAGGAAAGAAAAAAAAAGGAAAAGGAGTAAGTGATCTAGAATATTATTGTTATATAAATTAGTACATACGAGTATTTTGTACCTGTCGCAGTTGGTGGAAGGGCTGATCCTGTAAGGGAGATTGACACCGCATTTAGCAGGCAAAGACAAAGCATTGTCGATGTTGTTAGAAGAGAAAGACACTTCTCCAATAGCTGATTTGATGCAACGACAGACGCTCTGACGGTCCACAGGGGTTTGAGCCTGACTGTTAAGCGCTCTGATACCGGTGCAGCAGGTGGCTGGGACGTAACCCCCCTGAACCACGTAGGATACGCATGGGTAAAGATCTTCAGCCACTGTGTTGCAAGACACAGCTGCTTCACCACAGTGCAAAGCAAGAACCAGGCACACGGCTAGTAAGAGAGATCTCATGTTATGCTTTCTGTGTTTTATGTGTTTGTGGTTTTTGTTTTTATTTTGGTTTAAGGTTTAGAGAATCGAAGAGGTTATTTATTTATAGATATGGAAGTGAAGAGTCTGGGATTGGTAGTTGAGGAAGAGTGATTGCTAGGTCACGAGTGTTAGTTGTGGATGAATTTAATGTTTACCTTCAGCCAGTTAAGATCCAACACTCCTGATTCTGTAAAATCAAAATTTGAATAGAAATCTATATTTATATTAACAATGTTTTTTTTTTTTAAACATAAAAGTACATGGTATTTTTTAGGCGATGGAACTTGGGTTATATCGCAGCTCATAGTGCATGAAACTATAGAAATAGTGATTAGGCTAGTAAGAGAGATCTCATGTTAGATTCTTAAGGCGATGGAATTTGAGTTACGTCGCAGGTTATAGTGGATTAAACTCTACGAAAAAGTGATAAGTTTTTTTTTTTTTTTTTAAAGAATCTTAAGATATATAGAAGCATCTTCTAGTAGTATGAGCTGTATCGAATGGATTGTTAAGAAAACCGTTTTTGGTTGGTCTCCATTCCAACAATAACTATGTATACTCTATAGCTTGACCGATCCTTAACCAAAACCTGATTCAGAAGAAATATGTTCGGTTTGATTTCAACTTTTACAACAAGAAATCAATATAATACGTACATTGATTGAATACCAACATTTTTAATTAGGATATAGAAATCATAAATCCAATAGTACCACCTTATTTGAATATTTATATGCTCGATAGATTGTTTAAATAGATTTTCAATATAAGGGTGGAAATTTTGAATCAAAATTGCCAAATACAATTTTATCAATTGAATGAATGTCACTATAACCCAATATTTTATGTTAAACCGATTTGGCACGAAGCGATTACTATTTTGGATATCTTTCGAGAATTATATAGTTTTATGTTTTTTTTTTGTGATTTAGGAAATTTTGAGATTTGAATAGTTTTAAAATAGTAGTTTTTAAGAGGAAAATAGGGGTATTTATTTGAAAACTACCCTTAAACTACTCAAATCTCAAAAACTACTTAAATCACAAATAAAAACATAAAAACTACTCTCTTTTTTCAATTTTCTCTACTATTTTTTATAAATAAGACTCTTTACATTGAAGAAAAATAATCAAAATAAATCAAATTTCATCTCCTTTGACAAGCGGAAGCAATAAGGAACTATAAAGGCATCAGAGAGGAACTCTCCCATAGGAAAAGCATCAAAGAGTTGGTGATACACCAAAATACATATGTGATCAAGCAGGTCGCTGAAGATATGTTCTGAAACTTGACCTCAAGCCATCATCTTCCGTCTGGGATTATCTTACACATGTCAGACCAAATCTTCTAATGAGGATCATATTCCCATAATCTTGACGATTCTGGCTCCTCAAAAAGGTACTACATAGTAAATGAAAGATGTTAGAGATAAGACGTCATCCTAGTCAGAACATAGTGACTCATTTCTCCCCACCCATCCCTATTCCCAACTATCTCTACCGTTCTTCATTCAACTACTCAGCTTCCTTAGTCTACTCGATCATACTAATACTTGGGGGGGTTGTCATTTCTCTAGCCATAACGTGGTGTTTCTGGATATGAATCTTCTGTATGCATCTATTTAGCTAGTATTTAACGACATAAACACACACATACATATGCAGGCCCAGTTATAGAACTCTGACCTGAATCAATCCCATTCTTGATTGTTCTCCTCTCACAAAAACTAGCCATACAAGGCGAAGAGATCTATTGTGATACAGCAATCTAGCGAGGAAAGGTTTAACTAGGAAACAACTAATAACAAATGGTCTAAGTGTATTGATAGACGGAATAATAAAACTTTCAAACAAGCTGAGTTAAGTTTAATGCAGGAGGAGAAACAAATTATACCTGGCGCCCAAAAAAAAACAGAAATCCAAGAGAAGCTTCATCGCTCGATTCTGGCAACTCGGTATCTCAACTTCCTATTATGCTTATCCTGAAAGAACCAAAGCAAAGATGTTATATTTGGTACAATTTGCTACACAAAATCGAGTTTTAAAATTCTTAGCTTTAAGGGTGGTTAGTTTAGTACCTGTTCAAATACCCTAGCCGAGGTCTTCTCAACATCCGAAGCCAAGCTCTCGATCTTCGCCAGCATTCTCTCATACATTTCTTCAATCCCGCCTGTGTAATTCGCAGCTTCAGCTCCAACCAAACGTTTCAAGTTTCCCACTTCTAACCCCTCTGATAACGCATCGATTTCCTTCTGATCCTTCACTGCTTGTTTCTTCGCACTTAAGGATCCCTCCTCACGATCCACGCTCATGGCTGAGCTATTCAACTCGCAGATCAACGGTGGAAATCCTGATTTCGGACTAAACGAACCGTAATGCCCCCGAAACGCCGGTCCAATGTTGACTATGCCGACGGATCTCGGTTCGAGCCGTTGTTTCGAGGAGCGGAATTGATACGCACGGTACTCATGCGTGTGGATGCACTGCTCCGCCGATGGCGTAGTAAGAAGGAAGAACACGCAGGAAGCCATGTTCGTTGATTTAGGGTTCTGCGAATCCTCGATCGGTAAGTGAAATTGCGATGAGAGAGACGTTGAGACGGCGAGCTCTCGCATGGAGGGACGGTTAGCGGTTTTCCTGCGGGCGGAGAACCAGCCAAGTAGGCGGTCCCGTGAGCCGACTCGGAGGGAGTCGATTCGACGCGAGTCAACTCGGCCAAGCGGATCATAGAAGGAGACAGTCTTACCAGAGCAGATAAAGCTTGTAACGGTGGCGACAATCTGATCAGATGAGGAACTCGAGGCGAGCGAATCCGCCGGAGAATCGTCGGATAGATTTGAGGAGACAATGCGGTGGATTTGTCCGATAATCAAGCCATCGACGTCACTGGGAGATGAGGAAGCTCGTTGAATCATAGACGCCAATGTTGGACCCGAAATCTCGATTCTCTCTAGAGAGAGATCGTCCATGGCGACGAGAGAACACAGAAGGAACAATGAAAGATGTGTGAAATCACTGAAATGAGAGAAATCAGAACATTATTCAAGTCTAGATTTACCCATTAAGACGACGTGTCGTTTTTTAAGAAATAAAACGGCACAAGTTCCGACACTCGAAGCCCGTTATTCACCTAAGCCCAATCAAATATTTTAGAGAAAATATGAAAGGTCAATTAGTTCCTTAATCTTCTGCTTTGATGTAGCAACGGTGTTTACAAGTGTCGCACTATTATTTTTTAGTTGCAAATTAAGAAGAGAAAAGATATTTTTAACACGTTACAAGGAAGAAAACAACTCTTCTTAGTTCGAAGGTTTGAAGGACAGAGGGAAAACGAAGAAGATATGGTGCATCCATTGGTTGAAAGAGCCACAAGCGATATGCTCATTGGTCCTGATTGGGCCATGAACCTCGAGATATGTGACATGCTTAATCATGAGCCTGGGTAAGACCTCTTTTCACTAAATATGTTTCTGTGTTCGGAAAATCATTGATCCAATGCTCTATGTAACCAATCCGAATCAATGTTCTAACTTCTAAAGGACGATTGTACTTGTCTTCTCCTAAAGATAATCAATTATTCTTTTTGGTTTCTTGATGATGATGGTAATTTTGTTGGGTTTGTCCTAACATGTTATAGAACATATGTGAGTGTTCCTTGATATGTGACATTTGGATTTGATGTTTTTTTTTTTTTTTTTTTT
>VBRH01000009.1:186063-202099 GCA_014578085.1 Cardamine resedifolia | reverse complement strand
CCTTAAAAAGTAATTCCCTATGTTTTTAATCTACTTCATGTAGTAATAATAGCCTGAATGAAGCTTTAAACAAACCTCATGATTGTTGGTGGAGGTGGAGTAAGATTTATGCCAGTGCCGCCTATTGAAGATATAATTACATATGCCATTGTAAAGACTAATTAATACTCTCATATAAAGTAAGAATAAGACATCAAGTGCAAAGAAAGACAAGTGGGAGTACCTTGGAACTTCTCCTCGAGTGACAATATATCGCCACTTTCTTTGACAGTAAGACTAGGACTCAGTGAATGCATTGACCCACGCTTTCCGATTACACCCACAGTCATCTCTACCCACCGCCTCCTACCTTTCCAAGAGAGCTGCTGCTTGGCTTTGGATGAAACTATGACTTCATCGGTTTCAACAAATGGTTCAAAAATCAAGAGCTCTGGAGTAGGATTTGGCATCTCAATCATTCCATGTGTCTACACACACAAGTGGAGATAGGGATTTGGATCATCCTAATTTATCAATGAAAGCTTTACGTTTGTGATAATAATTTTTTTTTTTTTTTTTACCTTAGAAAGAGTGTTTGGAGGAATCCTTGGTAGACAATCTTTTAAAGCTTGTACATATGCAGCAAGGTCTTCCGAGGAACTGCAGGAAAACCCAAACGTTTAATCACACACAAAAATAACTTAGTGGTAACGATTGGAAAAGGACTTTTGAAAAAGAGTTACCATAATCTTGCAACACCAGTGGAGCATCCATCCATTGCTGGTTTAACACACAGTGTCAGACACCGAAACTTGTTGATCAATTCATCCCATATGTCTGGGATGGTCTCATGCATTATATCATTTGTTGTCTTCACCTCTTTGCTTATGGTATGAATTCCAAACTCTGAAAGCTATTGATTACGAGAAACACACAACAAAAAGGAATTTGTTACAATATTACTCACGGTTTTCAATACTGTATATCGGCTGGAAGAGTATATCAACCGGTTTCCATACATGACTAATAGCCTGAGATGTCATAACCTTGTCCATGCAAGTCCTTGAAGCTAGTACGTCTGGCCCTTTATTTAAGAACGAAATAGGAAATTAAACAATCAGGTGGACATATTTTATGTGGAGAATTAAAATAGAAACCCAAATTCTACATCATAAATTTCAACTCACCTGTATAAGAAACTCCTTCATACTCCAGCAAGGCCTGAAGCGTACCATTTTCCCCAATTCCTCCATGCACTGCCGGTTAGCATTTGACAAATAAAATCATAAAAACACTGCATTCTAAAGATATAGCGACTGAGGGTGAGTTGCATACAGAATAGAAGCAAACAATATTAAACCAAAAATGTATCAACATCCCCAGCTTTTGTCTTGCAACTAAGTTTTCTGATTTAATTTTTCGATAATAGCTTTTTACCATAATCTTATATTTGCTCATGTTAATACAAAACAGGAAACATTGCAGTATCTCGGTTATAAGACTAACCTGCAATGAAGACAGTTGCTCGGGCTTCCTTGGCAAGCTTGATCCACTCTTTCAACGAGAATTTTCTGGGCAGTTCGTCTGTTATATCAAACCCTGCAAACCAGCTTTGATTCTCCAAACCATCCATAAGATCCTTCATCACTTGCTTCTGCAGCAGAGATGTAAATAGAGCCCGATCAGGCTGGACTGCTTCCAAGCACGCTGCAAGAACCTCTTCAACAGTGTGCCTTAGCACAACTGAGTAGCTGAGAATAAAGAAAATTCAATGGTGATGTTGACCGATATAGCATTACAGATGAGAAAAGCTAAAATAGTTGTATGCATCCATGTGAAATGTTATACCGTGTTGTCCCCTCTATCGTATGGGAGGTCAACATTTGTGTCCATATGAACAGACTACTGTAAATCTCATTTCAACTTATGCCTGAGAATATACTTACGGCAAAGACCAGACTTCTCTATTGTCCAAGTCCGAAGATGCTCCTGATAAGTTGCTAAGTGAGGGGGAAAGCAAACAGGGAGTTACATTGAGCTGTAAACAACAAGATCATCAGAGTCAGGGTAATCCTATTGTGCCCACGATATAACTACCATAGGTTAACGTCAATACACACTGGAAATAATGATTTCATAAGATCCATGATCACACCTCAAATAATGAGTTCTTTTCAACTTACATATACAAATTTTTGCAAATTGATCCAGACATTTGTTCCACTCATGACGGACACCTGCCGCTCTGAAGTATCTCCTCCAAATATGACAAACACTTTCTGGACGTCCCCAGATATTTCCAGCGTTGTTGAACTTTGGAGTAATTGACTATATCCATAATTATACCAAGCAAGATGGGGAAACCTCGAGCTAGCACGGTGGACGATTGTTCGCAAAATGTTTGAATGAGAAAATCCAACCTGAATGTAAGAATCAATGATTTAAGTCATGTATGGTAATCTAAACATCTAACCTAATGTTTGGATGGACTAGGCATGAATAAGAATATAGACATAAATGAACAATACATCGCAGCTTGAAATTTCACTATGACATTATTATTTGCTTACAAACTATCAGTGAGAAGATTAATTGCTGTCAATAAAAATTTTAGTAAGAGAAAAGTAAAAAACGTGAATGCTTATGAATCATGTCATTTTTTCACGTATCAACTATACTAAGGAAAAATAGGGTACACCCACAAAATATGTCTCAAAATATGAGAAGAAAAGTTTAACATGGTAGAAACAGGAAGCACATATTTAACATAACTATCAATGTTACAAACTTACAATATCTATAATTACCTTAGAAGCCTGTTGGAAGAGAAGGCTAGTTTGCTCCATGCCACTTATCTGTAAAAGCAGTTGAGATATGCATCTAAGTTTTACTTCTAAGAACAATGCAAGCTATAATAGCAGCTTCAGGTAAATTTGAAGGCCAGTAAAATTGCAATAGGCTAACCAGGTTGATGTCTGTGAATATGATATCCCCGGACTTAGGTCCTCCAAGTGTTTCACTTGCAGATGATGATAAATTTGAATTGGGAGCCAAATACCATCCATCAATGCGAGCAAAGTCACGTAGACCAAGCTTTTGAAATATAAGAGATGCCTCTTCACGAATACTTTGGATAACATGGATAGGGAAACGGGGAGGAGTGTGATAGGTGACCTGTTTATTTTAAATAAACTCATTGGGAGGAGAAATTAAGTTGCTAAAATTTGGAACTCAATATCCTGAGAAACCAATAAAATAACCTCTGAAAAATATAAAGAAAGACATGTTTACCTTTGAAATACAGAGTTAAGGGCATAAAGGAAATCAATGTGTTCCAGACACACATTTCATTACTAGTTTGGAAATTGCAAGAATCATGATTATTTCAGTACCTGCTGTGTCGGCAGATACTTCCTCCGATAATCGAAGATTGCGTCTTTCTTCGAATCACCACTCCCATGAAACTGAAGTTGCACCTGACCACATAAACATATGTATTAGTAAGAAGCTAACCATGATACAAAGGGGAAAATCTAGTCCATATACATATTACTTCAAATGGATTTCTCATGAAATCACCTGACCTCAATGCACAAATAAGTTAGTGGCAAAAAATGGAATTCAGTATTTAAAAACTCTTTGTTCTGACATCTGCCTCTTAAATGTAAAAATAACTCAGGTCCAAGTTTCACTAGTCGATGATTAACATAATCCATGTAAGAGGGTTCCAGATATCAGTTGAGCAGAACCTCCGAGCACAAAAGAAATCTGGCACAAGCTCCTGTGGAACTGAGAAAACAACTAAAAATGTAATTACCTCAGTAGGCATCAGTACAACAGGATGGCAAACAGAACCAGAACCCACATCCAGGACGACGGCGGTGAACTCATACGCATCTTCAATAAACACCTCAACAACAACGTTATCATCAATTCCCTATCCGACAAAAGAAAAAGAAAAAAAAAACAATTGCATGTAAAAAAATAGTTTGCAATCCTCCAAAAATAAAGATTTTTTAGTTTCAAGAAATAGAGATCTCTATTCCTTTCACTTCCAACTCCCTACTTATATTGTTCAAGCCTAAAAAAAAATACCTCTAGAATAATTTCAATAGCCTTTTTAATCGAATCATTTACGCCAAAAGCAACCTTGACACCAATGCTTGAACCTGCTTTAGCTGGTTTTACCTGAAAAAGTGAAATAAATGAAGAGGAAATGGGATCTCTAGACAAAATTTCAAGGATCAGGCTGAGAAATAGCCAGATGCTTACCACGACTTTTCCCATCTCGAGATCCAGCCGGTTATCTGTAAACCATTGTGCTATTTCACTTTCGTCTACTCCAGTTCCCTGAGTGACGTTTTGTTTATAGGAAATATATCACTAGCTCGAAATTTGAGTGCCTGTATAGATAAGATTTTTCTATGCAAATTGAAGTAGAAATTGCATGCGTTTAAAGAGACATGCCGCCTAGACAATATACTACCTGAACCAAGTAGTTTGGTACTGTCATGAACCCACGTTCCCTGAGCTCCAAAGAGGCTTCATACTGGAATTAGTTCACTGTAAATAATCAGAACTAAACTAATAAAGATGTAAATGAATATCTGATAAACCCCGTTCATCCAGAATCTTATTATTTACCTTGTCAAAGGCTCGACGGCATTCACGGGATCCAGTCCCCACAAACGGAATGTCGTGAGTTTCCAACAGCTCCTGTATAGCATTAATCAATGACATTTAAGGCTCCCTAACATAAGCACTTCCAATAGAAAATAAGTTTATAAGGACCCCAAACTTTTCGTTCAAAAAGAAAACCTGAATGCCCCCATCTTCACCATATCGACCATGAATAACTGGAAAAACAATATCCACAGCGGAAACAAGATGCTCAGCCAATTCGGATAATGACGAGAATCCCTGTGCAAGACTGCAGTATGAGACAAACTAGCCACTCAGCTAATTTGCTCACTATTATTGTCTCATAACGAAGTTTAAACACCCATCTTATCATAAACCTTACCTCTCCAGCTTGAAATCGAAATCTGCCGGAGTATTCGAGTACATCTGAAAAAATTTACAAACAAACAAAAAAAGAAAGAAGGAATAAGAGAGATACATATAGCAGAACTTGTGGAAATACCTATACAACGCAGCAAACCTGGGCGGAGGAAATTGCAAAAGCTTTGAGATCAGGATCTATATAATAACAGCTCACGCTTATACCATTACCCTGATGAACAAACATCCAGCACAATCGAAACACAATATCAACCAAACGGACTACTGAAGCCAGAAAATATACAGATCCAAGCTCGATTGACAAGGGAAAAGTAAAAGAACCTGAATATGATCGAGAACTGATCTAGCAGAGTTGAGGGAAATCCCGCGCTCCGCCGATGGACCTCCGCAAATGAGTCCCACTCTCAGATTCCTTGTCGTCTTCTGCGTTTTCTCCCCTCCGTCAACCACCGCCTTCGAGACGGTTCGTATTGCTCCGGATCCCCGATACCTCTTCATACCCAAAAACCTGCATGTACTATCGCTCAGTGAGTTCTTCTGATTCAGCTTCAATGTCGTCGGTGCGGCAGTAGCTACTTGATCAACATCGTCTCCTCCTCCTCCTAAGCCACTAGTCATCGACAAACTGACGCCGATCGCCATGGACGCCATCTCTAAAGATATTTCTCAGAAGGAAGCTTAATTTTCTGTCAAATCATCTTGACACCTCCTTGAAGAATTTCATGTCATAGTCCACAGTACACAGTGCACACAACAGTGACAGTTTTCGAAACTAATGACTAAAACATTAAAATTCGTTGCTGATAAAGCATTCGTTGCACGCGGGAGCTTTGGTTTGCACGTGTCGGTAAAAAGGCCAAACGAGATTTGGATATGGGCCTTCTTAGATGTTGATCAGCCGAAATGGTAATTCTTCACAAGTCTAACATACTGGTTAACATATTTTTCTAAAACTTTCATTTAGATTAATATATATGACCAAGAATAACCATGGGCTAATCCAAAGAAATCTAGTTGGTTTATATGTAGTTAGATCTTTCAATAATCACTTGCATGAAGATAGTAAATTGGCATAGACCAATCGTAGAAGCATGAAAATACACGCATAGTGATCACCCATGCCTATTTCCAACAGATAACAACTTGCCGAGATTAATTTGAACAAACAACACTTTCAATAGATCTAAAGTATTAGGGTTTTATCAAAAAAAAAAAAAAACTTTTCAATGGATTATCCTTGTCATAAATATCACGAAATTGCCATTTTTTTCCACCATTACTTTTACGATTTTTTACACATGAAACAAATTAGGAAACGTAGAGACTTGAAGATTAATCAAAGGGAAACCACACACCCAAGAGATGAGAAAATTAAAAGCAAAACAGGGAAACTATTTACAGAGACCATTTACGTGCGTTGTTGGATAGCTAGAGATAAAACTTATTTGGTGAAGCCTCCTTCAGTAGTGATAACTTAGATCTTCTTTTCAACTTCGACGGAGGCTAATGAATACTATAAACCACACCCACTTTACCCCGACCCATAACCGACCCGACCTGCTTTGAGTTTTGCTTTTCTTTATCACAAGAGCAAATGCAAAATGCAAACATTTTCACTTATGCCTGCGACTCATCATCTTGCTTGCGAGTTGTCGTGGGTGTATAAGGAGACAAATGAGTCAGCAGCTCCAGCTGCAAGCAGAACCTGGTACGGATGAAATGTGAGGCAACTCACTGAGCCAATCTTCTGTGCCATGAAGGACGGGTAGTAGCGGATTATCCCTAGTTGTTCCCCCTGAAGGCTGAACACTTTAATGAGTTGTTTTGCAGATCCACTCGCAATGATGGGAGCGTGTCTGTGAACAGCTAAGGCCGTGAGTGAACCCCTGTGTGCATCAATCGTCAGGTATGTGTCCCTTGTTGTTCTAAGGTCAAGAAACTGTATGTCACCGGCCTGTGATGCACTCACCACCTGAAAAAAATAAACAACAGATATTGGCCCAGGAAAGCGACAGAATTGAAAAACTCTTGAGAATCAAAAACCAAACCAAGACGAATTCTTCAAACCGGAACGAACCTAAATTTATTTTCCAAAGTGTAACAATATTTTTTGTACCAAACAAGCCAAACCAGAACGGAACTTGTGCAATCAAACCCGGAAAAAAAACAATATATGCTGAAAATATTGTATTTTAACTATTTTATATCCAAAACCGAACCATATTAAAAAACCAGAATGCCTAGGCCTAGTATAAAAGGTATGAAAGCTGGCAGTTCATAGATAAGTTTTGGTTTGCAACCTTTGCGGGATCAAGTCCAGGCTGAAAACTGAGTCCAACCACCCTTTCAACTTTCTGATGAGGCCGAGTGGCGCAGACAAGCCTTCAATAAGAGAAATGATATTAAGTGATGTATTCAAAACTATTTTGGTGTTGTCATTTTAGCTTTAATTTGAGGAGTTCTTGTTCAATTTTTCCGTTCAAGAATAAACTATAAAGCAACTTACGGTTCGGGTGACCGAACATCATAGAGTCTCAAAGATCCATCGGCAAAACCAGCAGCAAGTTGACCTCCGTGCACTTGAGAAGCAGACTACAAAGATAACATAAAGTAAGCAAAATTTTTATGTTTTGTAATTCCAGACCAGTGTGGAAGTATGGTTAGTTTCTTCATATGCTCATTCTAAGTTTGAACAACAAATTGCTAAGAATTGTGACACCTAGATATTTTATCTTCATGTCATAACCTAAGATCAGCCCAACAGACAATCAATGATTACCATGAACTTACAATACAAACAAAAAGAACTATAAGACAATAGCTTTTGTATATTATTTCTTCGATTCATCAAACTTGTTTAATAGATCATAATAGATTGGTAGCACATCATGACAACCTAGAGCGTTTCTATGTTGTAAAGAAGAAGGTTGTTCATGCAGACTTACAAGTGCTGTAACTCCACACTCTGATTCAGAGGGAATAGATCTGACAAGTTGTTCTTTCTCCAGGTCCCAAAGTGTGACTGTTGACACCTCCCCAGAAGAATACTGTTAAATACCAGTAATCCATAAATAACAATAAAAACCAAATTTTGAAACTTGGAAAACAAAGAAGAAACACTGCAGAGCGTGATTGAAATAATCACAAACCAGGAAACCAGACTGTTGTTGCCAGTCCACGACAGCGTTCAAGTCACGTGCACCCAGCTTGTGACCTTGGATCGAAGAAAACCCAGTAACAAGCTTTTGTTTACCCTTTGTTGCATAGTTTTTCCATATCCGGACCGATCCATCGCCTGCCCAAAGTTCCAAAAGCATGTGTAAGATAAATACTATTTCTCAACAGCAATAATCAATCAACTTGCAAGTATCTGAATGACTTGGTGGTTGTGAATATTACATGACGCAACAAGTAGCAGAGAGTCGTCAAGTTCATTGACGAGGCAGAGCTTTGAAATTCCTTTGTCAGGAAAATCATGATTGTCAAAGCCATTGAGAAGAGTTGCTTCCTCATAGTTCCACACTCTGAGAGCAAAATACAGTGAAATAATTAGTGCAGCTGAGGCATCTTGATAAAAAAGGTCACAAGAGAGAACTAAAAGTTTAAGAGCAGTTTCAAAGGGAAGCTTTTTTCATATGACTATACTAAACAGATAGATCATAGCTTAGAAATGTAACACCTTTTGCTTTGTTGGGAACTAGCCTGTATTTTGCCTAACAGAGGGTTAACCTGAATGCAAGAAGTTGATCTAAGATCCAATTTTAGTGATGCTCTGATGAAACTTGCATACCTGATCCGTTCATTCTCGTCTGCAGCAACTACAATAGGAGAGAATGGGTGAAGGAGGGCTGTCTTTGTTCCCGTTTCAAATCTTGTATCCCAGTTGGCAATAGGATTATTGTTGAGCTTGCTAATAGCTGGTCAAGGTAAAATGTTGAAAGTCAATTCAGGTTACTAGTATAGGTGTAGAACAAACCAGAGATAACAGACAAAAACTATTTACAAGAGTGCTGGCATTTTGCAATATGCTCAAGTGCAAATTTTTCTTTCTCTTCTCTTTTGGCTGCAATCTCTTGACTAGCATCTGCACCACCAAGAAGCGGTTTAGAAAAGTGGCCACAACTCCAGCTGTAGATAGTTGATAGTGGAAGCAAACTCCGTTCAGATCCACTGACGCCTAAAAGCGGATCAGCCAATCCTGAGTCTGGTGAACTCATCAGATGAGGCCTGAACTCTAACGAACAAACTCTCCTCAGTCCACTCAGATAGTTTGTTCTAGGAGGACTGACCGGGGGAGTCCTAAAACTTAAGGGTAGATTACCTGTCGGCAACAACAATGCAAAATCAAAACTCACCAAAACTCAATAGTGGACAGCATTCTTAAAGTAAGCAAAACTTTAAAAATCTTCACATCAAGTGATAATCATAAAGCACTCCATAAACAGCTACCTGCATGCATATCAAACCATGAGGATGAACGAGCTAGGCCAGTAAGAGGAGTGTGAGATGTCGTTGCAGTTTCCCCTGGTCGGCCAGTGGGCTTCAAGGGTTTTGGAACAATCTGTTCGATTCCAATAATAGAAAGCACACGCCGTCCGAGACTTGCAATACGTGGAGATGGATCTTTAGCTAATGCAAACATAGCTCGAACGCACTGCGAATAAACAGCGTTATCCAACAGTCTTGGCTGATGGACAGCTCCATTGCTGACGCTGTCATGCATCAATCCAGAATCAGAATGTAACGAAGAATCATCAGATAATGGAGATCCATGCATCAGCCCAGAAGACCCAAGAGGGCTGCTTGAGATCCTAGACTCACGAGCCACTGGTTGGCTATCAGTGCTAGCTCTAGTCAGAGGACTCATGTGTAAAGAAACAATCGTCGCACTCCCAGGATCATGGAATTTAGCTATTGAAGGGAGCGAAGTAAGCAAAGAACTTGACTGAGGCTTCCAATATGAAGCTGCGGCTAACTTTAGGCGCTGTTTGTGGCCAAAGGCAAAACGCGCAAGAGCTGTAAAGACATTAACAACAGATTGATTTGGGGATCAAATAGAAAAAATTTAAAGTGTCCAAGCTGGGCTTCAAGATGTATATGCAGAATGACAAAGACAAACAGTTGAAAATGCACAAAACTCTATATGAACTCTCTAAACAAGGACAATATGATTTCAAGATTGTTTGAGTTAGAATGCCATTCTCTCTAACTAACGCATCAAATAAATTTGGATTTCTAAGTAAATCGAAACACATAAAACTGGGCAAATGATAAATCAAGAAATAGAATGTAGAGATGTTTCTAACGTAAAATAATCTCATAGGTTAGAAATCTTTTACTTTGAATTTAAATGACTCTGATGCTAATTAGGAACCCATAGTCCCACGATCATGAATTTTCAAGGGTAGCATGCTTTGCGTACCTACAGCAACCTCTGCTCGGACAAGTGGACTCCCATCTGAAACTACATCTAAGAGACTTTTAATGATAGCGTCTTCAGCTCTAATCTTTTCATCATCATCAAATTCATCCTCCACAACACTTTTATTAGAGTCAAACCCAATATCGAGTAAGGTACCCAGGGCAAAAACAGCAGCAGCCCTTACCTGTGGAAGAAGGTTATGGTCAGAAATTACACTGCTACACGAAGGACATTATACAGAACTATGAGCTTCACCTCGGGTTGGGGCTCGGAAAGCAGAGGAGCCAACTTTTCAAAAGCATTTGCCTCCCTACCCATTATTTGGGCCTCCATAAAATCTTCCCATAACTTTCCAAGACAAAGACAAAGCCATTGTAGAAACAATGGTTCTGGCTGTGGATCACTTGGTCTGGATGCTTCAAGGTGTCCCAGACAAACACCAATTAAATTAGCTTCAAGACAAGCTTCCTGGCCTCGTCGATGTCCGTCCACAATGACAGCCAGAACAAAAGCAGCCATAGCTCGTTGTTCTGGAAATGCACCCGAGCTATCTAGAAATCTTATGAAATATGTATGCCCCCCATCCTTCACAAGATCGATTTGACATGACTGAAAACAAAGAGAAACCAGACCAGTCAATGTTAGAGAAACCCAAAGACTGAAACGAGAATGCTTATGCAGCCCGAAAGTGTGATGGCTGTAGATATGCAACTCGGCCGATGTCTGAGCATATGATATTAAAAACGCAGAGAAAAATTAGATGGTAGATGTATGCCATTCAGAATTCATGTCAGAATAACTAGATGAAAGACACCAAATTGTTTTTACCACCAAGGTCACGCTCAATAAACAACAGATGCAAACTAAGAAGATAGACACAGAAAGAACTAGCTCAAATTTGTAGAATAACAAGGAGAGGAATGCAAACCACCATCGTCCTCCCAGAAATAGCTCAACGAACATCAGATATTTACCTTATCAAGTGCAAGAATTTTTGTCCATATAAAAACCAGAATCTGTCTTAGCTCATTCGTTGTTGTTTGCAGAAGCTTCAGCACATATGGGAATATTCCAACAGACAAGGCCTAGAAGAATTTTCACTTTACATGTAAAGACATATACATGATAGATAACAAGGAGAAACTATATGTAACAGTGTAAGCCAAAGGGAAAGGGAATTCAAATTTAGTGAAGTATACCAGATCCACAGCCCATGAACCCATATCAAGAAACCTTCCAAGAAGTACAAGAGCACGAAACCGATGGCATTGGCTAAGTAACACCTGAAACAAATCATAGTCTATAATTATGCTAAAATGGCAATTTGCAAACAAATCTATGACAGAATGTCCTGAAGGAAGCCAAAGAATGTTCCTAAGCCATATCCACACAAAATAGGTGTGCGAAAATGATAAAAGAATATGGCTCTCTCTCTCTCTCTCTCTCTCTGCACCTGAAGAACAATAGGCAACTGCTCCGGTGGCTTCTTATGCTCAGATCCATGATCAAGCCACACCTCAAAAGCTGTCAGTTGCTCAGTAAAAAACGGGCTTGGCTAGAAAAAGGATAGGAAGAAGCATTATCAGCAAGACAAGTGTCGTCTTATACAGTTACGAGGAAACTACATAAGATAAAACAAACCTGGAACTCTGCGTTTGGGTCCAGAACAAGTTGGGGAAGGTGAGAAAGACAGATTTCAGCAGCCATGTCCCACGCATCCCTGAAAAGCATGCAAAGGCTAGCTAAGGAAAAAATCTAGGCACATAACATTTTATATAACAGAAGAATACGGTTCTTGTTGAATACCACATATGATGTTGATGCGTAGGAGGTAGCATAGGGTGAGATATTGGATTACAATTTGCGGAGCGCATTATTCTCTCAGCAAGTAAGAAATTTCGGAAAAGGCTAGCTACCAACAAGTCCTGTCTAAATAATCTCTGGAAAAGTTCTGCAGGGTAAAACTAACATTCATGAAGAACACATAAAATACATACAACTCAAATTAAAGAGTTTGGCCTTGATACATTATGTAGAAGGTTTGGAGAAATACCATGAGGAAGCACATTCCATGCAATTGTATCCGTCACTGCAGTGAAAATCCAGTTCAACTCCCCTAACAAAGTCTTACGGTCATTTTGGCGGCCTGGAATCCTGTCAATAAGTGATTCATCGATGATTTCTTTCAGAAGAGAACGCCTGCAGAACCTGCAATGGAAAGCCTCTTATGAAAGCTGCAAGCTAAACTGAACTGCATAGTTCCAATCAACCATATCCAACATAAATAAAATAGTAATCTATTTGATAGAAAACAGTTAAAAAGAAGGCCAGAACTGAAACTGCACAGCCTCAGTAGCAATGAGTTATCGAAGAAGTACCATAGACGGAGAAGGCTATCAATCAGGATGATATCATATATCTTTTGGTTTTATCATAAATACTTAGCCATTACACAAGTCATATGCAAAGTAACTTGGCAGCTACAGGTAATTATCTGTCCCGATTATTTCACACCTCTCATGAAATGCTGCTTTACTCACCCCACAAAACTAAAACATATGCTGATATGCATACGGTCTTAACTAAAATAATATGATCCATTTGGCATCATCAGAAATACTTATGCCAAAACGTTTTGATGTTACCTCATATTGAAGCAAGAATATGCTAGCTAAGATTCTACAAACCAGCTAGACGAAACTTAAATTAGCTTTGTAGGAAGAAAACATGACATCTGAGTACGCAAAAAAAAGGTCAAAGATGGAAATAGGATTTACCATTTTAACGCCATTTTAATGGGTGTTGTGAGGCAAGAAGTAAAAACATCAGCTGGAAATTCAACGCTCTGAGGAAGTGTCTCATGTACATCACAGGCAGCAAGTAGAATACAGTCCCTTGAGGAACCAGAAGAACCCCAATCTTGAAGCTATCGTAAAGAGTAAATGAATTTTATCAACTTATGAAACGACAACTGCAGAATCAGGTCCTAAACTCGACAGGAAGGCGTGTTATATGAGTAAAGTGGTTGTTTCCTTTACCTCAGCAAAGGCATTAAGAATCATCCTAGCAGCAGAGCAGTCAAAAACGTAGATGGAGGGTGTCTTCAACCAGGAATCAAGCTCACTGATTGGCAATGGAATGTACTGTGTATAACTCTGCTCAACACAGGATCAATCAGTACGTGGTAACAGACGAGAAGGAACAAGAAGTCAAGAAGATGGTAGAGAAGAAAAAACAAACTAGTAAAAACAGACCTTGTTGAATACCCATATTTCACCATTAGCTGTAGGCTTTGGCACACCATGCCCATTATAATGAAATAGAACTCTCTCGGTCTTTGCATATTTCCGACAAGTCAAGCACAGCTTCCTCACCTCATCTACTGTTGGATCTAATTGAACCTTATAGCGGGCCTGAGAAAAATCACAGAATAAAAATGAAAAGCATAACTTAACAAAACAACAATGGAAGGGTTCAGGTAAATAGAGCATCACCCTTGGTTGCCATCTCTCATACTGAGTGCTCAAATTTTTTCCAATTGTCTCGAGAGCTTTAGGCGGGGCCATGGAAAATGGATCTGCCATCAGATCAAAGAGAAAGAAAATTGATTGTGGGGACAAAAACAAAAAAAAAGGATAACACACAAAAGAAAGAGTGTAGTAAGATTGAGTTGGCCAAAGGTTTAACCTATCCAGGCCTCAATTCTAGCACATGGAGATATCTTTATAACATCCGGCGGATCAACAGTAATGTTTAAACAAAGAACTAAAGCTACACATCCTGTTTTCATCTGCAAAGAAGAAGGAATAAAAGTCAACAAAGAATATGAAACTTGCAAGAGTTCCCCTAGCAAACAGATCCAATAAATGCCAGATTTAGCTTACGCTGAGAAATATAATTCCTTTTGAACAGACAAAGGGATTGAAATGAAACGTGTATTTTTGGTGCCACTTTTTGAACTTTTGCATCATTAAGATCATTTCCAAAATAAAACGCTAACATAACCTTCCACAATTAACATCACCCAACATAGTAGGGAACAATAGCAGATTGTATCATGAGTTCTAGATAATGTAGTAGTTCTATGCACCTCCTTAATCGTCAGTTGCGCTAAACAGAAAGATCAATGCACAAGCTAGTCTAACATACTTGCAGCTAACAACAATGTTCAATCGAAAACTTACTCGCTCTTTAAGCCGCCATTTGGGGAGCAATACGATCTCGGAAGTCCCCAAGGGCGCAGAAGCCTCGGATGAGTCGTGTCGAAGCTCGCAGAGCACAATAGTCTGAGGCAAGTATGCCATGCTGGTGGCGGTGGCGGCTCCCTCCGTTGTACCATTACCATAGCTACTGCTTTTAGCCTCAGAATCCTTCCTCCGCGAGGCGATTGACGAATCACCATCATCCTGAGTGGAGACACAGTCGTCGTCGTAACGGTGATTGGAGACCAAAGAAACAGAAGATTGCGAGAACCGAGACACCATTAAGTCTCCTAATGCCATCCAAATCGGAGAACACACCCGAATAGAACACCCCCCAAAATCCGGTAAATCAAATCCTCAGCCCTAGCTATTTGTTCGGATTGGGCGAGAAACGGAAATAAAATATAAGTGGAGAAGGAGAAAGCCAGATCAATCAACAAAGCCGCTGCACCAGCGGCGCAAGAGCAGAGAATCCAGCTCGAAAACCCCCTCAGATGAACAGAGAAGCGGCAGCGGAAACCCTAGGAATCCAGTTTAGCGGAGGATGAAGAACGATGATGGCTACGACGGAGATTGATGTGGAAGCGACGGCGTATAAATAGTGGTGGTGGTGGTGGTGGTGGTGATGGCGGCAGAAGAGGAAAAAAAAAGGCAAAGAGAAAGTGAGGATGCGAAAATTGGGATTTTGTCAAGAGAGAGACAAAGGGAAAGTCTTCAATGCATTTGCGTTTTCTTTCCTCTTCTCTCTCATTCTTTTTCTCCTTTCCGTTTTTAGTTTTACCCTCTTGAGATTAAATGCCACTCTTATTAATAACAAAGTTAATGTAATGTTAGATATCAAAGCTGACATTTTGTACGTATCATTGAGAAAATATTTTAAAAACACCATTAACGGACCGAGTAATTAATTGACGAAATCGTTGTAAATTCGATCTGATTATTGACGATTTAAATCCAAACAAAAAAATTGAAACTGCCAAGAAAGGAAAAAAAAACTCCAAACCTCAACTTCTATCAAAACCATTGTCACAGAGTCTCTTAAAGTTTCTGTTATGACTTACTTTACATAAAAAGATTCAAATGTGTTACGTCACTACAAGAAATTATTGAATTTTGTCGAAATTGGAGTATTCCGATCAATTTCTGACGAAATGAAATTGGTCGGAATTTAAGAGTCGAAAACATATTTTAGTCGGAAATTGATCGAAAAATTGGGGGTCGAAAATTGGTAGAAAAATTTTTGTAAGTTGGTCGGAATTTCGTCATAAAATTTCCGAAGAATTTCAGACCAATTTTATATATCGATTAAATTATTTAAAATAAAATTGAGTTTGATAAAAAAAATTGGTCAGAAATTGGTCGGAAATTCTTTTCTTTTTTAAAACTTTGAAAATACCAAAATTATATAAAA
>VBRH01000009.1:148578-162480 GCA_014578085.1 Cardamine resedifolia | reverse complement strand
ATCATGGGTACCCGGGTGGTTTCTGACATCCACTCCGGTTCAAGCCGGTTCACAGCCCGGTTCGGATTCGGACCTAAGAAATCAGCTCCCAAAAAGGCTAAGACGGTTATCTCAGACCGGCCTCTATGGTTCCCAGGCGCAAAATCACCCGAGTATCTCGACGGTTCGCTAGTCGGAGACTACGGGTTCGACCCTTTCGGTTTAGGTAAACCGGCGGAGTACCTCCAATTCGATCTGGACTCCCTGGATCAGAACCTAGCCAAGAACTTAGCCGGAGACGTGATTGGGACACGTACGGAGGCGGTGGACCCCAAATCTACGCCGTTTCAGCCCTACAGTGAAGTCTTTGGGCTCCAGAGATTCAGAGAATGTGAGCTAATTCACGGTCGCTGGGCAATGCTCGCCACTCTCGGCGCAATCACCGTCGAATGGCTCACCGGTGTTACTTGGCAAGACGCCGGCAAGGTATAGCTTCTTTTTCGTCACTTGTGCGTCTGCGTTTTGCGCTTCGCGTTTTTGACATTGTCTGATTGTTTAACCAGGTAGAGCTAGTGGATGGATCGTCTTACTTAGGACAGCCATTACCGTTCTCCATCTCGACATTGATATGGATCGAAGTGTTAGTGGTCGGCTACATCGAGTTCCAACGAAACGCTGAGCTGGACTCGGAGAAGCGTTTGTACCCAGGAGGCAAGTTCTTTGACCCGTTAGGACTAGCGTCTGACCCGGAGAAGAAAGCTCAGCTTCAGTTAGCTGAGATTAAACACGCTCGTTTAGCCATGGTCGGGTTCTTGGGTTTTGCGGTCCAGGCGGCTGCAACGGGTAAAGGACCACTCAACAACTGGGCGACTCACCTAAGCGACCCACTTCACACCACCATTATCGATACCTTCTCTTCCTCTTGAGGTGGTCACTTCCAATTGGTGTAATGTGATGATGTAACATCGTTATTTAAAGAAAATTTGGCACTTTTGTATAAAAGAAATAATGATATCTCGCAGTTTGCGTTTTAAGTATATCATCGGAGTTATTATGAGAGTTAACCACAAATCAATAGTTTAATGTTGTCGCAATAGATAACCGAAAAAGAAAAACACAGAATCATTCAATATAGAATTGACTCAGAAGTGACCACCGATAAGTGGATGATTGCATTAACCCAAAGAACAAAAAGAGTTCATTTTTCTACTACAGGAGTAAAATCAGACACGGCCGTAAAACAGAGCAACAAAAACAATTTCCCAAAACCCCCCTTAACCACTATCCCACATCATTCAACAGAGGAAAGAGGAAGACCCGCAACTTTTCTCAAAACAATAACGACCGAGAGAGAGAGAGACGCACGAGTAGTGATGATGAAAAGACTTAAAATTACGATGAGAGCATGAGTCTTCCGATCATTCCTTGAGCCCAGAGTGCAGTGACCCTGAGCTCTTCATCTTCTGATTGGAGACACTCATTCAGGAACTCACCACAGAAGGTGAAGTTTTTGAACAACTGCTTCGTCTTCTCTCCAACAACATCCGCAAGATCACCCATTGCTGCAACTGCGGCTTTGGTCACGCTCTCATCCCTGATCAGAAAACAAAACCTCAGTAGTAAGTTTAAACAATGCACTGAAACTAGATGACGTAAATTGATTATAGTTTTCAAAACATATGGTACCAACCTCAGAGAATCTTTGGATACTAGTTCAACAAACTGCAAGAGATGTTGGGCGTAGGGTATCATCACCTCAGGCTTTGTGTCCTTGAACCCTTGTAGTATCCCCGAGTATGCCTCAAAGATGCTTCTCCGGAGTTGGTTCGCATAATCCATAAGCTCCTCATCAAGGGTATCCATCTGAGCACACACCTGAGCAGCGCCTTGCATGATCTGAAGGGCTGGAGCTACATACCTCTCAAAATGCACACCAATCGCCAGAGCAATGTCTCCAAAGGCTGAGAATATTGGAGGTTTCACCGATCTGTGGAGTGCTTCACTTTGAAGGTTTTGGATAAGGAGACCCATGATCTGATCGCAAAAAGGTAGGACTGTTTCATCTAGAGCACGGCAAATGTCACCAATCACTCCTACCGTGATTGAGCAGACTTGGTATTCTTCGAAATTCTGCAGCCCCATCTGGAGATATTTGAATAGCTCGCCCATGTATTTCACAAACTCAGCTCCAGTCGCATAGGCAAGAGCACCAATTGCAAGCATAGCTTCTTCGTGGACACTTGAACTATGGCATCCAAACACTCTTAGGAACAGCCTCATGATGTCATCTGCGTTCTGCATTACGATGGGTTTCGTATCCTCCGTGCCGCTCAGCTTCTGGATTATGACCTGAAGAACACCACACAGAGAAGCCTGGAGTTCCGCTTGCTTCTCACGGTCATCAGTTGATACTATCTGGAGGTCCATCGTCTGACCTAATTTTGCCATGATGACAGGGAGGAGCTGCGCTATGATGCTCGAGGCCTCTGAAAGGTTTGAACACCGGACAACCTCGTTCAAGGTTTCATACGCAGCACCTCTTAGCTTAGACTCTGCCCCATCAGTACGCTCAGCAGCTGCAAGGAGTTGTTTAATAATCTCTGTAAGATAGGGAGAGAGAAGAGAGGAATTTGCTCCAGAGTCTTCATATCCCTGGGCAAGGTTGTATATTGCTCCACACACCTTCTCCGCCACATTTGGCACATCTTTGATTGATTCCAGCAGTACACTCACAATTATAGGGAGGTTTTCTGGTGTTATAACAGAGAATCCACTGTCTGGGGAGTGCAAAAACTCAAAAATACGGCTCAGAGTCCAAGCAGTTGTGTCCCTGACTTGGTTATTCACATCCTTGGTTGCCGTAAGGAGAAATTGCAAGCCGGCAGCAACCATCGGGGCAAGCTTATCAGTTGTTGGGCCCTCCAAAATTGATCCAAAAGCATAAGTGGCTGCCTCCCGGCTTCGCCAATTCAGCGAACTTATGTTGGCTTCAACAAAAGGCATCACAAGAGGGACTATACCATCTCCAACTGTTCTGGCAACAAGGCCAAGGCATGTCCCGCCAGCCATAGATATGTTCCAGACGTCGTCATCATGGTCCTGATCCTCTTCCTGCTTCTCCAGAGTTTCTAGCAACATTTGAACTAACTGGGGAAGAGCCTTCTCTATGAAACAGGAATGGGGAGGGGATGAGTCACCACTATCAGGACTGTCATACTCTTGCCGGTCGATCTCTTCATCACAGATGGAACTCCAGAACTCAATTGCTTGAAGGGCAACACTCTCTTGATCTCCCTTTACAGCATTTGATGTGAGCTCAAAGAGTGTTACCATGTATTGCTCTAGCACCTCGTAGTATGTTGATGCAATGGACACAAGGCACTCAAAAGCAGCTTGCCTGATATCTGCCTCCTTGGAACATGCTGTCTCACATACCATCTTCATGATGTAAGTTCTCTCCGTTTCATTCTCAAAATTTGTCTGAGAAAAATCCAGGGCGTTCAACAGTGCCTTTGTTGCTGCAAGACGAACTTCTGCAGGATTTTCAGACAGGTTCATGCCCTGCACAACTGCTGTAAGGACAGAGTTCACTTCATCTTGAACAAGATCATGATGTGATATCTCTTCACAGACGTAGCCCAGAGTTTCTAAGGTTGACTGCTTCAAGTGTGCGGGATTGCCTTGCTGGGTCATATTGTTAAGCAGCGATCCAACAAGTTCAGGCCACTGCTTCTGAGGAATTTCAATGGAGGCTACCTTCGCAATAACCTGAGCTGAAGTATGCCTTGCCTCTAGGGCAGATGAACCAAGAGTTCTTAGTAACAGTTCCTTGATCTGGGATTTAAGAGCAACGTCAATTGCACACCACTGTTTCACCAGATGATCTTTTCTGGCAGATTCTTTAGCATCCAGAGAGTTCTTTAGCAGAATACCAGCTAGCCGACGGGATTCAGCAGGTTTATCATTGTTGGCAAGCTCAAAAGACAGGGATAGTAAAAACTGTGGCAAGTTCTGCTCTTGGAATTGCCTGAGACTACCCTCTGCTTCAGTACGGACTCTTGTATCGGCTGACTGGGCAGCCAGCAGGAACTGGGTGATCTCCATGGCCATTCTTCTCTCTGCACAACAAGGACCAGCATCATCAGGCGTAAATAGAACTAAAATCAGCACAGCGCAAAACAAAAGTAAATGCTGACTATAGAAGGCAATACAAACCATCCACAGGTTCAAATTAGATAACACAAACAAGAGCAACCTTAATATCTCTGCTCTGTGTAAAATAACAACAAAATCATTACATACAAATCCCAATATAAAATCCGAACCAAATTTGATCCAACGTTTTGTTTCAACTTCGAAAAAACTTATACCTCTCTTCGAGAAGAACTTCTATATTTCTACAGAAGACTTGAACGAACGAAGAAAATGTAAAAGTGGCAGAATCACAGCGAGTAACAACCAAAGTAAAAAAAAAAACCCTACCAGTAGCGACACAAAACCTAATCATAAAGCATAGATCTATAAATAGATATTCAAATCCAGAACTCAAGCAAGAGACTTACATGGAAATTGAGGTTTTTAGCTTGAGTAAACGCGTAAGCGCTAGGGTTTATCGCTCCAATCCAAACCCCCGCGTCTCTCTCACAACAAATTATATATCGAGAAAAATGTTCTCCAAGACGGCGCTCGAAGCAGGGCAAAAACCTCTGGATCAGAAAAAACCCTAAGTGAAGCAGAGAGAAAGAGAGTCGAGTTTACAATGTGGAAGGAGGCAGATATGAGACTGAGCGATGAATTTTCGAATAAAAGGAAGGAGCGGGTGGGGAAGGGCAAAGCAAAAGCTAAAACCACCATATTTCTTTTTTCACCCCATAAATATTGATTTATGTTACGTTAACCCCTTAAATTGCAAATAGTTTTATTTTTCTTACGGTCGCCAATAGTTTATTTTTTGTTGTAAATTAATATCCAGGTAGAGATGAAATGCATCATGGTCATGGTACAAGAGATTATTTTTTCTTTTTTCATCAGGTCATGGTACAAGAGTTAGAGATGGAACTAGGTGATTATTTAATTTTCTAGGGGTAAAAAGCATAAATATCTAAAACTATTGATATCTTAACCAGCTTAATGGGCTGTAGCTTGTAATGTTAGACCCAAACGGGCTTTAAACTGAACGGTATGGCGTTTGTATAAAAGGCGTGCGCAAACCTTGCCGTTTTTATGATAGACGGTGTCGTTTCATTGAAGGTTTATTGTAAAACCTTTCGGATTAAAACCTCAGGTCCTCAGCTCGCAGGAAAGCAGCAAATTTGTCAAGTTGAGAGAAAAATCGGTCGTCAATGGCGTCTGCTCTATGTAGAACTGCAAGCCGCCTTCGTCCCCTCCAACTTTGTCGTCGGATTCGCGTCACGAGCGATCTACCATCGGCATCGTCTCCATCTCCGGTGTGCATCTCCGACGTGCATCGTAATGGAGATTTCTCCCTCCCTCGTTCGGTTTGGCATTTTCTTCTCATCTTAATTAATTTTCTGATTCTGTTTGAATTTTAACTCTAGAATTTCGATGTTTATTTTGCAGATGTTTCCACTTAACTGTGGAATCGAACGGTTGAAGATGGATCAGAGATGTTTGCTGAGTACTTCTACTTCTGATACTACCACTAAACCTAACTCCGGTGATCCGGAACCAAAATCTTCCGATAGAAATGAGAAATCTGAAGGATCAGAGAGTTCTGATGGTGGTTCAGATCAGAAAAACGACCGTGCTTCCGGAAAAGACGTTCGTGGAGCGGTAAAAGTTTCTCCTCTCCTCTCCTTTCTCTTTTTGTTTTTTTGTTTATGTTTTTTCTCCTCTTTTTCGAAACAAGTCTCTCTGATCGAATCGCAGAATAGTTTTGGTCTGATGTTTGATTGGGATCTTTAATTTGATTTCAGCCAGTTTCATGGATGAGCTTTTTCTTGCTGTTTGCTACGGGAGCTGGACTGGTCTACTATTATGATAGGGAAAAGAAACGTCACATCGAAGGTACTCATCTATGGTGAGTTTATTTTTGAACATAAAAACTTAAATCAGAACTTGATCTTAGTAGACTACTGTTCCGTGATTTTGCAACATAGCTCCCATTTTTTTGTTTTGATTGTGAGACACAACAGTAATACTGAGGTACTAGGATTTTTGAGCGAGCTCTCAATATCCTGAATCATGGAGTACATTTGCTTATGGAGTTCTGAAATGTTATGTTGAGACTCTCCTAATTGAATACATGATATTTAGCTTAATGATCACATACCTTACTGAAACAATTGGACTTCAGTTAAACAACTGATTTGGTTAGTGATAAAGTTGAGATAAAGGAGCTGATTACTTCAGTCAATGAGTAAAATGCTTACTGATTTCACTTTTAATTTGTGGTGAATTCCAATATCTTCTAAAATATTATTGGTTATTGCTAGTCTCTAGTCTTCCTTGTATATTGACTCGGGTTCTTGTTGATTTAGATATAAATAAAAATTCTATAGCCGTCAAGGAGGGGCCATCTGCTGGAAAAGCAGCCATTGGAGGACCATTCAGCCTTATAAGAGACGATGGGAAACGTGTGACAGAGAAAGACTTGATGGGAAAATGGACCATCTTATACTTTGGCTTCACTCATTGTCCCGATATCTGTCCTGACGAGCTTATTAAGTTAGCTGCTGCCATTGACAAAATAAGTGAGATACCAAGATTTTTTCATTTTTGTGATTCCACATTTGGAGATTTTTTTCTCTAAGGTTCTGTCACATTTATGCAGAGGAAAAATCGGGAGTAGATGTTGTTCCAGTGTTCATCTCTGTGGATCCTGAAAGAGACACAGTTCAGCAAGTACATGAATATGTCAAAGGTAGACATATTTCACTCCCAAAGATTTTCATTTGATTTTTGAAATGAAAATCATAGAGTCTGATATTTCTTGTAGAATTTCACCCGAAATTGGTTGGGTTAACCGGGAGTCCTGAAGAAATCAAATCGGTGGCCCGATCTTACCGGGTTTACTACATGAAGACAGAAGAGGAAGATTCAGACTATCTCGTTGATCACTCAATAGTCATGTACGTGTACTTATTATCCCTTTGCATAGGTTTTCTTAGGAAGGTTATAGTTAGCAGCACAAAAACCTGCATGCAGATGTACGGTTCATGTTGATATACACATCGTAACATAAAAAGTCGTATCGATTCTCAAATTTTAGGATTTACATATAGTTACAGTCATGAGTCATGTAATGTACATATTCATCTTGGATGTTGGCTCAGTAGTGTCTGATCTCTTTTTTTGGTAGTTGGAGTTTTGATATAAAAACATGTTGTGTGTGAAGGTACTTGATGAGTCCGGAGATGAATTTTGTGAAATTCTACGGGAAGAATCACGATGTTGACTCGTTGACCGACGGTGTTGTTAAAGAGATCCGACAGTACCGGAAGTAAAAGAGCATTCGAAGAACTTTTAGTCGATTAATTTTACATTATTTCCATTTTTGGGAAGGTCATCATTCATAAGAATTTCTCAGCACACGGAGCTTGTGTTTCCTTGAAAAAACCTCAGTTTTGTTTTGGCTGAGCGCGACATTATCTCATATTATAAGCGCATTACGGGATCAAAGCATGGCGGATAATTTGATCACACTTCTTCGTAGACTGAGGATAAGTTTGGAATATTTAATGATTACTTAATAGTGATTGATACTTGTAGTTTCTTTCCCTTAAAATGAAAATCAACAAATAGAAAACCAGGACAGGAAAAGAAACAAGAGAAAACAAAAATTGAATTTGAACATAACTCCCCATCATATGTTGCTAGAGCTCTTGGGACAAGACAGACCCGAAATACAATGTAGTGATCGCCCTATTTTAATATCACCTTTCTTTTGCTTTTTTCGTTTTTGTTTTTTTTTTTGTTTTGCTGTGTTTTCTGTAACATTCGGACAAAAAGGTTGTATTAAAGAATGAATTGACATATTAAACTCAGACCAAAGGAAAACAAAAAAAAGTCTTTTAATGACGCCTCCTTTTCTCCTGTGTGGCCAAAAGCGAACGGGTAGCTAAAAGAGACTCCCCTCACCAGAGATATGTACATAGTTCCTCAAACCAAGGTCACAGAGGACAATGCAACACGCGCACCTATGTAACACACCCATCAAATCCGTAACCGTAAAGGGAAGAAAAGCTCACTCACCTGTGAATGTATATGAAGTGGTGAGTCAGAAAAAATGGTGAAGATACATCAGTACATCACCATATACACATGCTACTAGGCCCACTACACGACTCAAAATATACATCAATTTCCACATATAAATTGATATATGATACCTAATTATATGTGCAAACATACGTACTGCATTTGCTTTGATAGCCGAACAAGCATCAAAGATGCACCTAAATAGTATTTCGAAAGTCAAATATGCATCTGCTTATTTGGGCAAAGAATTCTGAAAACAGTTGTATGCATGTCTTCAAATGTATGTGCTGATGAATATAAAACGAAGCAGACACACAATGGAGAGTTTTCAAGGAAAGACGCAGACAAGGACAGAGTGATCAGAAACTCACTTGAATACTGCTGCTCTTTAAGTGACAAGGAAACAACCGATGAAGAGGTAAAACATATTTAATCAAGGAAGCTTTAAGGCTTGCTTCACTTGTGCAAGCGCAGATGGGTGCATCCTACTAATGGCAGAATTAAAGGCATCTCCATGAAGTGTAGAACATGTCTGAAGGTTCTCACGCATTGAGTTCTCCAGTGACATCTGGTAGATTGGGTCGGAAACTTTGATCTTATTAAGATCCGACCCCACCAAAAAAAAAAATTGTGTAAAAGTCTGATTCTGTAGAAGCTGGTTTGTTAAGACAACCATTTTATTATTAACTTTTACCTGACTTTTCCGTAACTCTTTGCTTGGTAGGGTTTCCTCTCCTTGAGACCTGCTTGAACTCATGTCACCGCTGTCATTATGAATTGTAAATTTTCTTAAAACTTAGATATGTGAACAATTCAACAACAAACCACTGACTTGAAAATTAATTTACTTATGTAAGCAATTACATAAAGTCTTACTCTGACCTTGATTCTTCTTCTGTTGAATCTTTGTTCTCACCAAGGATCACACTGGTGCATGTACTGTTTCCAGAAACAAGATAAATTATATCACATAGATACATAACCCAAATTGTTTATATTCAATTGTGCAACCAAGTACCTTAGTATTTGATCAAGTTTGTCAAGCACTTGAGGCATTCTAAGTGTAAGTATTATGGAGAGAGCCAAGCCAAATGTCTTTTTTTGCATGGGAGATGCATGGTCCACCTGCACGAGTAGAAGTGATACCAAAGTGAGTCAGATAATGAAAAAGAAGCATGCATTCCAATATGCAGAGCAGTTTGTAAATGAGCTATTGCTTAGGATTCATAAAACAAGACCATTAAACGACATGTAATTTTCCTGCAAGCCTATTGTTAAACAAGTTAAAATTTCAGAAAGCTGTTTGACCAACCAGTTATTGTTCAAGATATGTTCTCCACTGACCTTATCGAGCCAAATGTCAACGAGGCAAAGGAGTACATTGTCTTCGATTGGAACCCCTGCCTGTTGGAGTAACACTGAAAGAGATGAATCAGATGTTAACTGGGCCAGGTAACTGGTGTTCATCACTAGAATCCTTGCCAGGATAGCTGCTGAAGACGCTTTAACTGCAGTCTTGAATGGATCACGGTCATCTCCTCCACTCAAACAAATAATCACCAGTTTCTGCAAGGACGAACAAATCAACTCCAATAGATGTAGAAAGGAAGAATATGGATTTTTCATACATCAAAAGAAGAATTAAAAATCACCTGCAAACAGCTGCTGATGAGAGGGGGCACTTCCACAGGAAAACACTGTTCAATACACAAGCAAATGTTCATATCAAGAAGTTAAAACTAGGTGTAATTTCATGCATATATGCATAAATAGACAGTCATGACAAAAACTTTCCATTGTAATCATGCCAAAAAATTCCATGTATACCAATAGATGAGGCTATGTAATACAGAAATAAATGCCCCCGTGAATACAAACATAACAGCATAATAAGTATATGTGGAACACAACACCATTACAAAATGGATACGACCAATTAAATTTGGTTACATAAGTCTGTGGGAGAATATAAACTCATTACTTACAATCAAAGAATTGCTAAAAACAAAGGTTTAGTTGACAGGGTTACATAGTGCAAAAGGGCTCCGATACAGCAATGGATTCATATTTATTATTACTAACCACAATGACAACACATAAGGACCATAAAACTTTGTTGCCTGTCAGCACAAATTGGGAAAAGAGAAATTACACGCACCTGAACTAAGATGTCGATCACTGGAAGAATCGAGAGTAACCCCTTATCATTTACATTTCCAACAATAAGATCAAGAATCTTTGCGACACTTGAAGCATGGATATTTAGAAATTCTCCTCCATCCAAAATGATATATGATTCCATGATACTGACAGCAACCTACTTTTGGTTAAGATGTTAGTCAACCTTTTTGGGAGTATATGCTCATTTGAATGTCTTAAGGTATTATTGACATAAGATGTTTTAGTAAATCTGAACACACATATATAGGTCATTAGTAAATCAAAACGTCAACTCCTTGAAACATTAAAAGCTGACCTGTAAATGATCAAAACTTCTTTCAATTATCTCCACCATATAGGGAAAACATGCTAATAGCTGGGGCACCATCATAGGAGCATAGGAAAGTGTGGTTTCCCATAACTACATGTGTAGAGCAGTGTCAATTTATATAAAGGACATTTATATCAGCGGAAAAAAGGGGTATACTTGTTATGAAGTGGAAACTTACTGCCATGCTATCCTCTAGAAGGTTGAGTGCATCAGGGCTATTTATGTCAATGCCCTTTTGGAGTATTGGGAGCAGTATGCTATAGCAAATGGGAGACTGATAACCAAGAGCAATCACAAAATTCCGCAGTGCAACAAGAAGCTGAATCTGTAGAAGGCTTTCGCCGGAAGATTCCTCCCAAACCTGTTCTTAAGTTAAGCACATAGATAGTAAGATATCATTTGGACACCAAGATAGGAATTAGAAAAATAATGAAAGAATTCTATTATACCTTCTGGAAGAATTGCACCAACTTTTGTGCATACGGAATGACTTCACTTACATGGGCAATAAGAGTCGAAATCAAGTTCAGAACTTGAACCTGAGAAAAAAGAAAGAAAAATTAAATGTAAAGATAGAGAGCCTTATCAACCATCAAAGGAAGTAGAATGGCAAGAACGGAGTGCTATAATGAATTTAAGGCAGCTATATCGTGTACCTTCGAATCAAACTCTTGAACTTCCTCAATCATTTTGAAACATGATTCCCAACAGATGGGAAGAAGATCAAGAAAACTTTGCTCCGAAAAATTTGCATCCTCGACATGTAGGCATAATGACCTACTAGCTGCCAGCTACATAAGTAAACAGACGATCTCAGAGGCATCCAATAGACATAAAGAAAAAAAGGAAGAACATGCGCCCTTAAACGCAAGACAGAAAGATAAAAGCAACAAAGATGAGATAGGATAAGCCTACCTTGACAGCGAGGTCATTATCTTGCAACAATTTGATCAAAGAACAATAAACTGCTCTTTTTGTGTCATCTTTAATCTGAAAGGTTGTTATCATCAACCACAAATCATCAGTCAACAAAATTTTCAAACAATTTAACGAAAACTAGGATAGAGAAGAGAACACAAACCAACAGCGTTACTAACCCTCATAGCCATTTGTAACAAGTAACCAAACAGATAACTATTCCTCATTAACTCAACTAATGGACAAGATATTATGTCAATTTTGCATATTATGTTATAATCGTTCATGCAACGATAAGATGTACTTTTTATAAGAGATAAGATGCAGTTGCCTCTAAAGCCTAAAGCTTAGCTGCATAAACACAGTAAAGCCGGAGTAAAACAACACTACCTCTGAAACCCAATGTCCCAATATCATTGCAACTTTTCGGTGGATGACACGCCTATTTGGATGGTCATTTGAGAGCTCAAGGGATAGAGCACCGTTAAACCTGCAACCAAATCCTTTGATCATTGAGAAGGGGTCGCTAATTACTTGACTAATCAAAAACTCTTGTAACATTCTACTGGCTGGCAAAAGTGAAGGTTCAACTACGAATCACACAGCACTGTTTAGAGGAGATGGAAAAAAAAATGTAGACAATAAAAGATCAAGATCATACCAATCTCTGAAATTAAGATAATTCGAGAGCTCATAGTAGACATATGCAGTAGCAGCATACGCTGCATCTTTGAGAAGCAGTGCAGGAGTTATTTCAGTAACAGAAGGGGGACAATTATTCATTGCTTCTTGAAGGATGGACACAACAATAGGGCCTAGCAGCTGTTCACAATGATGGAGAGAGAAAGAGTACGCATCAGTTATAACTTTATATCAATTAGCAGAGTTCTTTCTCTTAATTTTTTGGGTCAAATCTAGCAGACTTCTTTTCAGAGCAGGACGAAGTACTTAAGACTATTTGCTACTTACTTGGCTGTAGTTCTCAAATAAAACCATATATAGAGCTTCAGCACAAGGCCTCAATTTCTCAGTCCACTGAATCATGTCCTGCTCATGATGAAAGGACTCAGGGTTCTGGTACCACTCCTCTAGGTCACTTGCTGTTAGAACAAAATACCTGTTTGAATGTTGATCATTAAATTTCAGCAAACTATTCTTCCAGGCATCATTCATAAATCTACCAGAGAATGGTGATCATATGGAGGTATGAATACATGACAGCATCACAGTTCGCACCAAAACAAATAACTTGATGCATGCAATACTATGTAAACTACATCCACCAGGCCCTAACGGTAACTACGCCATCTCAACTATTCAATACACATAGCAACTTCTCGGTGACGAGACTGAGAACTAATGCATGACATAATATGAAATTAACAGGGCCATTATGTGTCCCCAAGATTGCCCCAGCTCATATAGTGTTTTGGATTTTGCATTGGTAATTGAAATTTGTGTACAATCAAATTACCTTCATAAGAACTAAGGCATGACATAATATGAAATTAACAGGACCACAGTTTGGTAAGTAAGAGAGAACAAAATAATTTGAATTAACATATCTTATAGTTAGTTAGAGTGTTACCTTCTCACTAGTATGTTGCACAAAAGAACTATCCTTTCATTGGGAAAAAGTGAAGACACAATGCCACTAACTGTGCTTGAAGCATTCTTCTTCCTCTGCTCAAATGTAACTCCATTTTCATCCATCACACGACCAGTAAGACATGGCTTATATTCTTTACATTCAAGCACAGATTTCACCATTACCATACACTGAATAAAAAATTCTTCAAACGGCAACAACCCCTGTTCAGGGTCTGTTATCTTGTTTAAGCAGAAATCAACTACGACTGGAAGAGCACATTTATCTCCAAACGAATAAGGATGTCTGCTTTGAATTGCGCCTAACACTTTCATCAGCTTGACACATGCCTTCTTTACAAACTCCCAGAACTTAGGATCTCGATTCTGAAAAGATGAATCTGCATAGAGACTCCACACAACTTAGCAAAAACATATTTATGTATGGTGACAGGTTGAAGCAAGGAAAGGGAGGAAAATTTTCCTAGATACAGAACTCTAGGTGCTTTTGTCATATGCATGAAAAAAAAGAACGTCCAAACACTAAAAAAGACTCACAATATGGAAGAAAAGATTGAACCGCATTCAAGAGCGCAGGAGAGACTTCTTTCACTGGTTGAATCTCCTGAGAGAAAAGAGTTAGCTGTATATTCATGTAGGGCATATGCCTGAGAGCAAGAACGAATTCCACATTCCGATACAGTTAA
>VBRH01000009.1:134777-148416 GCA_014578085.1 Cardamine resedifolia | reverse complement strand
AAAGAGTCAAGAGAAAGCATAGTTTATCTACCTGTATAGATTTGGCATCGCTTTGAAATCCTGAAATTATGAGTTGGCGAACTATTTTCAAACATAAAAACCACCTCTCACAAGTCAGAAAAAGCTCATCGTGATGCTGCTCGGTACTATTTGAACCATAGCTCTGAGCCAATGTTGAAAAGCCACGTAGAATTGTTTGGACATCAGTTTGCCAAAGGTGCCAACTAAAGTCGAAGAATTGCGACGAGATCTGCCAACAAATTAAACTGGACCTTATCCTTTACTAAAGCAAATAACTAAGCTTCGGTCCAACAATAAATTCATGCAAGTGGAGAAAGGAAACTGATAAGGGGATGATGTTAGTAGCAGACACACCTCAGCGAAGGTTCTCTGATCTGCAGTGAGACGCTTAGTGGACAATTCCTTTAAGGTTCGAAAAAGAATCAGAAAGATTCTGTGAGAAGCAAGTACGTCAGCTGAGTGAAGCTGTTGCGCTAGTACCGAAAAGAGGTCAGGCCTGACATCATGAAGCACGAAAAACCATTTATTTTGCTAACAGATCAATGCATAAACTCAGTAAACCAAGGAAGACACTATCCCCGTTAATTATGAATTATGAAGTGAAAATGCTGACCATTCCCTAGGATAATCAAAGCGGGCTATCTTCGATATGAGAACAGCCAACATCTCTGCTATCTGACGTAAAGCAAATAAAGTCAGATAGATCTTAATTGGTGCAGCCAAGGAAAATAAATCAAAACAAATTCATCGACAGCCAAAGCAAGTGTTACAACACCTGGTAGTTCTCTTCTCTCAAGTGAGACAACAATTTCTGCCTCAGATGACTCTTTTCCTCGTTGCTCATACTCCTGTCAAAAATCGCCAGAAAGAGTGCAGTTATGTCCAATGACATTACAAATCTAAAAATCTAAACCACCCAGCTAAGTGTAATGTTGCAGTTATCAGTAAAATTCCGGAAGAAAAGTTGAACCTACCATGAATTTCGTCTGCTCTTCCAATGACGGTTGATACTGTTCTTGAAATATACTGAGGCCATCAATCTAACGTCCACATGGGAGACCAAATCCTTAGATGTAATTACTTCCTGCAACCAAATGAGAGGAAATAAGCGAGTAATAACGAGCGACATTAGCAGAAACTACAAGAGCATAGCTTAGAAACATTACCATGAGGCAAGAACAGAAACCAGGTCTACTCTCCGACTCAGACAGAGCCGTCTCCGCCGGCCGCCGAACAGTTTCGTCACCGCTCATTGAATTTGCTAGTAGCGAGTACATAGCCGGTAAATCGGAAGCCGATAACGCCATCAGATCCGACGAAATCTTGACCTAATTAAGCCAATGAAGCGTCGAGGATGAACCCTAGGGGTTAGTGACGACGACAATAAAATCTCACGGCGGCGGAAAAAAAGCGAAGCTAGTAGAGACAGGGAAGAGAAGAAAAAAGAAGATCGTCTTCTTCTTCCTCGTCGTCTCCTTTCTCCGTCTTTCAACCTATCTAACAATGTCAATAGTGAAAATGTTTTCTTCACTTTTCACAGTCAAAGAAATAAATTACTTACCGTCGCTCTGTTCGGATTCCGATCACTGTACCGGAGACTTTAGTTTTGGGCTGATTACAGAAGACTGGGCCGAAATCATTAGGCCCAGATAATTATAACGCGTGATTTTAACGGCGCGTGACCGCAATCCAACAACGATCGTTCGCTTGCTAAAATCTCATTGGTTAAGATACGTGGGATTACATCAAATTTGCCACGTATGATACCCGCCTTAAATTGAGAAAGGGAAACAACCGGAATTTATTTTCGAGAAATACAGGAAAACCCTAATTGTTTTGTAGTCAACAATTTTCCCCATCAATTTCTTAATCTAATTGACGAATTTGGTGTCCTTTTTGTAATGGTTATAAATATGGGGAATAGTATAAATTAAATAATAATATATAGGCCATTCTAGAAATATCGCTTTTCTTCTTTAAACCCAGCGAACCTATTTAATGAATTGTTTTCTTCTCGATTTTTCCCGAAGTGTAGAGCTCCGTGAATAATACACGAAATCCATAATACACCGCTTAGAAGAAGAAGATTCATTGACGAGTAAAAAAAAAGACGAAGAAGAAGAAGATTTCAGAGTTTATACATTCGGGATGGTGAGAACAAGACTGGCGATATCAGTTGTTCTTGTGTCGACATTTTTGTTGTTATATGCGGGAGCGAAAAGCGTTGATCCTTACAAGGTACGGTTGTTCCAATTTCATTGAAATTTTCCCCTAAAAACTCTGAATTGGGTTGGTGATTATTTTTGACCCTCTGCTTTCTAATGAAGGGGTTTCAAGTATTATTGGGATTCGATGATCATTTTTTTTTTAATTCGAAATCGGTTCTAACTTCGGATTCAGATGGGGGATTAGGGCTTGATTGATTAGGCTTTGCTAGCAGTTTTTGTTTGTTAGTTACTGTAGAAAACTTTATACGTTGTATGACTCTTCAGGTTCTTGGAGTGTCTCGGGATGCTAAGCAGCGTGAAATCCAGAAAGCTTTCCACAAGTACGTGCCCTTCTCTTCTAGTCACTGGTTAAGTTAAGAAGTCAATGAATGATATCAACAAATGAAATTCGTCACTCATGTAGCTTGTGATTTTATTTTTTTTGTGTAGGCAATCTCTGAAATATCACCCAGATAAAAACAAAAATAAGGGTGCTCAGGAGAAGTTTGCTGAGATTAATAATGGTAGGTATCTAATTTCAGCCCTTGTGTTTATTATTTCATGGATATTGTGTGTTGTAGCTAAAGGAAGTTTGAGGGCTCCTGTAAATGAATCTTTTAGCACATTATAAGATTGTTCTTGCTTTGTGGCCATGGGTTAATGGCATAAATTGAAGTTATGCTGATCTTATACGTGTTACAGCTTATGAGATCTTATCTGACGAAGAGAAGAGGAAAAACTATGATCTTTATGGAGATGAGAAGGGACAGCCTGGATTTGACTCGGGTTTTCCCGGTGGTAATGGTGGCTATTCATACTCATCAAATGGTGGCCATGGTGGTGGTTTCAGTTTTGGAGGACCAGGTGGATGGCAAAATATGGGTGGTGGGGGAGGTTCCAAATCGTATTCTTTCTCGTTTGGCGGTGGCGGTCCTAGTGAAAGCTCTTTTGGTTTTGGGATGGATGATCTCTTTTCCATGTTTTCGGGTGGTGGGTCTAAAGGAAGAGATCATTTTGGTGGCTTTGGTAGCTCATCGAAGGCAGAATCTAAGAGCAGTAAGGCAGCAACTATCAAAACCATAAATTCTCAGGTCTACAAGAAGGAAATTATAGACCAAGGGATGACTTGGCTTGTGTTGTCGTATCTTCCATCTCAAAGGGGAACCCAGTACCATGAATCGATCATAGAGGAAGTTGCTGAGTCATTGCAAGGAGCTTTAAAGGTAAAACCTGTGCTTAATTTACTTGATTTTGTGTCCTGGGTTTTAGTTTTAGATGAAGAGCTTAGTTTTTTTAGTTGTAAACATGGTTGATCCTCATGTCTTTGGTATTGGTTTAAGAAGAAGTTTAGTCTTGTTGTTTTTTACATGAATAAATTTTATGTTTACAGGTTGGGCGTATAAATTGTGAAACAGAATCCTCTCTTTGCAAACAACTAGATATAGTTCCTCGTAGGGCTCTAAGGTTGTTTGTTTATTCATACACATCAAGTGGCAAAGCTACCTTAGCAGAATATACTGAAGAACTTGTTGCAAAGAAGGTGAAAAGCTTCTGCCAAGAACATCTACCAAGATTCTCAAAAAGGATTGACCTGAATACATTCGATGTCTCTGCTATTAGCTCACAAAGGACCCCTAAAGTTATGCTCCTGTCAACAAAGAAAGACACTCCTGTAATCTGGCGTGTTCTTAGTGGCTTGTACAATGGACGCTTTGTCTTTTACAACACAGAGGTTTGTCATATTTTGGCTTTAATTTCCACTTACATCAATATCCCTACAGTTATTGTTGTTGCGAATTTTTTGCTCCTAGAACTTTTGGGTGGTTTCCTGCTACACGTTTAAAGACGTGTCAGCAAATTTGAGCTTAATTATGTTCACTTGAGGGATTGGGTGTTATCCACTAGACTTGGAATCTTTATAACTAAATCACTCTCTTTTGATGATCTTTAGGTCCATGATACTTCTGATCCAAAGATACGAAAGTTGGGGGTTGACACGTTTCCAGCAATAGTTGGCTGGCTATCAAATGGGGAGAAGCAAGTCTTGAAAACAGGTATCTCTGTGAAAAATCTGAAATCAGCTGTCCATGAACTTGGCAAATTGCTTGAAGGATTTGAGAAAAAGAACAAGAAGGTCTCTTCTAATAGTCAGCCGGGCCAAGCACATAGCGAGTCCTCAGAAAGGATACCTCTTCTGTCGAGACAAAATTTCGATTCCATTTGTGGGGAGAACACTCCTGTTTGTATCATTGGAGCCTTCAGATCTGCACATGGTAAAGAGAAGTTGCAGTCAATATTATCCAAGGTAAGCAAATATGTCACCCCTTTATCTATTTATAGGTTTTTAGTATGATAGCTAAACACAATTCTCTGGTAAATGATGATCAATAATCCTCGGGCTCTATAATTTTGTCTAGGTATCCCAGAAATCACTATCTCGACGACAAGCCTCAACCACAGGTTCTCAGGACACAGTAACCTATTCGCTTCTAGAAGCAGCAAAACAATCATCATTCTTGAGCTCACTAGACAGATCAGAGTTTAAAGCTTCTGACAAGCTCCTAATAGCATACAAGCCTCGACGAGGTAAATTTGCAACATTCAAAGGCGATATGACCATGGAAGAAGTTGAGAGATTCATAGCAGCTGTTCTTAACGGGGACATACAATTCACAAAGGCAAGGCAGAAACCTCAGATCAAATGATAGGTTTTTTTTTTCATCAGATCTTAGTTTCAGAGGTGTACATCGTTTCGGAGGAGAAGAGGTTCTTTTTGACCGTGTCCTGTGTTGCAAGCTACTCTTGGAGATCAATTATTCTCTCTTTGTAATTATTATTGATTATGATATAAAATCTAATTACCGGATTAAAGAAAACAGTAAAAACTCTAAATGTATTAGAAATTCAAATATCTGTAAATGGAAAATGTCTTGTTTTGGGACCGATATACCGAACGTTGGGTTTGATGATTTTAAATCGATCAAACTTACCGATCCCAAAAACCGGGGAAAATCAGTTAAAATCCGCCACCCAAAATTCCTGATTGAACCGGCCAAATTTATGGTTCGATAAACCCTCTCCCCCACTCAAGTCAGAGTCCTGATTTTTCGAGCAAAAGAAGAACCCTGCTTTCTTCACACTGTCGCGAGGTCTCCTTCATCTCTCATCTTCTTCGCAAAATCGATTTGGTGGTAGTCGTGTCTTTCTCCTGGCCTTAGTCAATTTCCAGGTTCTTACTATCACCTTTAGGTATTTTGGTTTTCATTGGTCGATTTCTTTCTCTTTCAATAGGTTCAATTCCTTTTTGCTTGTTAGGCTTAAACTTCAGGTTCTTGCATTGTACGATTCAATCTTCAGATTAGTTTCAATTCTATCCTTTCAGTTTCCATGAATCAGTTAGGTTTAGCTCACTTAGTTTATCCTAGTTTGAGATTAGATTCACAAGATCGATTCATGAATTTGTTGACAATGCTATGGTGTTTGATCAGAAATTGTTTTCAGTATGATATAAGCTTATTCGATTGAGAATATTGTAAGATGCAATTGATGGATTATGTCATTTTGTATTAGATAATATCATGTGGAGCCTTGTAGTTTTAATGCAGATGGTTGTACGCCCGTTGCTCAGAATCACATATTAGATAAGGCCATCTTGGACATGGGAATCCAGAATCTTTTATGGCAAGTGACAAAGAAATCATTCACTGGAGCTATTATAGGGCTTACCATTTCAGATAGATGTTGTAGCGTTGTTCCGGTGAGAGGAGATTCCATGTCTCCCACATTTAATCCCCTTAAAAATTCTTATTTAGGTAAACGTCCTTTTTCTATAACTGCTTAAGAGTAGACTCTTGCTTCTTTTTGTCCATTCTTCTTTCTTACTAGATGTTTCAATTCTTGGTGCAGATGATTATGTACTCGTTGACAAATTTTGCCTTAAGGATTATAAGTTTGCGCGAGGTGATGTTGTAGTGTTCGGGTATGTTCCCTCTAATTTTGAGTCATCTTTTGACAAGAGAAGATCAATATATAATGAGTAATACTTGATTACATGTTGGTCTCTTATTGATCTCTTTTCTTGGATGCTTACAGTATCCACAATGTTATTAAAACTAATTCACAAAAACACTTTACCTTTTATATAATGTAATCCAAAGTATTTGGCCATGAAACAAACTCTTTGGATTCTGGTATTGTCTTTTGCTTCCAAAGCTCAGTTTCTTCTTTCCGTCTCGTATGTTCCTATGACATATTGTTTTGTATGCGTTCTAAGTTATATATTTTGAAATACCTCATTGAGCTCCTGACAATGGAAAACTGCATATCTTTGGCAGCTCTCCGACACATTTCAGAGATAGATACATAAAGAGGATAGTCGGGATGCCTGGTGAATGGATAAGTAGTTCTCGTGATGTGATCAGAGTTCCAGAAGGTCATTGTTGGGTAGAAGGAGATAACAAAACTTCCAGCTTAGACTCGAGAACCTTTGGCCCTGTAAGTCTTCTGCTTCCTGACCCCAACACATATTTTCATAGATTTTGAACGTAGATGATGGATATGGTACTCTTCAAGGCTTGTCTCATGTGATTGATCTGGATAAACTTGTTTTGCAGATTCCTTTGGGTTTAATTCAAGGACGGGTCACTCGTGTTGTGTGGCCTCCTCAAAGATTAGGCAAGATTGGTTGATAAAGCTAATGGAGAAAAAGATGAAGGAAAAGGTATGTTCCTTCCTCTTACGAATGAATATTCCTTTCCTCAAGATTGAAAGTTCATTTTTTCCGCCTTTTTATACAATGTAGGACTCCTCGTTCACAATTTTTCTGGTGTTTCAAATGGGTCTATTAGTCGAATCCAAAATTCGTCTCCATGTTCCTCAAGATTCTCTATGGGAAATCTCATATTCACATTTTTTATCCTTAAAAAAACATTACATTTATACTCCGTTCTCAAATCATTAAAGTCAAGTCTCAATGATGACAATTAACAAACACATTCTTTCATTGGAACAAAGGTTTAGCTCACCCATCTAGTAATACTTTGTCCTGATCATGGTTTTGGTTCGCTGCGAGTTTTTGTTTTTTACGGTTTAATTCCAATTTCTTAGGTTTGAAAAAGAAAAATTCAAAATCGAATTCCATATGTAACTAAATTCACTCTGTCGATGTTGTTCGAATACCATAAATTAAACCTAATCAAATCGTGAAGACAACATATCCGTCGGGATAATAAAAGCTGTAATAGATAATTGTTGTACGCGTGTTAAGTGTAATTAATTTGCTTGAAGAGAAAGGCCATGGGCCGTATAACCCTGTCTATTTAATTTATTTTTTAACTATTATATATATAAATGCATGGAAATTTCGAAACCTCTCTTTCTCTGGCGTTTCTCCTTCGGGGTAAGATCGATTTTGGTTCTTCTACCCTTTTTTTTTTCTTTCTCGTCGTCTGGGAATTTTTTTCTTCGCTGGAAAATTCCTGGGAGATTATATTTTCTGTTTCTCTCTCTTATTTTTTTTGTTTCCCCACTTGATCGGCATCTTGCGAACTACGCAAGTTTCTTTAGTTACTATCTCGTTACCCCTTTTTTTTTTTACATTTGATCGAAGCTTTTTTTATCGAGATTAACGCGCTTTTGATCTTTTTCATTTTCTGCCAATTTAATGTTGAATTTCGTGAAGCGCAAACTATTTTGGGGTAATTTCTCTTGATATTATTGGTTGTGTTCTGAGAAAAAAATTCTCGGCAGTTTGTGGTTTCGTTTCAGTGTGATTTTATTACTCTGTTCAATCGATTCGTCTTCAATTTAATAGCGTGTTGGATCAGAATCTTCAGTTGCTTTTGTTGCGTATCCTCGTATTATCATGAGAGTATCGTCAAGATCTGTGAGGGAAATTGAGATCTGTTGGTGTGTGTGTGTTTCAGGTAGGTTGATTTGTTGGAAATGGGAAGACTATTCGTGATAGACCTCGAAGGACTGGTTTATAGCTGCAAGCATTGTCACACTCATTTCGCTCTTTCTAATGATCTTATCTCAAAGGTTCATTTCCATTTTGTTCTCTTCATTTGATTTCCATTTCAATTTACTACTTCCTCTTCTGCAATTATACTAACTTAGCTGCAAGCATTGTCACAAGTTTTTTAGTGGTTATGTTTTGTTATGAAATCTGATTGAAACAGACAGCTTGCATTTTCAGACTGATTGATCATAAACAACATGGGAACTTGGAAATTGACCATTCGGTTCTTGTTTTGTTGAACTGATCAAACACACCATGCTTTTGTGTCCATAGTTGTGTTTCTATAGTCGATTAATGATCTTGAATTGATCAAACAGTTACCTGATATGTGTTCGTGCTTGTGTTGTTTTCAGTCGTTTCACTGCAAGCACGGAAGGGCTTATCTATTCGACAATGTGTAAGTACTAATTAGAAAGATTTGATCATAGAGGGAAGCGTGACAAGGTTCCCTTTTGAATTCTTAGTGTCAATGTGACGATTGGAGAGAAGGAGCATCGCGTCATGATGACTGGTTGGCACACTGTAGCTGACATCTTCTGTGTTAGCTGTGGCTCTCTTGTCGGCTGGAAATACGTACTTTGTGATTCTTTTATGCTAATTCTTGTTAACAACTTTCTTTGTGATTCTTTGATTGCTAATTCTCATTTTCTCCCTCAGGAAATTGCATACGAGAAGTCTCAGAAGTACAAGGAAGGAAAATTCATCATTGAAAGGTTTTTTCATCTTTCAACATTTAACTTCTTAAATGATTCAATCGCTGATTTGATTTCAATGTTGAAGTGGTGTAACCAATGTGAGCAGGTTTAAGGTGCTTGGACCCGATGGAGGTGGATACGACATGAACCAGGACGAGCCGATGATTGGAAGCGACGAAGAATAAAAAAAAAAAGGATTTTCTTTTCTTTTACAACCCATTGGAAATACTTGGCAAGTGGTCATCAGTGCTTCGTGTAGGCTAACTTATCGGTGACCGGCAAAATAGCCGGGAAAAACTATTCGCCAATTTTTTCTGGAAAGCGTACAAAAGAAACCATATAATTCATATAAGAAATAAATATAGTTTTTTTAAATTAAATTTTTAATTGGATATTATAACGCTTCAAACGTTTATATTCGTTTTTGAGAAATTTTGTTTTGTGCGATTAGAATTCAATCAGTCATTGATATGTCTAGCGACACATACATCTGAATGAGACAATCTCCAATTTTTATTTTTTACTCCACTTACATATCTCCTCGTAACAAGATATGTGTGATGTATAGAGAATACTAGATTGTTTTGAAAAAGAACGGATATTATTTTGACACTTTTTCTTAAAAATGAGATTTTCTCTACATGGTGAAACGACACATTAACTTAATGATATGCAACGTGGTTAATTACCAAGTGATGTTAGAGCTTTTCTAGCCATTTTTTTCCTAATTTATTCTAATCATAATTAATTACCAGAAGTTACTTTCACTGATGGTTCTCTCTTACTTGGTTGGATATCTAGGATTAAATTTCATCGCATTTAGAAGGATGGGGTAAAGATGCCCTGAGTGTGTTGAAAAATAAAACTTAACTTTTCAAAAATGGCCACACAATGTTAACAGCTTTAAGCACATAAAATTCAGCAACCATAACCTTTAGGAACACAAGTAAGTGGCTTCTTCGTAATTATATAGCATGTACATGGGTAAAGATTGCACAACGTGTCCCGTGAGCTCCTCTTTTAGATCCTCTGCGTTTTGAATCCGATGCTTCGTGTTCTGTTCAAACTTTCAAAACCATATTCAAGAAAATAAAATTAAAATAAGAGAAGAAAACAAGTGAGATGGTACGACTAAGGGTTGTCTGGTTTGAAATCAGAAATTTTAAAAATTGAACTATTATTATTTTAAAAAAAAAAAAAATCTCGTCGAGAAGAACATCTTCCCCACTCTCTTCCTTCTTCATCTTCAACTCAAAATCTTCTCTCTCTTCTGTTATCTTATGGCTTCTATGATTCTCATTTGTGGCTGTTCTAGCTGTCTCAAGGGCCCCTTAGTGTGATCTCCTCAGATCTGATTGGTCCAATTTTCTGTTTACTTTTTTTCTTTTTTTGGAGATTTTTGTTGCTGTGCAAGTTCGGACACGAGACCCAGAAAGCTTCAATCTCAGGTTTCTAAAATGTTGACTACTCACGACAGAGACGAAGAACTCTCTCTGTTCCTTGAGATGCGTCGTCGCGAGAAAGAACACAGAGCAGATTCTCTTTTAACAGGTCCTTCTCTTTCTCTCTCGATATATAAACTTATTCAATTATTTGTGTCTATATCTGTGTTTTGGCAGTGGTGTTTGAATCTGTCTCTTTTAGGATCTGATAATGTTAGTATCAACGGAACGTTGACGACTGCGGCGGCTGCGGCGCTCTGTGGTGTCTCCGAAACGGTGTCATCTCTACGTTATCCTCTCCGGAGAACCGCCGCCGAGAACTTCCTGTATTCGGAGAATGAAAAGTCCGATTACGATTGGTAATGTCTCCATTTGATTTCCCTTCTAAAATATTGATTTTAATATCAGAAATTTGGAAGGAAAATTCCTAGTTTATTTCCAATTTGTGCATTCAGAAACTAGAAAAACAAAATCGCAATTTGGGAATATACTTATTGTGGTTGAATTGTCCAAATTAGATTGAAATTAACACATCAAAATAAGTTCCAACTACATAAGGGGGTAATTATTTTTCAGTAATTCTTGTTTTACATCATTTGAGTTTAGTGCTACAGTGTAACTGAATGTCTGATATTTCCTTGTTTGATGAATCACTGGTCTGATTAGAGACAAATCTATCATATATGTTGCTGTTCTTGTCTCTTGTTCAGGCTGCTAACTCCGCCAGGCACGCCACAGTTCGAGAAAGAGTCACATAGAAGCGTGATGAATCAGCTCGATGCTCCCAATTCTCGCCCCACAAATCTTAAGTCTCGGGTATGAACGAATTGTTTCATTTCCTTAAAATGTCTCTGGTCAATGTTTACGTTTGTCTTTGCCATTTATAAGCATTGAAACTCTTGTTGGGTTCTGCAGCTAGGGAACTGTCGCGAAGAGATCGTGTCAGCGAACAATAATAAGCCACAAACGTCGTCGTTTGGACTCAGCTCTTCCTCAGTAGCTGGGCTCAGAAGACCATCTTCCTCATGTAGCTCAAGGTCAACGAGCAGACCTTCCACTCCAACTAGAAGGTCTACAACTCCAACCACCTCCACAACGAGGCCCGTCACCACCAGAGCTTCAACCTCTAGATCCTCAACACCCACCTCACGTGCCACCTTAACTGCCGCACGTGCTACTACTACCTCTACGGCGGCTTCACGCACCACCACCACCACGACGGGTCCAGCCAGATCAGCTACTCCAACTCGGTCTAATACGCGGCCGTCTGCTGCACCTTCTAAAAAACCATTATCAAGGCCGGCCACACCGACCCGCAGGCCTTCAACCCCGACCGGTCCATCAACAGTTTCGAGTAAGGCTCCATCCCGAGGGACTTCTCCTTCTCCTACTGTGAAGTCGTCGAAGCCGTGGAAACCGCCTGAGATGCCTGGTTTCTCTTTAGAAGCCCCACCTAATCTGAGGACGACTATACCAGACAGGCCAGTCTCAGCTTCTAGAGGCAGACCTGGAGTGGCCTCAGCACCAGGTTCAAGATCGAACTCCATAGAACGCGGAGGTGGCCCTAGCAGTGGGGGCGTCCCACATGCAAGAAGGCAATCTTGCTCACCATCCAGAGGTCGGGCTCCTATCGGGAACACCAACGGGAGTCTAACAGGTGTGCGTGGGCGAGCAAAGGGAAGCAACGGCGGAAGTAGCTGCGATAGCTTGAGCCCAGTTGCTATGGGCAATAAAATGGTCGAGAGAGTGGTGAACATGAGGAAACTAGGTCCACCGCGGCTAACCGAGAGTGGTGGTCGAGGAACAGGGAAATCTAGCACGGCTTTTAACAGCCTTGGGTATGGGAGAAACCTCTCCAAGAGCTCAATTGATATGGCCATAAGACATATGGTACGTTCACGTCTTACAATATTCGGTTAAACTTTTTCTTTCTTTCTTTTTTTAAGCATAGCACCAGGCTCCTGTGCGTTGTGAAGGGTTTGGGGTCAAATTATGAGTTTTTTCGGATAATAATAATAATGCTAACTGTCCGGTCTCGGCGTGTGTAGGATATAAGAAGAGGCATGACGGGTAATCTCCGGCCTCTTGTGACGAAAGTCCCAGCATCATCAATGTACAGCGTGAGAAGTCGGCCGGCTAGTGTCTCAAGCTCTCCGGTGACCACGAGCAGCACTGTGAGCTCATCTGAACCGAGTGTCGACAACATCAATATTCTGTGCTTAGACGGAAATGAAGCCGAAAACGATGATCTTCTCAGCGAGAAAAGCTATTCTTCTCCGCGAAACCAGTTGCCCAAGTTCACATCTTGACCTATATATCATATGTTCTTGTTTTTGTTCTCACACTTGGAAACAACGTGTTTCTAAGTGCTCATCCGTAAAATCTATGAAACTCAGTTATCAAATATCTTTTTTTCCTTCATAAATGTTCTCTCACCAAGCAACTGCTAAAGGGTGTGGATGAATTTAAACCCCAAAGACTAAGCTTTTGTTAAACCAGGTTCACGATTAGAGCTACAGAACCAAGTGAAAATCGAGAAGCAGAAAAGAGAAAATAAGAAAAACAGAGCAATAAAAGAAATGGGACACACGTTTTAAAGAGTTAAGAATCTCAATAATTAAGTAACCTACATAAGCTTTCCTATTTCCCATGTTTCCTATTTGTAACAATTTTTTTTTTTTTTTGCGTGGCGTTATAATGACTAATGAGTACTTTTATTGTAGTATAATGTATGAAAATTGGTCAATTTTATTTTTGTCGTTTTGTCTCTGTCAACAAGGTGGACTTTGTCAAATTGTTTCTGTGACGCACATAATAATATAATGGCGCCTGATCTTGTGGAACGATGATGTCATGTGCAATCTTGTATGAACTAATCGATAAAAATGAACGAACAGAAGAAGAAAAAAACATTAACGAATGACAAAGTGAAACAGAAATTTGTGTTGGATCGCTAAGGGCATCAAACACTCTATTTTTCAGTAACTTTCTCTCCAATCTTACTCTATATTACAATCTAAAATATAATAAAAGGTAGAATTACTCTATATTTAGAGTAACTCTATTTTCTACTCTATTTTTATACTATAAATTTTTAGATTAAGAAATAAAGTAATATATTGGAGAAAAACTTAATTCTATTTTAAAATTACTCTATTTTAAACTAAAAAAATATACATTAGAGATCCGAGGGTGGAATTTTGAAAACTTTCTCTTACAGATAAGGCCCAATAGGAAAAAAAAAAAAAAAAAAAA
>VBRH01000009.1:116641-130205 GCA_014578085.1 Cardamine resedifolia | reverse complement strand
TTTTTTTTTTTTTTTTTTTTAAATTTATGCAATACTCATTTTAGAGATTCCCACTAATCATGCTCTAAATTGGTTGGACAAATATATAATTAATTTTTTCACATCGTAACTAAATTTATATTTTGATAATAACCTAAACTCAAGATGAATCCGTACTTAAAACCGAACTCAAATGGATATGAACAATCCAAATGATAAAAGAAAAGTCGTCAAAAGATTGCCCCTTTAAAATATAGCAAAAATAAATATGGATAAATCATGATCGTTTAGATTAGCTTATGGTCCCATTTTAATTAGTTTAAGAGAAAAAAAACAATAACATATCGAAAGTCTACGTCCAAGTCATCCTTCTCTGGCGGCTAGGCTTGAGAACATTTCAAAACACGACAGCTTCAACCCCAAGCCAATCAAGAAGGACTCACAACAAATTATTAGAAAGAAAAAAAAACATAGCCTCACTTGCAAAAAAATGGATCATGAAATCCCGAAGAAAGTCACGGCGATGTTTGATAGTCGGCGGTTAAACCGGTCTGAATCATCACTGTTCACAGCGTTTGCGTCCACATTTGTATCGCTGATCGTTTTCACGATCGTTCTCATCTCTAATTTATCGGTGAGAGATTTATCGGCGAAGGTGGTGACGATAGAGATCAAGACAGTTGTTCCTTACTTACCTCTAAGCTCAGAGAAGGAATTAAGTGAAGGCAACAACTATTCGACGAAGCAGCATCATAATATCACAATCAACGAGAATAATAATAATAATAATAATAATGTTCAAGTTATCGAGCTTTTCGGAGGCAAAGGCGTGTCGGAGAATTTTCAACAGAGGGCAACAGAGTTTCTGAGAGACGATTGTGAGGTCAACTTCATGATGACGTGGATCTCACCTGCGGAAATGTTCGGTAAGAGAGAGATATTTTCTGTAGAAAGCGTCTTTAAATCTAACCCTCGAGGTTGTTTGATGATTTTATCATCGACGTTGGATTCTCCTCAGGGGTTTAGAGTCTTGAAACCGTTTCTTGATCGAGGTTACAGAGTTATGGCGGTCACGCCGGATTTGCCTTTTCTTCTCAAGGACACGGCCGGAGAATCATGGCTTGAAGAGATTCAGACCGGTATAAGAGATCCCGGAAAGATCTCTTTAGCTCAGAATCTATCAAATCTCATGAGACTCGCGTATCTGTTCAAATTCGGAGGTGTTTATTTGGACACAGACATGATTGTTTTGAAGAGCTTCAAAACTCTGAGGAATGTGATCGGTGCGCAGACTCTAGAACCGGTTTCGAGAAAGTGGACAAGGTTGAACAACGCGGTTTTGATATTCGACAAGAATCATCCTCTCTTGCTCAAATGCATTGAAGAATTTTCGTTGACTTTCAATGGAAACGTTTGGGGTCATAACGGACCGTATCTTGTATCTCGAGTGGCTCGAGCCGTGGAAGGAACCGATGGATATAACTTCACCATCATGACACCTCCTGCGTTTTATCCTGTGAATTGGATCGAGATTGAGAAGCTATTCAAGGTTCCAAGAAACGAGAAAGATTCGAAGAGAGTTGAAGTCAAGCTTCTTGAAATGCAAAAGAGAAGCTATGGATTGCATCTGTGGAATAAGTTTAGCAGCAAATTTGAAATTGAACATGGAAGTGCCATGGATAAACTTGTTTCAGATCACTGTATTATCTGTGAGAGTGTCTCTCTATCGTAAAGATTTTTTTTCTTTTCTTTTTCGTTTTGTAAGTTAATTCCATTGTAGAATAATAGCTTGTCAACTGTAACTAACAATGAAACCCTCGAGGTTTTCCTTTTTCACAAAAAAAAACCCTTGATTAATCAATCTCAACATAAAATCCCCCCATAATTTATTAAGTGTTTTGTGTGTGGGCTGAAAAATATCCAATATAGATTGGCCCAGGCCCATATAAGTTGGCACATCATTTGGTACAATTACGTTTCTTCTTCCCACAGCCCAATTGGCAAAAACGGTTCAAGCTGAATCGAAACTTGAACCGGACTGTGATGGTTTCCGATGGCAACGAGCGAGTGAAGCTCAACGTCGGCGGCGAGATCTTCGAAACCAACTCATCGACCATTCAATCAACCTGCCCAGACTCTCTTCTCGCGGCTCTCTCGACTCCAACCACCCATGGATCCAACCCGGTATTCATCGATCGTGACCCGGAGATTTTCGCCGTCATCCTCAATCTCCTCCGTACTGGTCGACTCCCAGCTAATTCCTCTGGCGTTTTCTCCAAGCAAGAGCTACTCGATGAAGCTCTGTATTACGGCGTCGAATCACTCCTCAAATCGGCGATGTTACCACCGCCGCTGCTAGGTTTCGATGCGTCTCTAGTCTCCACAATCACACCGGCTACTGACGGAGTTCCGTCTGCTTTAACCGCGACTGCCGGAGACGCCTCTCTGTGGATCGCTCACGGCGGTCAGATCTCCGTCTACGATTGGAGTCTTTCCCATGCTGGAACTGTCCGTACGCATCTCAATGATATCACATCGATCTGCCGTGTGTGGAGCGAAGCGGTTGCAATGGGATCTGGATCCGCTTCAGGACTTCATTTCTACGATCTCTCCGGAGGTCGATACGTCGGGTCTACGCACTGGACGGATCCGGAGGATCCAAGGATCCATAAGGCACGCGTAGCCGCCGTAGCTGATTCGGCCGGTGGAGTTTTCGCATCCTTTGATTGCCTACACAGAGAGAACAGCGTTCTCCAGATCGACAAATCCACTCTCCAAGTCGCCACCGTTATCGGCCAGCAATCTGGAAGCTCAGCTAAAACAACCGTACCGGAGAAACTGCGGTGGCTGCCAACGAACGGTCTTTTAATCGGATCCGCCGTACAACGCGGAGTGTTTGGATGCTCCGGTTATATCCGGATTTGGGACCCGAGGTCCAGGAACATCGTCTGGGAGACGAGCGAGCCAGGATCGGGACGAAGCAGCAGGTACGGAGACTCATTAGCTGACATGGACGTGGACGTTGAAGAGTCGATCCTGTTCAAGGTATGTTTCAAGTCAGGAGACCTCGGAATGGCAGACCTTCGTAAATTAGGTGAAGATCCATGGGTATATATGTCAGACGAGAATCCCGGCGCCTGGAAGGCCAGCGACGGAGGCGGTTACAGCGTGGTACATAGTTATAGAAAGCAAGTGTTGGCCGCGAGAGGAGGCACATTAGAGGTATGGTCAAGTGTTAAGGAGAACTCAAGTGGTGGTGATCCAATTCGCAGAAGAAACTTTGTAGACAAGGAAGAAGATTCCAAGAGAGGGATGATTTCGAAAATCGAAGCCGGAGGCGATCGTCTCTTTGTTTCTCGGGAATTTATGGAAGGTGTTGAGGTCTGGGAAACTTCTAATTTCTCAGGCGTAATATCCGTCGAGTAACGTTTTAGCGGGAAGAATGGTGATCAAGCTCTGTTTTCCCGGGAAATCAACAAGATTCAAACTTTACCTTTGTAGAAATCACTAGAGAGACCTCTTCTGTTGTAAATGGATTCATAGATTTTGAAACTTTGTAAAGTTTTGGTTCTAATGAATATTTAATTACAGTCACAATTAACTCTAATAAAACCATTTTAGATGCACAAGATTAAAAAAAAAAGACATTAATTGTTGACTAATGACAAGAAACTAAGTTAGGTTTTAGTTGTGTGGGAAAATTCTGTTCAAGAACAATGTATGAAATGATGCGGTAAAAGGTCTGACGGAAGTGATCTCAGTAAAAGGAAAAATTCTTACCTTCCTTGTTCATCTTCATTGTATCTATTGATCTATGATCTCTCCATGTTTTTTCCCTTTTAAGTACTCAATGATATGTCAACGTAATGATAATCTATTTTTTAGTTTACAAAGCAAGTTTCCATTGTATATAAGACAGCTAAAATTCAACTACTCTTTTTCGTCTTTCTCAACCTACTCAACCTAACAGTCTCTCTCTTTTTTTGTTTTTTTTTAAATAAATGAAATGTTTACCTTTTTGAACAAGACAAGGAATCTTTCTTTTATGTCTTGCTTTCTTGCCAATTGTAATAAAAGCTTTTGTTGCAGCTTATGGTAGTGCATTCCACACAAGGTCTTGAGAGGAGAGAAACGCATTTTAAAAGTAAGTTTTCCCTAGGATTCTTTAGATATTACTGATACGTTTTGTTCTTGTTAGGTCAGATTTTGGACCTACAATTTCCGAAACGCTTAAAGTTTGTTATGATGAAATGAAATTATGTTTTTTTGTTGAATCATCGATCCTTCTTTTAAGAAATATATTGGAATTTTCCTTTTGTCTCTTTTTTTAACAGGTCAAAGAAAGAAGAAAGCGAAGTGGAGATTTCCCATGAACTTTCTTGTCTATGGTCCTTTGATGTCGACCCCTCCTTTTGAATTTAAAACCTGCCTTCTCTCTTTTCTTCTTTTTGGTTTAATAATAACACAATGTAAGTTATTAAAATTACTTTAAGGGTGTTTATATACCAAAAAACACATAAGATTCAAATAATTTTCTATTAATTTAAACCTTGATCTATGGTTTGCTATAAATGTTGAAAAGAAAATCAAGAATAACTATTTTCTAGTCAAGAACCAACAATATTTCTGAATCCAAAAAAAAAAATTAAAACACCTGTACAATGCTCAATTCTTTTAAATTACAAACAAAAGAAAAAGAGAGAGTAGGAGCTCTATTTGACCCGACTCTCAAATCCAAACCGGGTCAAATCAAGAAGACCAGGTTGAGACGGAGTTTGATCTCCACAGAGAAGAAGAAGAGTTCAAGAACTCAATACAGTCTTCAATAGCTTCTGCTCTGTGAGACTCTGTCTCGTTTACAGACTTTGACCTCTTCATATAAATTGCCGAAGAAGAAGAGGACGACGAAGAAGACAACAAAAACGATGACGTTTTATCAGTAGGATTCCTTCTGAAGGATATTAAACGCAGCGTTTTGGCGACTCTAGCTCCAATACGTTGGATGAATTTCCTAGCGGCCGGCGAGCTACTTAAACCGAAAGTGAGAATTCCGACGAGGACCACCCTTCTCCGGCTGTGACGTGAGGAGCTTAAACCGCCGTGTTTTGGGAATATGGGTTCGTCTGTGGCTTCAGGGTTCGGATTAAAGCTTACTCTTTTGCATGCTCTTCGTGACATATTTTTGTCTGAAATTGCGGTGAAGCGAGAAAGAGAAAGGGAGAGAGAGAGAGAGAGATGTGTCGGAGACGAAATAGTAAAAGAGAAGCAAATGGGAGATTTTGAAGACTATTTGTGGGGGAGGCCGGAGGTGTGTGTTAGATGACAAAAAGACACATTTGGGAGAAAATGTAAAGAAATAAAATAGAGGGGTCTTTGACCAACAAATAATAGAGGGGTCAGTTTAACAACCTCACTTAAAATGGACTTAGTGTTACATTTTATTTTTCTTGATCCATACCATATGGATTATGAGTTCTGCATCTAACATATTTTCTATTTCTGGATTGAAATCAAGTACCAGGACCCACTTTGTCTTCTTCTCACTTTGATGTTTTATTGCAACAGAGGAATGTGAATTGAGTTTTTTTTTTTTAAGTCTTCGTTCAGACATCTCGTGAACACATATCAAATGCTAGAAACAACACAGCATTCACATGTGTCAACTGCCACTTGCTTCTATGTCGCTTATTTGCCTCATCCAGAAAAGAGAAACAAATTGTGAATCTAACCCCAACATGGGACTTGGGAGAGGAGGCAAAAAGAGACTATAGTTACTTCTAACATTTGAATTGATCCTCTCCTTAATCACTGGAGAGTACTAGGAATCATCTGGAGATCAACTGGAGTGGTAAGCTTCACAAACGTCTAGGTTTATTGCAAGAGGCCATTCTTGGTAAGCGCGGTGTAAAGGAGGTCATATTAACGAAGACTTTTTATCCATTGCTAATAGCTTTCCACATTTACTGTATCGGAAGAGAGATGAAAAGTTAGTCCATGGAAAACATGAGTTTTAGAATATTTTGTTACCTGAGATGGATCCACTATTGGCTCTCACCTGAGATGGATCCTTCTCCTCCTTCACTTGGATTGTCATCTCAAGCCATGCCTTCGGGATAGAAAAATGATAGATTCAGTCATCTTTACTGTATAGGCAGCATACAAACCCAGTTACCTGATAGTGCTCGAGGAACGCAGAGAATAAAGCCATGTGAAAGAAACATGGTCGCATGTGTATGCAATTTGAGTTCCTACCTCTATAACTGATTTTGTGACTTGTAATCCTCAGCTCTGTTACGAAATCAACTATGGTAGAGAAGTTGCACACCGTTAGTGTATCCTTGTTATTACACACAATCAAGAGAAGCCTGTTCCACGATATCAGGATTGATGATGGCATCATCTTTCACCAAATCATAAAGATCTTCAAGGAGCGTCTCGATGTTTCCTATATCAGAGTGAGATTTGTCTCCTGCAACAAAAATGTGTGTTCTCTGTCCCACATCAATCCAGCTACATCCAGGTACCTTCGTGACACCCCTGTCTCTCATAGCTTTCCTCAAAGCATTGGCCTTTTCCCAACGTCCCTGTGAGGCATATATGTTTGAAAGTAGAACATAAGCTGACGAGTTTTGTGGTTCTAATTCAATGAGCTTCTCAGCAGCAATTTCTCCTTTAATGTCATCTCCATGAATCCTACATGCACCAAGAAGAGATGACCATAGTCTTGCATCTGGTTTCAGGTTTTGTGCTTCTATGAAGTCATCAGCTTCTTGAAGATAGCCCCATCTCCCAAGAAGATCAACCATACAAGCTACGTGATCTACACGTGGTTCAATACCATATTGACTCATCATCTCAAAAATCTTCCGTCCATCTGATACTTTCCCTGCATGGCTACAAGCTGTAAGAACACCTAGGAATGTGACTTCATCTGGCATGATATGGGACTGTCTCATAGAATCAAAGATTTGAAGGGCATCTTCAGCGTAACCATTTTTCGCATATCCATTGATCACGGAGTTCCATGAGACAACATTGCTTCTACACCTCATTTCATCAAAAACTTGTGATGAACTTTTCATGTCCCCACATTTAGCATACATGTCTATTAGGGTGTTAGAGGTTATCTCGTCCAAGTCATAAGCCAAGTGGAAGGCAAGAGAATGGATAGCTCTACCTTCTCTTAAAGAAGAAACGACAGAACACACTCGAAGAACAGTGACAAATGTTGCCTGGTCAGGTAGAGCCCCCTCATGACGCATTTCTTTATAGAACTTCAAAGCCTCCTCATAGAAACCATTCTGACTATGCCCTGACATCATCCCCGTCCAAAGAACAATACTCTTAGGGCTTGATAAATCTGAGAAGAGAGCACAAGCCTCTGCCATTCTACGTGAATTCATGTACAAGCCCAAAAGGGAAATCCCCAGATATTCACCTTCAGATGAGAAACCCCTCTTTACTATTTGACCATGAAATTGCATTCCTAGGGTTAAACTTTCTGGTTTATCACAAGCTTCAACAATGGTGGCAAACGTGATTTCAGATGGGTTAACACCTCTGGTCAGCATTTCTTGAAAGAGAACTACAGCTTCTTCTAAGTTTTTCTGAGAATAACCTGCAATGAGAGCATTCATTGACACAACGCTCCACTCAGGCATAGAAGAGAAAACTCTGCGTGCATCTTCGATGATTCCACACTTGGAATACATGTCAATGAGCGAGCTACCAGTATGAAGATCTCTGTCTAAGCCACATTTGACAGAGAGGCAGTGAACTTGTTTTCCTTGATAAAGACCATGAACATTTGTACATGCCTTGAGTGTGCTAGCGAAACATGCTCCATCGGACACCATACTACACGAATTCATCCTCTTGAACAAGTCAAAAGCTTCACTCTCATTCTCATCTTGGACATAACCCCCAATTATTGTGTTCCAGGATACATTATCACGATCACACATATGCTCAAAAATTTGCCTTGCATCTTCAAGAGCTCCGCATTTTGCATACATATCTACTAATGCATTTCCTACAAACAAGTTTTTTGTTAACTTCTTCTTGATGATGATTGAGTGAAACTGGCTACCCGTTTCTAGATCAAGTGAAGCAGCACAAGTGCTTAAAAGGCTTGTAAAGGTAAAATCGTCAATGTTATAACCAGAAGATTTCATATCCATAAACAGTTCCATAACTTTGTGGGCTTCACCGTTATGTGCATAACCCCTTATCATCGCGTTCCACAAGACGTCATTTCTTTCCTCTAAAGCTTCAAATACTTTTGCAGCAGCCTCCATTTTCTCACATTTCGAGTACATGCTAACCAAAGAACTGCCGACATAAATATTGGAGGCAAGGCCTTGTTTAATAGCCTCTGCATGAACTACCAAACCTAAATCAAGATATGCTAAAAGTCCAATGGCACTCAAAACGCTTCCTAAGGTAGAACGGGTGGATTTAACAGCAGATTTCCGCATATTGAGAAAGTATTCTATAGCCACAGTCTCGAATCCTCTTTTCCCATGCCCTGAAATCATTACATTCCAGGCTACCACATCTGGGCTTGGCATCTCCCAAAACAATAGACGTGCATCCTTTAGCTTCCCCAAACTGATGTAAGTATTTATGACAGTCACAAAAGCTAAATGGTCAGGCCGATGGCCTTCATCCCGCATCCTTTCAAATACAATGACGGCTTCCTCAGGCAAACCAGCCTTCACATAGCCAGACAACAAACATGTCCAGCAAACCGAATTAGGATCCACTATCCCATCGAAAACTCGTTGAGCATCACCGATACGGTCACACTTGGCATACATATCAACTAGAGCGCCTCCACAATACGAGTTGCGTTCAAGCCCCATCTTTATCATACTGCAATGAATTTGTGTGCCAAACTCTAGATTGGTCTCCCTGGCACAGGTTGATAAAACAATCGAAAAAGTGAATTTATTTGGAAAAATCCGATTCTCAAACGATGATACATAAGTCCTTAAGACCTTTATTGGTTGCCCAATGCTGGAATACATCGATAGCATTGAGTTCCACGCCATTACATCCTTTTCAAGGGAGTCGAAGAGGTTCTCAGCATAAGAAACTTGCGCACACTTGGCATACAAATCCACAATGGCGTTGCCTAACCTGCCTTTTGAATCGATTCCAAGTGTCAAACTTTTGGAATGGACAGCTTTGCCAGTTCTCAAGGCGAGTGCAAGTCTGTGAGGCATTTCGTCGAACACTTTGCGACTCTTGAATAATTTGCATTGCTTCAGACAAATCTCCAGGAGACGCTGGTGTATCTGATCATGGTTGGGCAAAACATGTCCATAGATTCGACGACCCAAATCCGTAGAATAACTCAAACGACGTACCAAGGAGAAAGAATCGAACATGGGCGAGGACGGCGTCAAGAGAACTCGAAAATACATGATTCAGACAGCAAGCCGACAAAACACGAACCTTGCCGGAGCTAGAACTGAGGTCTCGACTCCTCTTAACCATGAGAAACAAAAAGCATCCAAAACGAAAAGAGTCGTCGTGAGTAAAGAAATCGAACGACTGTGTAAGAGTCAAAAAATCAAACTTTTTAGCGGGGAGGGGAAAAAAAAAATCAACCTTCTCCGGGTCGACCCGAAAACCCGCCGGTTGTTTAGGAGGCGCGGCTCTTCTCTAGTAGCTTTAGCTAATCGTTTATCCAAATACGTAATCAGAGGTTCGATTAAAGAAATTTTTGTGTGCGACTGTCAACAACACCTGCTTATAACACAAGTAATTAATAAGCATGTATAAATTGTGGTCAATTTTTAATCAAGCCAGATTATAATAGCAATATTACAATTTTAGGGGATTATTGGAAGTGAGATTTTAAAAATATTTGAAGAGTTTACTTTAGACTGTTTAGTGATGATATTCGTCACTTTTTGTGATTATTATTCAATTTGTTATCTGCATAATGCATCTTACTAAACAGACCCTAATGCATCTTACTAAACAGACCCCAGTGCCATAAAAAAGTAACAGACTCTATCTGTAATAATCTCTCAAAATGGGGTCTTTTTTGCAAATACTTTAAAACTCAAAACTGGTTTTGGATAATGCGTAAACTAAATTATAGAACGAGAGGTTGTTACTCTGAAACGAGCCCATCTCTCTTCGTCTTCTTCATTCTTCAGAAAAATAGAAGATGATGAACACACTTCAAGCTTTTCAGAAAACCTTAACACCAAACTTCCATCTTCTTTTCAATGCCTCAAGACATTCCATTTCCAGAACACAATTTCTCTGTCTCTCCAAATCAGGAGATGGAACTTCAGATTCTGAGTCTGATTCTGAACCCGACGCTCCAAAACCCGAAGGTGATACTCGCAGACAAGAACTCTTAGCAAGAATAGCCATGCTTCAAACATCGAAGGTCCGTTTAACGGATTTTTTGGACGAACGATCAGATTATCTCACCAAGTTTGCTGAAGAAGCCAATGCAGAGTTTGACAAGGTTGGAGAAGACGCCATGAAAGACCTTGACGAAGCAAGCACAAGGGTTTGTATCAGTTTAAAACGATAAATTTTTTAAATCTCCTATGGTATCGAAAAGTCTTGAATAGATTGAAACTTTTGTCGTTCTTGCACAACTCAGTTTTAGAACAATAGAATGTCTTATTTCAATGGCTTACCTTGATTCTTTGATGCAATTTGATCCATATGAATTTTCTTTACTGCATAGATCAAGTGAAGTCAGAAGCTTTTAGAGATTGTGATTTGCTCGATGATCTTGCAGGAGCAGAAAGATAGATAAGCTGATATTGTTTTTTCGGGGGTGATTGAGCAGATATTGGAGAATATCGAGAGCAAGATGCAAGCTTTTGAGGAATCTGCAGGATTGAACAGATTGGAGATAGAGGAAAACGATAATAAGTTGGCTGAGTTTGAGGAAAAGATCGAGATAGACAGGAATGAAGGATTGTTCTTCAAGAGCTTACGTGAGAAAAAGCCTGTAGATAAAGAGAAAGCTAAAGAGGAAACTGAGAAAATACAAGAGGTTACCAAAGAAAGTGCGGGATCAAAGGCAAGAAGGAATATTTACCTCGGGCTAATTGGGATCGTGGTTCTCGCAATTGCTGACTCTTTCATTTCTTCACCGGATTGGAGAAAAGTCGCGATTCTTGGAGCTATTCTTATCCCACTGCTCACTCAATTCGTCTACGAGCAGACATTGTTATCAGAAGAAGCAGATAAGGAAAAGGGAAACAAGAAGGAATGATCAAGCGACACAGAGAACTGGACCCTGTATCAATCCAAAGAGATCAATATAACTTCATGACATAGACCTAAACTGGAAAACTTATCACTTTTGGTTTGATACGTCAAGCTACAGTTTTTCTTTTGCATCATCAAATATCAGATCTCGATGATGTTTATTAAAATCATTCAAGCCAATGTGTCACCTAAATGCTTTTGATGTATCTATAATACTAGTTCATCCGGTGATATAGCTAACTTGATTCTTATCGACTTACTTCGATTTATCTCCTGTCATTTCCAAGCACCAAGATCCAGGGTCAGAGCAATATACCCTATCACAGATAGCTGAGCTGGCCCAGAGATCAAATCCAGGGTCAAACTGAACCCGGAGAGTTATACAGCAATATGCAACAGATTAAGCTTCTCTTTAATATTCATCAAGTTAGCAGTTCATGACAGCCCGAACAAGTATGTTCCATGTGACAACAGTTGGAAAAATGCCATGGTTTCGAGCATCATCAAAGAATTCGATAGCATACGACACTCTGCCACACATACACAACCCTTTCAGCATGATATTGTAGGATATAATATCAGGCTGCAACCCCACCTTGTACATGTAACTCCAAATAACTGTTGCTCTGTTGCTGTCTCTAACTTTGAAGAATCCTTCCATCAAGGTGTTGTAGGTTACGAGATTTGCAACGCAATTCTGATGCTCCATGTTTGCAATGACAGTCATTGCATCATCAAGTTTCCCAACAGAGCACAGGCCATGAATTAGTATGTTATGCATCCTCTCATCTGGTTCTATACCCAACTGAAGAAATTGGTGCCACAATCCAAGGGCCAATTCGATCTTCTTATCTTGGCAAAGACCTTTCAAGAGTATACTATAAGTTTTCAGATCTGGTTTCCATCCTTTTTCAAGCATTTCTTTCACAATAGCTGATGCTTCACCAAATTTCCCTGCTTCGCACAAACCGTGAATAAGAATGTTGTAAGATACAACAGTTGGGTGACAGCCGTTCTTCCCCATCTCTCTCAGCAAAAAGGAAGCATCACCGAGTCTCGATTCTCGGATTAAGCCACCTACTAATGCATTGAAGACATGAGAATTCAGCTCCACGCCATGCTTATTTATCTCTTTTACCAAATTTGATGCTTCTACTAATCTTCTCTCTTTGCACAAACAGTCTATAATTGACGAATATGCATATACATCCAGATGCTCACCTCTACTCTCCACCTCTTGCATCACCCCCAAGGCTTTATTTAGGTAACCATTCACGCATAACCCATGAATAAAAATACCGTAAGTTGTGTTGTCAGCTGCGTAGCCCTTGGCAGGCATAAGCCTCCAAATCATTGTTGCTTCATCGATCTTCCCATACTCCAACAACCCTTTGATCAAAATGTTATAGCTCACTATGTTAACTGAATTCTTCAGCTCCATGATTCTCCATAACTCCAAACTCTCCTTAATTTTCCCACAACGGCAAAACCCATTAAGCATAGCATTGTATGTAACCACATCAATAAAGGCCTTGCTTTCGACCAACTCTTTAAACACACTTTCGGCCTTTTCAACATTCCCTGCACCGCACAGCCCATGTATCAAACTGCTATATGTAAATAAATCTTTTTCTCGCTCATTATGTTTCATTCTGTCCCATATCTTCAAGCAATCATCTAATCTTCCGCATTTGCTCAAACCACTAATCATGATATTATGAGTCTTAACATTCGGATAAACAGACGAGTCCTGCAACAGTTTGTCCCACAGTTCCATAGCCATCTTGTAATCCCTCTCCTTAAGAGACCCATCAATTAAGATATTATAACACGTAACATCAGGTGCCACTCCTCTTTCAGACATTTCGTCGAACAGTTCCAATGCATCACCCAAGTTTCCAGCTTTCGCAAGATCGTTGATCACAGTGCTGTAACTAAACACATCCGGCTTAAACCCCTCTTTCCACATCCAATCCAGAAACCCTTTCGCTTTCTCGAACTGCTTCTTCTTACAAAACATCTTAATCAAAACATTATACGTCTGCAGATTTGGCGCCAAACCCGCTGTTTCGAAATAGGCGAACAAGGACTCGACTTTAACCCATTGCTCCGCCACCACGAACGCATTGAGCAGAGAATTATAAGATCGAATCCCAGGCTCGCACCCGAAAAGCTCCCGCATTCGTTGGAAAACATCTAGAGCTCGATCGGACATGGAGTTATTTCCGTAGGTTTTGATAACCGATAAAGCGACATCTTCGTCGCACTTGCATTCTTGTGACCGAATGAGCTCAACGACCCGACCCACTTGTGTAACCAATCGCGCCTCCGA
>VBRH01000009.1:96896-108765 GCA_014578085.1 Cardamine resedifolia | reverse complement strand
TTTTTTTTTTTTTTTTTGGGGTGAACTATAGATATAATCTTAGATGATTAAGTCTTGGATAATTATATTCTTTTTTTCAGCAAAACTGTATAATTTTTGACGTGTAAGTGAGAACTGATTTTTTATTTCAACGATTTAACTGTCATTTGAGAACACGATTTACAAAACATTTTACAAATGAAAAAATGTCCTCTCTCAAAAATAAAGAGGGGCTTGAGAGTATAATTTTGTCTCCTGAAAAATCATATTAAAACAAGTCTATTATCGACCTGAAAAAAAAAAGAATCTATTATTGCCATGAAAATCAGCAGCTAGTAGTAGTTCTCAAAGGAAGAGCGATAAGAAAAGGAATAAGTTGAAACACTAAGATAAATAACTAATGATATAAGTAACTACTTTAGAAGTTCTCTATAAATTATTACTTTATACTGTATTTTTAAAAAAGTTTCTATGTTAAATATATAAGCGTATGTACTATTAACAGATGTTTCAAAATCTATAGAATCTGAAATAATTTGAAGAGTAAATCAGTCAATGTATACAAATTAGGAAAAGCAACGAACAATCTATTATTATCCAATTTTGAAGGTGAAATATAAGTGATAACTGTACATAGTTTATTTGTATAATCTTTCTACTCCTTTTGGAACTAAGTAGAGACAATTCTATCACTTGTTCTATTTTTGTGCTCAAGCATTACCTTGGCAACAACTTCATTAACTTTATGTGACATTTCTGGAATCATCAAAGCTGCTTCATCAAACAACTGGGCTCTGATTTCACCTGAGATTCGATCTCGTGGAGAAGCTGTAGATAATTCCCACATTGACTGGACGAAAACCGCAGCAGCAGTGTTCAAACTGTGCAATGCTTGATGGCAGGAAGTTATCCTTTCTTGAAGTGAATCATCTGCAATTGTATCATGAAATACTTCTGAAGAGGTCTTGTCCTGTGACATAACAGAACCAGTGATTACATCAAACATAATGTTGAAACCTGTTTATTTACATATACATAAACATAATGTTGGTACCATTGCTGGGAATTGTATGCATCTCTGAGTGAAATCAACCTATAAATATGTAATTATGTCTGTATAAATCTGTCCTGAGTAATGTATGTGTGAGTGGATATATCAAAATATGACTTGGTGAAACCTGTTCAGGATTTTCTTCTGAAACATGTGAAGATTGATCATTCACCGTATCAAGAGGAAGATGTTCTTGAATCGACCTCAAAGTCTTGTACCCTGATCTCTGGGAAGGTGTACACATATATTGTTTGGTTCCACCTATGTAGTCTCTTCTTAGAACAAATTGGGAAGAATATCTTCTTTGCTGCGATGATTTTTGGGCCTCCACCTATGGATAAAGTAAACATTTTTGGCCATCAAGATTTCTCTTGGTAACTACTAAAACATGTCGAAGGAATAGTGAAGAGAGCTCTCACCTCGTCTATCATTGAAAAACTGTTATCAAACTGCTTGAGGATGTCCCCCTGCTCGGCAGAATGTTTGGTGCAGAAGTTTTCTGGTTTCTGTTGTTTAATGAAAGGTGTTTGGATGTTTGGAGAATTTAGAAGATCCAAACACACGTTGTAGATAGTGTTCCAGCGATTTTTTTCCTTCCTATGGCTATTGAGAATCACAAAATATAAACAATCAATGTGGTTCTCATAAAAGCAGGGAGAGAGATAGAGAGAAGAATGATGCATAAAAGCTAGAGCTTCAGCTTCTTACGTAGGAGCATCTCCTTGTAGCACTGAAGTTTCATTGTCGCTGGAGCTTTTGGACAGGCTTCCAAGGCATGAAATTTCGGTACTTGAACCTTGTTTGGGAGTTTGGCATTCAAGATTCACTGAAGAGCATTCTTCAGCATTGTCAACAGTATTTTCCTGACTTTTATCTTCATGTTTCTGTTTTGGAGGCAATAAAGACACCCAATATCAGAAGAACTGAAAGCCTTTAGCTGAATATTGGGTCTAAAAACGAAAAACTTACAAAAGTACATTCTATCTTGGTTCCCTAGTTATCAGAAAACAGGTTGCCTTTTTGGGTTTTGTACCTGGTTTGAAATGGAATCCTGACACTTGGTAGCAATATCAGATGTTTCCACTTTAGCTTGAGCCCACTTTGGAAGCCGGGAAATGCTGAACTTAAATGAAGATGTCCAAGGAGAGCGTTGCTGCATCTGATCTGCGTTCTCTTTTACTAGCTTATAGTTTGGAGAACAGGATGCATCTATTGGATTGTCTTCCTCCAAAACAATCGTAATTTGCTTAAACTTTTCGGATTGGGCGACAGTTTCAGGAGCTAACCTACCATTTTTAGTTACTGCTCGTATCATACGAGTAGCCATCTGTAAAGGCAGTTTCCAGACAAAAATACAGCCGTCACCTGCAACCTGACAAAAAACACCAAAGAAAAGTAAAAAAACTCAAAATTTTATCTCAGTTTTTCGTTTTCCTTTGAGGCATACCAAGAAAGATAGATCCAGGCTTTTGAGCAAAGAAAGCTCTTTTACAGTGATTCAATTCAATAGAAATGAGAGATTGATCTTGAAATCATCCAAAAGCCAAGGTTTTTATAGTTGTAAGTAACAGAAAACTACAATTCAGAAACTTACTGAAATGATATGTTTGCAATCAGGTAGGAAAATAACACCAGTCACAGCTTCACCATGTCCTGTGGCCTGAGCAACCAACTCTCCGGTGACAAAGTCCACAAAGCAGATTGTCCTGTTAGAGTAGGAACATACTAAGTAACTGCAGCTTGGGTCCAAAATGACCTGTGGAAGAGATTTTATTGTCAGCACTAGAACATCAAACAATGTTGAAGCCTAATCAAAACTGTTTGTTCAATGGACCTTTACGGGATCTCCATGTTCTCTTTCTTGCTTGAATGATCTGACAAGCTTTCCACTTTCTATGTCGAATACGTTTATCTTCTTATCCTGCAATCATGAAATAAAACATCAGAGGCTTGTGTAATCAAATGTTAGATGTATGATTAATTGACTGGTGAGCTCGAGATAATAATGGTGGTAATATACTAATGTTCACCGGAAGGTACCAATACCTGTCCCACTGTGACAACAAGTGATGCTGTTGGATCTACAGTCATATCATAGATGGTTCCATTAAAGAGAGTTTGAGGATGAGAAGGTGAAAGACGCACACTACTTGCTTTTCTGACAACGTCAAACAACTGCAACCTGCAGCAATATCAACGACTATGTTATGAATTTCTCTATAGTAAATAAGCAAATTTCCTGGTCTTGCAGCACATAAATCATTACCTATCTGCACCAGAAGTTATAATTTTCCGACCATTACATGCAAATTTAACAGAAGTTACAGCAGCTGAACCACAAACACTCCCAACGGGATCAAAGTTCCTGACAATGAGAACATATAAGTTCGTATGGCCTTGCCAGGGAAATCAAAAGATCATAACAAAGCTGCTGTTTTTACACCTTTTGACATCATATATGTGGATTACTCGGTCCTTTCCGCCAGAAACAAGCAAGAAATCGCTGCTTGAGGCCTTTTCAGAATCAACGTCTTTCAGTCCAGGAAAGCTGAAGCTCAATGACTGAATTTCTGCTTCATGAGCATCCTGCAAGATGGTTATCAATAAGAGGCTTAGGAATTGGATGTCAGGACACCAACCATTAGAGACACAGATCCAATTTAAAATTGAACAACGGTGACTAATATTACTGTAAAGCATGTATATTCTGATTCTTGTAGATCATATATATGAAGGTTCCCTCCACAGTCACCAGCTGCTAAGTACTTTCCATCTTCACTTACTGCCAGTGCTCGGAAACCAAATTTGCTACCACATGTCTCAACGAGATCACGTTCAAAAATTCCAGCGCTAGCTGCATTATATAAAAAAAAAATTAATGAGTGAAAACGACTAATCGAAAACATAAATATCCAGAACAGAAAAACACTACAACATCTTAACAAAAATGTTTCAAATTCCGAGCTTATGTTATAATTACCTAAATGCATAATCCCTTGTGTTGAAGATTCTGAGGGATTACTGCTTGCATTGGCTTCTAACGGATCCACTTGGAAAGCAAGATCCCACAACCTTATGGTTCCATCTTCAGAACATGTTGTGAAGGAAACCCCTTCATTGCATCCCCTAGCTACACATGCAGCTGTTGGACTGTGCATATTTCCACACGAGAGGTTTTTTATATCCCATATTCCGGCAGAATGTGATATCATCATAGAACATCTAGTAGGCTGGAACAAGGAAGAAATGTTTCGCCACATGCAGTTAATTCTCTAAGCTTCAGCAGGAAACTTCAGAAGTAGCATTGGTGCCAGAAAAAACTTCAAAATCAACTAACGTTCTATGGAAATACTGAAATATGTTTAGAATTACCTTGTTCACATCATTCACATCCCAAACATAGAGACTACGATCCCCATAGATGACAACTGTGAAGCCAAAATTCCACCTTTTTGTCAAAAGGAAGATTGGTAAAAGCATCACACTGCTATTATGAGGTTCTTCTACACTCACCGAGCTTATCTGTAGTCGAAAACTGGCAAGCAATTGCGTCCGGAGAGATAACAGGCTGGGACTCTATATTTTTTATTTCTGCTGAGTAAGAATGATTTTCAGTGTTGCTGTTTTTAGCATCTGAAAATTGTATTGTGCCAACATATTCTAAGGTTTCAGGAGTAAATAGCTGGATCGCTCCCTTGCTGCAAGCACATGCTATCAATCGACTTGATGCAGATAGAGCAAAACATTTTTCAACCTGAAAATTCATTGCAAGCCATATAAAGAAAGTATTGTTATGAAAAAAAGAAAAAAGCTCAGGAAGCTAACATGAAAACATATTGCTGTCTGCACACCTAGAGTCAACACACAAAAGTTAATTAAACCTATTGCTAGGCTCATAAGAAAAAATACAGTCAATGCTTCAGGACTATGGTTCATAGATTAACAAAAGAAAAGATTGAAGTGAAGTTATTTTGTACCTTCAGGTCCACCGACTTCTTGATCAACATCCCATAACTCATGAGCATCAGAACACCTACACAACATAAAAAATTTACTAATTGTCATTTTGATGGAATGAATGTACAAAAACTCATATTCACCGTAGTAACTGCGCGGAGTGAATACCTGCATCTGTGAGAGCGTATATTGAGACAACTTCTTCAGCTCGTTCGTCACATCCACTAGAGTTCACTGTGTTGGCTGATATCACTGATACAAATGAGTTTCCTTTTTGAAAACTATTATCAGTTGGCTTTCCATGAAATGCCAAAGATCCTACTTTACTAGAACGTGTCCTCTGAAAAGAATCCACTGTCCAGAATTTCAAGTGCTTGTTCCCGGAAGTAACAATGAATTTTCCATTGGATGAGAATGTCACAGACGTTATGTCAGAGTAATTAGAACTCGCTTTGACCTTCGCCACCAAAATGCTTTTGCGCCAGTCCCAAAGATATATGTATCCTCCAACACTCACCAGATATTCCCCTAAAACAGCAAGTAATTAACTAAGAAAAAAAAGAATAGCTAAGAGCCTTAATTAAAGATGATTGAAGCAACAAAAAAGATGGAAAACTAACCATTTGGTGAAAAGGAAAGACACTGAGCTCCATAAAGGTGGCCTTTCAGTTCTGAAACAAGTCCCAAGGTCTCACAGTCCCATATCAAGACTGCAGAGAGATTCAGAGACTGAGAAGATAAAATCAAACACCAGAAACCAATCACGATACGAAAGACATCATATTCTATATAAATGCATTAATTTCAACACTCGAGAGTATATCAATAATAGCAGTAAATAGCAACAGCAAACACAATCATACTTTTCCAGCAGCTACGAACCGTCCATTCTGCGATACCGCCACACAGCTCAAAGGCTTAGGCATCCGATGAGATACAACAAGGTGGGATTGAGTGCACGAAACTACATCATAGACCACCACAACGCATCCCGCCAAGTAAACACATTTCGAGCTGCAGGTAACCGAGGCCAACCCATTGGCGTTTTTTGTGGTCAAACCGATGATCTCTTGCAGAATTAGCTGGAAGAATGAAGAAGACAAAATCCATTCAGAAATTTATACGGATCTAGTGAGCAAATTGATTGATAAGATTACCTTAGTGGATGAACAAGGCTTCTTTAATTTCTGGCTCAACTTCATTCCGATTAGGGAAAATCAAGAAAAAAAAACCCTAAATTTCTGAGGAATTTGATATCAGAAACCCTAGCGAGAGAGAGAGAGAGTGATCCTGGGGATTTTCTGAGGGATGGGATTGTCGTTACTGTATAGGAGGGAAACAAATGTTTGAACGATGGACTGTTCAAAACAAAAATTCGTCCGTTATAAATTAATTTCACCTAAAACACAAAATTAAAAGCCCACATTTTATCGAATGAAGCCCGGTAAATATTGGGCTTTTAAGGCCCACGATTGGTTTTAGTTAGTCCTTTATCAATCCATTTTCTTTCAACTATAAATAGTAAATACATCTTGGTCCGAGATTTGCCTGGTTCGTTTCGTCTTCTAAATCTCTTGCTTTCCAAGCGAGAGACCCAGAAGATAGCTCGAGATCAATCGAAAAGGATCGAAACTAAACAGAGAAACAAAATTAGCGTTTTTATTAGAGAAAAGATGAATTTCAGAAGCTTTGAGGAGTTCTGGCCTTTCTACGTGATGCAACACTCGAATCCATCAACGCGACGGTGGCACTTTATGGGTATAATCGCCAGCATCTTGGCTTTGATGAGTTCGATTCTGATTAGCCGGTGGCTCTTAGCTCTGGTACCTCTGTTCGGGTACGGGTTCGCGTGGTATAGCCACTTCTTCGTGGAAGGAAATATTCCGGCGAGCTTTGGGCACCCGGTTTGGTCGTTTCTCTGCGATCTCAAGATGTTTAGGTTGATGCTTACAGGAAGCATGGAGAGAGAGATGAAGAGACTTGGTAAGAGGCCATTGTTGCAGCTCTCCTGAGTCCTTAAAGAAGAAGATTTGTTATGTGTCACTATAGAATTGTTCTGACATAAACAGAAAACATAGATTCTTAAGAATTTTAGCCATTAATTACTAGTCTAAATCTGATAATTTAGTCATTAATAACAATATGCGATGATATATAATCATTAATTACACTATTTAAAATATAGCCATTGTTTTTGTTTTATATCTGTCATGTTCAGTTCTGGATTCTTATTCGAATACAAAAGTTTCCTACAGAACTTCCGTTTGCTGACCAATCTCTGTATCTTCTTAGTTCAAAAATTGACTCTGGACACATTGAAGTAGTGCATAAACTTTATAAACTCAAGAAAGTTTATCTAATACTAAAGTCAGAAATACATATTTTTAAAGAGATACAGAATCCGAAATTGTCCCTGGTTCTTTTCGATGAGCTCTATGAGAGGATGTGTACCTCCTCCGCTTTACAGATGGTACCTAACATCACAAGTCTGTGTTCCGAGAAAAGGATGGAAGGGGCATGGCTTCTTGAGGCCGTAGTATCACCAGCAGACCAAACATCCCGAGCATCGGGAGGACAAGAAGCCATTTCAGAAGCTTGTAGTAATACATATGGAAAGTTACAGAGAACTCGTCTGAGAAATATAGTCCATTCTTATCTACCATCTCCACCATTACGGTTCCTGTTGTTCTCACTCCCACGGTTGGTAGTTTTATCCGGTATTTTCCAGGGCGGTCATAGGTCTGGCTCTGCTTTATCCTCCTATCTCCCTGGTAATTCCCTGGAACCAACAGGGTCGTCTGTATATTTGAAAACAGCTGGTTAAGTTTCAAGGGATCAACAGAAAGAAGCCATTGCTCATCTATTGAGGTTTGAGGAACTTACAGTGACGTTGTAAGGTGCTTGTGAACCAGATGGGTATCTATATTTATCAACAATCTCTATCTCAGCCCAGAAGTTTTTGCCTTCCTCATCACGGAAAGCTCTAGATGAATGCGTGACAAAAACACCTTCACGATCATAACGATTGGCCTTGTTGTTCCTTCCTTGATCAGTGGATCTCCAAGCCTGATGAATTCGAGAAGCAAGTGTGAACTCAGTAATCTCCCACATTCAAAAAAAAAAGAAACGTGTACATTTTGGTTGGGCTTGCCTTTAGGGGATGGTGAGGAGAAGGCGTTGAGAAGCAAAATACGTTTCCATTCATAGTTGAGACAATAAGATCTAGATCATCTCCACCATCAACATTATCAGCCAAGACCATACTGTATCTGTAACTCGAAACACCCTGGCGTAAAAATCCACTGGAAAAACCGAAACTACAAAATATATTAATGTGCTGAGAGGAAGGATAAGTGACTTACGAAGTTTCACCAATGTCAACAACGTCAGCACACGAGGTGGGTCCATCTATGAGATACAGGTATCCGTCAAAGGATGTGGTAACAATAGTGAGACCTTTCTTTTTCTCACCTCGCTTGTTCAGATCAACAAGAAGAACTTGGTTCATCACTCTTCCATGAGTTCTGTATGGGTAAGGACGGACAATTGAACCATCCTTGCCACTAAGAACGTATATGTTTCCTGATGCTGTAGGTACCACAACGTCTGTGTGTCCGTCACCATCAACGTCGCCTATAGAAGGACCCTGAAAGAGAAGGTTGGCAGCAATCACTAATCATGGCATGATCAATTTAGAGACAGGTTTCATGGTAAATAATGTATGGTCTTCCACATGGACTTAAACTTAAAAGTAACAACACAGATCTTATGAAAGCTCGTATGCACTATGATTATTTTATAGACTCGTGTTGATGCTCGTACAACTGGTTCACTCATAACAGTTTTTTCTATATCTGATGAGAATAAACGGCGGTAATTGTTTACCTGGGGAACAAGACTCTTTAGATGTGCTTCCCAAATTTCCACTCCTTGCGTGGTCCATGCTGCTATATTTCCGTGCGAATCAGTTGTTACAAGTTCAATCTTTCCATCATCATTTATGTCGGCTGCAACCACTGCCCCTTGAATTTCAGCCATTTCAAGTGGGAATTTTTCTCTGATGTTTCCTGCAAAAAGACAACGATTTTAGAAGCCAAATCAACATCGAGAATTGTAAGGAAACTGCTATGATTATCAAGTGCGACAAAAATCTGTAGTAAGATTTGTGTATTGTCCTGAAATGTTACTTATGAGGAAATATTAGAAGCAAAAGAAATATATATCAATAAGAATATGAATCTAATAAGAGTGAAATTTCTTTCTTGCAGAGAAATGGAATATTCAAACTTAAACATAGAAATTTTCTGAAGTGTGGGCTTCACTGTGAAAGCTATAGTTGCACAATCATATAAAACTGATCCAAAAGAAACAGCTCCTGCTAGAAGTGTTGCTTGGTCAAAATCAGTAGCAGGAAATGCAAAATTGTCATCAACGGAAATAAATACACACTAGGAAGTAACAAGAAGTCTTACCACGATGATCCATGGCATAGAATAAGCCAAAGGAAGTTCCGACAAGAATATCCAAGTAACCATCGCCATCCAAATCAACAACAGTTGGGGAAGAATAAATATAAGCACGGAAGTTTGCTTTATCAGTACTCAAATCTAGCTCTTTGATCCACTTGACTTGTTTAGTTTCAAGATTGAAAACCACAATTGAACTAGCAATATAATTCTTTATGTCAATACCACCAAGGTCTTTCAGATGTTCTGGATTATCATAGTACCTGAAAATTTGCTTATCGTGTCAGCTGACCTATATCAATGCAAATACACTGGAAACGCTAATGGGAATATCTTAGACCTCATGCATGCTGATGCATGCAATAGCTACTAATTATGCTTTTGCATTGGCAGATTCAGAGAAAATCTACAGTGTGAAAGATGAGCTTACTCGGGGTCGAAGAAATAGGAAACAGCAATAACCATCTCCTGTACTCCATCTTTGTCTATGTCAGCAATTACCTGATAAAAAAATGATACCGTAAGATCTCTCATGGAAGTAAGTAATCCTAAACAATGGTTTTTGACATAGATGAAACTCACAGGAGTACACAGTATATGGGCGTCAATATTCACATAATCCTCTGAGTTCTCGTGCTGTCCCTCGACCCATTCCTCATCGCCCCACATTTTCTCATCAACATAATCGTCATAATCATAACTGTATTCATCACCTAACTCATCAGTATCACGCAACAAATCAAACGATGAATCTGCTTCAGCTTCTAAGACTCCATCGTTTTCAACTGTGGCCATGCGAACACCCTCATTGTTGTCTTTATTGTCCGAATGGCCATCTGCAGATTCTTTCGAGCCATCATTTTCCAGAAGTCGCCTCCCACTTTTGGTTACTGTCTCTGTCGTACTACTGTTTCCCGATGTCCCCAGAGTTTCTGAGGAATTATCTGGACTAGTATTTAATTTAATAACAGTTTCATTCTTATCTTCCCTAATTTTGCTTTGATCCACCTCACTGGTGGTTACATTTCCATTGAGCTTTTCTGTTGAGCCAGCTGTAGTATGATTTGCTGCTGAATTCTTTGCTCCAGCATCCATGGAGGAATTAAACCCTGGAGTAGGCTTTACGATAGCTTCTGTTTGGTTATTCTCGGGTTTCTTTTGATCCTCTTGAGATGACACGCCGCCATGAAATTCTTTGGACGTCGAGACTGTAACATTTGGTGTTGTGGTAGTTGCATTCATTTCTACAGAGAGAAGAAGTAAGAGTCACAAAGTAAACTTCCATCAAGAAATAAACTGACTCTAAATACTGGAGATACTTATAAGTAAGGATGGGAGCCCATCCAATGTAAAATCCATAAGATAAATGCAAGACACAAAATACAAAAATTCTTCAGACTAGCTAACGCAGCTACTCCAAGCATAAACTTAGCTTACATTGACAATTAACTAAACCACACAACCAATATTTACCAGTTCAGTGTCCTCTAAATTTAGGAAGAACACAAATTTAACCAAGCGGAGAGTGTGGAAGATGGGCATAACTTAAGCAGCAAAGAAGAAAACTGATGTAGAAAATTTAATATGATAAAGAAACTTACGAGTGGTCGATGACTTCATTGCCAAAGCTTCCTCCACAAGCTGTTCATCATGGACATCAGGATGTGAACGGTCAGCATGGTCAGGATTGAGTCCCACATGCCAGTCCTTGAGCACTTTTCTACGTGGCACTTCAAGCTTATCTGACATCAAGAAGCCTGATACCCTGGAGACAAGAAGGTATCATACGCAAACCCATACAAGTGCAATTGATCATGATAATAGATAAAAGTATAGCTATAACGAAAGAGAAACAATTACCTGAAAAAGAGCACTTCGCCATTGTAAGTAGCCAGAGCAATTTCTCTAACACCATCTTTGTCAATATCGAATAGAAGAGGACTCGAATGCACGTTTGACTGGTGAAAAGCAGGCCAACCTAGGATTTTATGAGTGCATCAGTAACCTTTCAAAAGCCCTCAACATTCAACAGCATCAGATGAACAAGCCAAAGAGAAAAATTCAAAAAGCTAAAGTTAAGAAGATAAAATATCCTGTACCTGGCATCTTGTCTCCATCCGCTCCTTCAAGAACTTCAAGGTAGTGAACAAAAGATGGAACAACAATGTCAAGCTTTCCATCACTGTAACAAAAACCAAAATCCCAAATCCAGAACGGAAACATCTTAAGATTTTGACACAGAATCAGCATAAAAAATTGGTGGGAAAATAAACCCTACCTGTTAATATCAGCAATCAAGGGAGTAGCATAAATGCTAGAAGTGACTTCAGTTTGCCATCGGAGCTCCAATTTTCTCGGGCACTGAGTATTCAACAAAGCATCTTCATCACTGCACAACGAAATGATCCAGAACAAA
>VBRH01000009.1:75922-96849 GCA_014578085.1 Cardamine resedifolia | reverse complement strand
AAAAAAAAAAAAAAAAACATAAATCGGAGAAACCAAACAGAAAGCTTTAAAGAGCAAAGAAACATATCTCCAACAATCAACGCTAAGAGCTAAGGAAAAAGAAAAAATCTAACAAAAAAACGCTCAAGTCTATCATATTATGGTCTACCCATAACTCAATAGAGATGGAAAACTTACATTTCGGGGTAGCCCAGCTCGTCATCGGTGGCTTTACGCTCTCTGAACTTGTTTTCCCCATACGAGAGATTCGTTAACGTAAGACAGAGAAAACAAATCAACAGACACCGTCGCGCACGAGATTTCATATGATCACACTCTGCGAATACTACTAGACAACAATAATAAAATCGATTCAGGTACGAAGAACTGAATGCAATTAATTATGTGGATGAGATTTTGTAAAACCCCCCCAAAATTGGGGTTTTGGGATTTGGGATGGGGAATTCAAGAGGAGATCGATTAGGAGAATGAGACGAAGCTGATACTGTGGACGGCTCGAGTAGATCGTAGCCGGCGAAATCGAATGACGCAGGAAACAGTAAACTCCTTGCCGTTTTGATCTAAGTAAAACGCACGAAACAGCCCGCAGTTTTATTACAAATATGAGAAACCTCACACATTTTCTTTTCACTTCGAATATGGAGCGCGAGTAGGAGACTAGGAGATTTATATGTTTCCCGGAGATTAAAAGGTTTTTGAAAAATTCAAATTAAATAATTGACAATTTATATGAGCGAAAAGAATTGGAACACTGACTTTCTCCATGATAAAATTGTCTTACCATTCATACTTTTGCTTCTGAAGTAAAATCGAACCAATAATAATATGATACTAATACTAAAGATTACAATAATATCCCTTCCTAATTACTATTACAATACCTTCTCCATCTAAACATATGAATCACTTAGAAGAGGAGGAAACACAACTTTTCAAGTTAAAACCATCATCACATATGCCAAACGGAATTTTGATTCATAATAAACCCTAAGAGCTCCTCGAAACCAGGATTCTAACACATTCGAGAAAAGCAGAGTTCCTTCTTTCTTCTTACGTACAAAAGTTAGTATAGAAAGCACCAGGGATTTCCAAAAGTCTTTTTCTTGATTCCTGCTCTGATATCATGTATTGAGAGAAACAAAACATATGTTGTTTCATCTGCGGCGTGCAGCTTTGCTATCCATTTGAATACGGTCCGCATACATAGGCAAACGGATTATCTCCCTAATCTCCTGCAGCAACACTTCCTCCGTGATGTTGTCCTTTATGCTTCTCATCACCTGTTTTTACATCCACAATGGTTAAGACTAAACCCCATCCAAGTTAAACACTTTTTTGGTCATGGAAGACAAAAGAGACAAATTTTTATATAAGATTGGATGAAAAAATGGAAATATGACAGAAACTCAGAAGACGGAAATAAATGTTCTGTTCATTACGAGAGGTTACTTTGTTTGCAAAGTATGATCGTCAACCAATTATCCAATAGCTGGGGATATGAATCCAAAGAATACAATAAAGTATATAAAGGGAGGATATGACAAGAACTACTGACCTTTCTATAAGTGTTGATATCATTTGGCGTTGATTTATCAACCCTGACCCGCATGCTAACCCAGACTTTCTCATCCTGATCCCAAGAACACTCTACAATCTTTCCAGAGTACTCAGCAGGGTCCGAATCATCTGTTGCAGTTTCAGTATTAGCAGCTTGTAGTTCTTAGAAATAATGGAGGACTCATGGTGTTTACTACTAACTATATATATAAGCAGAGATTTCACCATACACACCTCTAAACACAACAGAATTCCCATCCATATGCTTCTTCTTCCCTCTTTCAAACAACGAGAGCATTCCACGGCCACTCTCATCCTGCTCGTACAGAAAGTCAACCGAGTTCATCTCTGGATACTTCCACTTCAGCAGACCTTCATGGGTACGGGCAACATAAGGATCATCCCAGCCCTGTTAGCAGAGAGTTAGATTTCAGATATTTATTTGGAAGACAATACACGCTGTACTAATATTAAAACCTCACTATCTCTGCATTTGTATAAAAATGAGCGTCGGAACTAAAGTCTAACATCATAGAATCCTCTTCAGTCCCATGGTTACCTGAAAGATTAGGCCGTCGGCTTCATGTGAAAGTGATGGTATGAAACCTTTCAAAACCTTCTCAACCGCAGAAAGCAACCAAAAATCCTTTCTCCGCACCTAGGTGAGACAATAATTATCAGCTCCATGAACAGTTACACAAGGAAAAGGATCAAACTGGAAAATGGCATGAGATTAAAAAAAATGTAACATGGTACGCACCCTAAAAGGCTCAAGGTCATATCTGTAGATATGACTTCTGACCTTCTCATGATTACGGGGTTCTATCACCTCCTTCTCCAGCATCTTCCATCTTTCATAGAAAGGCCGCTGGTCCATTTTTGAATTGTGAAACTTTTCATTAGTATCTTAAGACAACTCGTTGATACTCATACTACTGACGGATGTGAATGTTGGAAAACAGATTATGTCAAGGCTAACTGTCTGCAACAAAGAATACTCAACAACTGCAACAAATGATGTACAAGTATTTGCATGGAATACGCACCACTGGAGTCAGATTTTCTATATGAGCATATGGATCATATATGTTCATAATTCCTAAAGTATTTATTGCATCACCAAACATATCAGATGTGAAAGAGAGCAAACACTCTAAGATAATCACAACAGTAAGCCCTTTGACCAAACACTCTAAGATAATCACAAAACTCTAAATACTGATTAATTTCTCAAATGTTCTATTATGAGGGTAATGGCAGCTACAGTATTGATGTGCCTCAATACATACTCAGAACATAATCAAATCTTGAGCTAAAGAGCTTGAGATCCCATTGACCAACCCGACCATTAGCAATCACAGAAAGAAATAATGACAGTTCCAACCTCTACAACTGATTGGCCGTTGATTGCTACCATATCATAGATTAGGTATCTCCTCTCCTGCTTTTGTTTATCTGGCAAGGTATCGATTATCATTTCTCCATCAAGTAAGGTGAAATGGTGCACTTTGTCAGATATGCCCTGACAACCAAAAAAGAAGTAAGAAAAATCAGAAGTTCTGTGTAGATATTGATCCCGGCCAACAAAGTTGGAAAACTACTCACTTCAGTTGGGTGCCTGAAGGGGAACCGCATCTGTACTCTCCGGAATCTAAAGCTTCTATCTACTAAATAGCATCCATCTATGGTTAGCAGCATCATATATCGCGTTCCATCAGCTTTCCATGTTGCATAATAGTACCGCTGCCTCAAAAGTTGCAAATTATCCCTGTTACAGCACAAGTGAATAAAAAATTGTTAGACTTTTAAGTACCATGGACTAATTGAGCACGAAACTTAGGGGATTCATTAGTTCAATCCTCTGTGCATGCACTACAAATAGTAAGGCAAGAACCATACCTGTTTAAGGAGACAGGGTGTGAACCTGGAAACTGGGAACATCCTCTTCCCTAGATTCGAGAAAAATAAAGTCAGCAAGCACATGTCAGATTGCACCAATGAAAAAAAATGGAGAAAAATGCATAAACAAAGACAAATTTTTATTATTATTGTTGACCTAGCCACATGAGGAAATGTACAACTAAACAAACCAAAACAAAAGAGATAGCAGAAACCAAACCAGTTGACTAAGATCATGTTATAATTACAAGTTACCACATCCTACTTTTGCAATTTTCTAAAGTAGCATCATAATAGAAGGATGTGCAACAACAGAATAAGAGACATCAATTACAAGATAAAAGGCAATTACACCAAAACGAATTGAAACTGAACATTAAGAGTTAAATACTCATAGATTGAGCTACGGAATATTATGTGTGAACATCCTATAACAAGACTTCAAATTTCCTACCCCAATATTCAGCGCTAGCATCCTATAAAAGAATTGCCGGTAACCTTCCTCCTGGTCAGGGGGTATTTCATCACCCAGAACGTCATCATTTGACATCTTGACATCCACCTGATGGCTTTCCTCCTGAAACGATAAGGTAGTAATGAAACAATCAATAAATAAAATCACCATAAAGCACGAAAACCAGATGACCACTTAATGAGCTTTGTCAGCCTTGGATATACTAAATTGCACCCATCAACACCAGTAACTAAATTCCAGGTAAATTGATTAGCGAGTTGTGGAAGTCTCTGAAAACCTACCTGAACCTATCTCCAAGGTAATCTTTCTTTAGAGAATACCAATGTTTTCAAAGATCACTAATGAATGGTAAAATGGCATATAAATAATGATTGTGAAGCTGAAATTCACCACTAAGCTGTTCTACAGATGGTTGCACCTAACTAATAAGGAAAAAAGTATGTGTGAAGCTTAAATGTGCAAGAAAATCATTGAAATATCAGTCTCTGTATATAGGTGATCAGCTAAATAAAAAATCATTTGTTAGCACCGAGCTTACTTGCACAGGACCAGCCGGACCGCCATCATCATCATCATCATCTGGCAAAGCTTCACCATTTAAATCAAGCTCAGTAGACCTCTTCCATTCCGGAGTTGATGGGCAAATGACGCTTTCAGGTTTTATTTCATGATAAAACGAGTACAAAGCATCAATATAATCTGGTTTATAGATTCCAGGGGGGCGGGCATCGGAAAAGATTTTTATTGCCTGACAGAAACCATAATGTTATAAGATTCTTTACTCTAAGAAGGTACATAAAGTGGCACAAATTCAACGAGAGAAGTGAAAAATACTCACCTGTGTAACATTCATCGGCCCAGATCGCATAAGATAATGTACTATCATAAACCCTGTCCGATTATGCCCATGTGTACAGTGGACGAGGATATACTTCTTTGAGTGTTTTAGATTTAGGACGAACTGATTAACCTGAAGATAAGTTTTTTGAGTAGAAAAAATTGCTTATGTAAGAGAAATCAAGAGAAAACAAAATACAACTTCAGGTAAACATTTATGATTCATGGATTTTAGCTACAAAAAAACAAATACCTCATTGACAAACGTGTTGACAGACACATTATCTGGCACCGCATCACGACCCTTGCATGCAATCTGCCAGCAAAGAAAACTAAAGATAAAGCAATCTGCTACAGATTTCACGGAGGATATGGGTATAGAACAGTATGTATCCATTTACCTTCACATGCTTAATGCCTTCTTTCTTTAAGTCAGTCGTAGAATAGTAACGAGTTGTGTTTGTCAAATCAATCACCAGACCAAGCTGAAAAGGAAAGTGAAAATACACAAATACTTACTAGTATTGCATAGACAATGATACATACACACATTTTCAAATTTCAACAAAGTAAGGAGAAAGAAATTCCACAAATTACCTTTCTACCAGCTATCCTCTGGCTATGGGTCACCTGTTTAAAAGAGTATCTACTTCCAGGAGGTACATGAATATTGTAAGATTCATTCAGGGGAACTTTTGAAGGAACGATGAATCCTATCTCATTCCCAGAAGGAGGACACTCTAGCCAACCTGTGATATTGGACAGGCTGTCAAAGAGTCACCCTATTTAAAGAAATGGCCTAAGGGAAAGAAAAGAACACATACTAGCTACATGTTTTTTAAGCCAAAAGATTTTAGAAGCCATTTATTCTTGAAGTAAATAATAGCCACCAAATGATAAGCATTATTTTGGCGAAGGAATATCACCTTGAGGGATCTTGAATCTATCATAAGCTTTAGTATTTCTATTCTGATAATATTGATCACGGAAAACAGGCTGAGAGTTAAGCGTTGGCTTGTCATATCTCATTCGTTTCCTTCTCTCTTCACGTTCCTGAATCAAAAACATAAGAAAATCCATCCTCAGGATCAGTTACTAGAGATGACACATTAACGACTATGGTGGCTACATCAATCCATGTTGAGTGTAGGAAATCAATAGTACCCGTCTGGCGATTTCAACAGCAGACTCAATCCGGTCATCACGAGACGAGTAGTCTTCTAGATGTCTGACATAGGGTTCGTCATCTTCTTCAGGTTGGGGTGAAGCATTGAGGTCCATCGTAGCAATCATTCAAGGGCAAATGAAAAGCATCAACCTAACAATCCTCCTTCCTCTGCAAGAAGCTGCCTAAGTCATGTCTGAAAGGCATGAGAAAAGCAAATCATTAGCAGCCGCGAGGTATAGGCACGAAAATGCAAACTCAAAATCCCTTCCCAATTCAAGACCATAAAATTGAAGCAAATCAGATCCAAAACAGAGGAAGAGATTCACATAATCCCAGTTTCCTTCTCCAACTTCTCGGCTACCAAACAGAAGAAGAAGAAAACCCTAGAAGGGACGAATCAACAAAATCTCAGCCGGACATTTCAAATTAGTCTTCTCCTAGAAAACATCTCGACACCAAATCAGGCGTATGACTAACAAGTGCGAAAACTAACAAAGAGCATCCAATATCGGAGGAATCACCTAAAGAAGACAAAGCTTTCCGGAGAATCGGAAACAACTTCCACGGTTCTTTGAAACAAGAAAGCTGCGTTGATGTCGAGGAAATCAACCTGAGATGGTGACGGAGGGTGAAGGTTCAGTTCAATCGCGGGTTCAGTGGAAAAAATTGAAATCGAAACCCTAGAGAGAGAAAATTCACGAAAGAAAGGAGAGAGAGAGTAGTTGAGGGAGGAGAGAGAAAGAATCTGACGAAAGTCTTCAATATATAGTGGTCAGTCGAGGCAAAAACTTACTGATAAGTGATAACCAAGAGCAATGAGAAAGAAAGAAAAAAAAAACAAATAATCCCTTGATAATATGTAAATAGACATTACCTGTTTCACGTTTTTTTTTAAGGATTTAAAAAAAAAAATTAAGGATTTATTTTACCAAATGACAAGGATAAAAGAGTGAAAAATACAACGGCTGTAATGTTGTGGAGAAAAAAAAAACTTAACTTGTTATTGTAAATTTAAAGCAAAAGTAAATTTACAAATGTTGTCATTTTTTTTCTTTTTTTTTTGGCAAACAACGATTGTTGTCTTTAAGTTTTTAAGTGGTTTTTGGATTATACTTTTTAGCTTTTGGATTTTACAAAAAAAGAAAAAGAAATAAATTTGTAAATGAAAATGAAAAGAAGTATGGTTTAGAAAATTGGAAAATGAAATGATCCAAAAACTAGTTTTCCTATTTTTTAGGAAATCTATTTTTAAAAAAAATCTTGAATAAAAAAAATGATTTTTTAAGAAACAAAAACCAAAAACTATTCTAAAATCAACTTGCCATTCAAGGCCTTAGTGTGGAGAATTTTTATATGGTTTGAGATTTAAAATTGTTAATATTGCAAGACGTGGTCGGAACATAACGATAGAACTAAACATTACATGGATTTTCAAATTAGCGTAGGACAAAAATAGAAAATGAGAAAATTTTTTTTTTTAATAAAAAGAATCCTAGCCAACTACATTTCATCTTTACTTTGAGACATTTGTCTGTAAGATTTCTGATTCAAAACAAGATAATGATTTACTTTTGCCAAAATCCTGAACATAGAAACACTTACCCTACTTCGTCACTGGAGCAAGCAACGAAGTGCCATAGGGTTCAGGATAAACTTATACTGAAGTAGGTACAATCTCTTTGTGGATCAATCTATAGAGTTCAAATCTAAGAAATTTAGGTCTCTGCCCGCTTGAAAGATTCTTCTTTCCTCTACCTTAACCAATTGTGTGATAAATAGAAATTGCAAATTCTGAGAATGAAATCATAAGAAATAGATAAAAGGTTTGGGAGAAGATTTGTGACAGAAACATGATATATTACAATTTAGTACTCTACTTCACATGTTGGATACCAGAGTAGTTTAAAAGAAATTAACTGTTTGAATTATATTTAAATTTAAATTTATTGATGATTAAATAGATACGAAATGGAAAGGAAAGACATAGAGATAATAATCTAAGCCAAAAACAACACTTATTATGACATTAATCTAAGCTTCATAGGGGGTTTTCAGTTTTTAGTATCTTAGATGTTGATGGAGTTGCTTCTTTTGGCTTCACCTTTGCGAGAAAGTTTGAGAGACCATTGGTTAAGGCAGAGGTTGTTATCAAGGAAGCTCTAAGTAAGCTGATGGCCTGAAACAAGGGTAAGTTCAAAGTAAGTAAATAAGAATTATGTATAAGAATCATAAAGGTAGAAAGAAACATAAAAGAAGAGGCACCATACTTCAGCTTTGCCAATGGTGATTATTTGTTCCTCAATGTCATTGATGTTCAGCTGCAACTTACTTAATAATGAAATGGTTGAGGATGAGTTCATAGGAGTGATAATCAGATCATCTGATACTATGAAATTGGTTTCTCCCTTCACAAATCCAACGTCTCCATTATATGGTGAGCCGAGCTTACGTTTTGGAACTGGTGTTAACTTCACAATCCTTTCACCGTTTGAAAGCACATCCTTCTTAATCTTTCTGGAAAACTTGCAGTATGAAGTTGGATAACCGATGCGGGGGACCAAGCATTCATACTCAGGTTGTTCCAGGATAATTGTATCAAGTAGTTGAGCCCTGAAATTATAATAATAAGGAAGCATAGATTTGGATATAGTGGCTTCTTTCTGCTTCTCAAAGCTCAAATCTTTCACACTTCTGCATAGATTACCAACGCAGCCCATATTCACATTTTCAATAGAAATTTCCCAAGCAAACTCAAGCGGGATGGCAAGTAAAGTGAAAAGAAAATCAACGAATTATTCTCTGCACTCAGCATAGAGAATAGCCCTGTCTGTCTTTTTAACATAAACTTTCACAGTTAAGAGTTTCTCTGCATCTCCTGCAACTCTACTTTCTTGATAAAATGGTGTCAAAACTTTACGCTTCCTTGTCATACAATTTTTCCTCAAGAATGTGTCGGTCAACGGAGCTTCCGAAGTGAACAAACACCCTAGCAAAGTTAGAACCTGAATTTTAACAGTATATAAGTGTGGTGAAGACTTATTCAAAACGGTGTTATTTAAGAAAGCATAAATAATTACAATGAAATTCCAGTACCTCTTGAAAACCAACATCAATAAGCATTTCTTGGAGCTTATCAAAACCAGCATAGCCAAGATCATTAAGGACATTAAGTACAAGACCCATTGAGTTCAATGACACTTTCAGATCATCAGTGATGATAAATGATGTTCGACAGCTAAGAAATACTCCATCATCTTCCCTTTCTCCACCCTGAATCTCACTAGTCATTGATCTTCCACAACGACACTTTGTGGTACTAAAGTTACTGTATACCTTACAGCATTCTTCAGTAGATATAAAATTTGGGCAGAGGAAAATCTTGGTTGCCTCGGTGTCATCTATATTAAGCTTTAGCTTTCTGCAATGACTCTCCTTAGCACTCCTTGGAAACAGCAACAAACTCTTACAAGCTTGACTCTCAAAATTATCAACGTGCATGTCTGAAACACTTTTGTAAAGGTTGTGAAAACAACCAAGGATTGAAGACTGCGGATTTTGGTGCTTCTCCAGCAACCTGACAATGGTTCCCATAGGAAGAGTCAAAAGACTACAGAGAACATGAACAAAATCCTTCCCTGCTTCAGCCAAAACAATTCTGTTTTTCTCCTCATCAATGAGAAGTCTCAAGCTAAACTTTTGTTTAGAAACACTATTAGCCATAAAAAGATCAAGGAAGATTAAAAAATTAAAAAGAAGAAAGAAAATTAACCAAATGGATTTCAAGGCAATACGTTTAGTCTGAGTGAAGATTCCCTTGATCTCCCCCTACTTATATATATATATATATAGAGGGGTTTCAATGTTTCATTTAATGTAATCTTCAATTACAATAAAGTTCCCAGAAACCTTTGCGATTTCCTGCGTCCACATGAGTTTGAATATACATTTTTCCAAAGGGTGTTTTCATCAAATTGCATCGATTAAAGAGGAAACCGCCCTTTTACCTCCAGTAATTTCAGAGTTAGTAACTACGTCTTCTTTAATCTCTTCATCTATATCTCTCCTTTTTTTGGTCAACAGATAATTATCTCTTTAACGACCTGATTAATCTCATTGCGTTCCTCATCCCCATTTCATATCTAACTGACAATAAAGCCTAGAAATTACGATTTGATATTTAATGATTTTGCTCTTTTCCTATTTTTGTATCCAGTTCTTCTTCTCGGTTCAATTTCTCTTTTAAAGATTTAAGAAACTTTGGTTTCACTGTAAAGAATTGAAGAGAGCCCCGGAAAGGGGACAGAGAAAGGAGACAGTGTTTTTGAGTGTTGTAACTAATAGTTATATCAATGGAGTTTGGATCTTCAATTGGGTCGTGCTTCAAGACAGCAAACCCTCCTTTTCTAATCTCTGCAATCCCAAAGAAGACCAATTTCACGCCGAGAAGGAGAAATGAAAAAGTCTTACTAAGAGTCTCTGCTGTTTCCTACAAGGAGTTCGCCGAGTCTGCTCTGGAAGAAACCAGGAAAAGGATCGTTCTTGAACCTTCACATCTCCAGGTTTGTGCAATTACATTTCGTTAGTGTAGGGAAGGATTATCTAATCATCAAACTGTGAATTTTCAAAGAGCATCAGAGATTCTGGTGAAGTTAGTAATGATCCCATTATATTTAGCTGTGTCATTTGCTTAACAAATATAAACATTTGAATCTCCACTTTTCTTGGATATGATGTTGTCTTCCTCTTATTCCAAGGTCCAAGGATATAGTAAACTGATTTGTGTTTTTATGACTGCTCCAATAACGTCACTGTTATGGGCTGCTTATATAAAGCTTCAGATTTGTATTTTATAATCAGTAAACTTTTTCAGGAAAGGTATAGTAGCATGATAGGACTGGATGGTAAAACCCAACTTCAAATGCTTGCTTTCAAATCTTCAAAGATTAGACTCTTGCGGAGCATGGCCATCGAGAATGAGACAATGCAGGTATTATTACTATTTTGAAGATTTAACTGCATCTGTATCTGTGTAAAAATTGATTGCTTTACTCCTCATTTCCTACAACCAAATGATTTATGATTGTTTATATCTGTCTCTTTTCTTTTCGGGTTTTTTAGTTGGTTATAATGTGCAGGTTTTTGACTTTGCGGGTTTCATGGAGCCTGAGTATGATACACCCATATTCTGTGCTAACTTCTTCACATCTGCCAACATGAACATAGTGGTGTTGTAAGTTGTCGTCTTCTTTTTCTTGTTTACTAGTTATGCTGAAGTTATCAGGTCTGTAGTATTGTCCAAACATGGACACTAATTGTCCAAAAAACTTACTGTTGCTCTTCTATAGGGACCTCAATCCTTTGCATCAGATGACTGACCAGACGGATTACCAAGAGAAGTATTATAACAACATAATGTCCATATATCACAAATATGCCGAGGTGATCACAAAAAATGAGTAGAAACACTAAATTACTCAATTGCAGGTAAACCTAATGGGTATATAGATGACTGATCTGAAGAGTTTTTTACAGACTTTCCCATGGGGAGGAAAATTGACTGGTGAATCCATAAAGTTTTTTTCACCTTTGGTGATGTGGACCAGGTTTTCATCTAGCCAAGAAAAACATAAGGCTTTGTTCTCTGCGTTCCTCGAGTACTATCAGGTATACTCGTGGGTGTGTGTACAGCCAAAAGCTAAGGTTTTACTGGACACATGACTAAGAATCTATCACTTTTCTTCCCACAGGCATGGCTTGAGATGACAATCCAAGTGAGGGAGGAGATGGAGCCATCTCAGGTGAGAGCCAATTGTGAAGCACAACACAAATACCTGACATGGCGAGCACAAAAGGTGATTTAATTTCCTTCATAATTTTGCATGTTTGAGCAGAAAATGTGAAAGTCGTGTTAGAATCTGTAATAACAGTGGATCTTGTTTGGTGTTGGCAGGATCCTGGACATGGTCTTCTTAAAAAACTAGTTGGTGAATCAAAGGCAAAGGTATACCAGATTTGATCCCATTAGTGTTTCATTTGCTGTCCCCATTAATTTGTAATTATGCTAATAAAATGATTTGAACAAAAATCAGGAGCTGCTAAGGGATTTCTTATTCAATGGGGTGAATGAGTTAGGCACAAAAACGTTCATTGATTACTTTCCGGAGTACCAGACAGAAGATGGAACTGTGAGTGACAAACGAAGCATCATTGGGAAGTCATATGAAACTCGGCCATGGGATCTAACAGGACAATTCATCGGCTAACATCTCTAGTAGCTTTATCAATGTTTTATGTGAACAAGTTTGATTTCTGCTTACGACATTAAGTCATCAACACAACATGAAGTGAACTTAGGGAAGTGGGAATAAGAAAGAGCCACCATGAAGAGTCTCCCACGTCTATCTGCATTTCCGGATGATTGCTTGAGTTACCAAACCTCATCAACGTTTTATCTTCTGATTACAACTTGCATTGTAGTTTAACCAATGAGATTTTCACCCTCAGCTAAACCCATTTTTCAAAAATTAAGAATTTTTTTGGTGGTGGAAATATACCAACGAGAACTTGTTGTATATTGGAAAGTAACACAAGGTTTCAAACTTGCAGACAGCCAACATTTTTTAAATAATAGTAACTTACAGAAATATTTCTAGAAATTCCTAATTGATTAGTCTTCTCTAGCCTCATTCAACAGATTGAGAAAAAAAATTTGAAGCACAAATGAAGAAACCATCTTGTAGTGAGGAGTAGAAGAAAGCAGATCAATAAAAACGCTTCTGAAACGCAAACGCTATAAAATGCGTCTCTGACGTTTCCAGCTTCTAAAATACATTTGAGATTCGACAGCGAAAATCTAAAAAATACATTTGGGAGTCGACCGTGAAAATCTCAGTCCAGAAATATTGCTCCTTCCGTCGTCGTCGTCGTCAAGAAGATTAATCAATTTGAATCGAGAGAGAGAGGGAGAGGGAGAGGGAGAGAGAGAGTTTGATCCCTCCATCACAGCTTATGCAGACGCTACATCAATCCCAACTTCTCCAGACTTCGGCCGACGCGGCGAACAATCAGTCGGAATCGGACGCGCCACCGAAGCAGGTGGCTCAGGCTATGGAACGACTTAATCAAGCAGCTAGGGTTATCGCCGATATCCGCCTCGGCGCTGACCGTATCCTTGAAGCCATGTTCGTGGCTTCTCAACCTCGTCACACTGACATGCCTCTTCAGCTCTTCCTCAGAGAAGACGCCTCAATGCGTCAACACCTTCAAGATCTCCGCTTAATCGGTGCTTACATGTGAACCAAAAATTGATAATTTCATTAGTATTCATGTATGCTAGTTTTGATTCTCTAGATTAGTGGTTTTTAAGGATCGATTATATTTATTGGTTTCAGGGAAGAAGTTGGAAGAATCTGGAGTTCTAACAGAATCTCTTAGGTCAAGAAGTAACTCATGGGGTCTTCACATGCCACTGGTTTGTCCAGATGGTGCAGTCGTTGCTTATGCTTGGAAAAGACAGCTTGCTGGCCAAGCTGGTGCTTCTGCTGTTGATAGAACCAGGTATGACATTTTTGCAGATGATTTGAGTGAGAGTATTATTAGGGTTTAGGTTCGAGTCTACGTATTAGATTTGAAAATCCATTTGTCTGTTAGTTCCTCCTAGAGGATTGTGAAGCTTTGTGAAACCAATTTGGAGTGTCATTAGCTAACTGCTTCTACTAAACGTCATGCATTCTCCATTTTCTACTGTGTTGTGAGTAATGATGTTGTGTTTGTTTAAACTTTGACGTATAATATGTTGGTATGACTCTTAATGACTTTAGGTTAGCTCTCAAGTCCTTCACGGATCAGAAAAGACGATTCTTCCCTCACATTGATGATGGATTAAAGACGGAACCAAGATCAAAGAAACATCGTGCTTCGCTATTAGAACATGGAAGAGAGGAGCCGGTTGATTACAAAACATTGCCAGATATACAGTCGCGTTTAGAGAAGCTGCTCCCGAACGTGAAGGTGTCTACTTATGGCCGGATGAATTGGCTTAAAAGAGCTAATTCATTACCTGGGTCAGGTAGTGATGATCCAACAGAAGCATCGAAACCTATTTTCACGAGTTCGAGTAAGCTGAGATCAGGGTTACAGGCCGAAATTGTTGATAAGATTGCTGTAATTGAGCTATCATTTCCTTCTGTATTCAGAGCTATAGTCTCGTTGAATCCAGCTGGTTCTGTTGATCCAGATGCGGTTGCTTTCTTCTCCCCAGATGAGGTAACTTCCAACCTCCTTGCATTAGAATATACTGATGATTCTCATGTAAAATTGTTTAAGTACTCATTGTTTTGCTTCATCCTTTCCTGACAGGGAGGCAGCTACTTACATGCGAGAGGCTTCTCGGTTTATCATGTATACAAACACATCACGGTAATATAAACACATCACAGAATCGATATATTACATATTTTGACGTATTTTGATTGATTGGGAACTTGCATTAATTAGATTTTCCTGTAGGAACATGCTGCTACGGCCGTGCAATATTTCCTCGGCTTTGGTACTGGAACAGCTCTCTACTCTCTTCTGGTAAAGCATTTTTCAAGAATACATCAGTCTCTGGATAACATAAACGGTCTCTTTCTTTTGGATTCGTGGAAGTTAATTAACACCTTTTGTTTCCTCTTATGCAGCTATGGATATGTAGTTTTGAATCCCTATTTAGCAAACCTTGCAGGTACTAAACCAGTCTCTGTAATTGTTCTAGAATATTCCAAAATTCATGTTTTCCATGGACTAACTTTTCACCTCTCTTCTGATGCAGTAAATGTGGAAGGCTATTAGCGATGGATAAAAAGTCTGCGTTAATATTACCTCCTTTACACCGCGCTTACCAAGAATTGCCTCTTGCATTAAACCTGGACGTTTGTGAAGCTTACCACTCCAGTTGCTCTCCAGATGATTCCTAGTAATCTCCAGTGATTAGGGAGAGGATCAATTCAAATGTTAGAAGTAAGTTCTAAGAACATCTTGTATGGATCTTTAGTATCTACTTTTCTTCTGATACCTCTTGCTTGTTGTCCCATGCTGAGGTTAGATTCACAATTACATCAGTCACTTTCTTTCTCTTCTGTGGTTGAGACATATTATCGACATAGAAGCAAATGGCAACTGACGAATACATGTGAATGTTGTCTTCTTTCTAGAGATTTGATCTGTGTTCACGAGATGACCCAACAATGACTTTTTTTTAACTCAGTTTCACATTCGTCTGTTGCAGTAAACATCAAAAGTGAGAAGAAGACAGTGGGTCCTGGTCCTTGGTTCCTTATCTAGAAATAGGAAAGATGTTAAATGCAAGATCAAAAAACTAAGTTAATTTTGCAAGATCAATAAGCTTACGGCTTCTTTTCATAGAGATTTTACATGTGAAACCTGCAACTAACGAAACAGATAGAAGAAACACTAAATAAAGATAACACAAGAGCAAGCGGAAGAAGAGACTACTATAAAAGACAACCTCCTTACACCAACACTAAACAAACTTCTTACTACTTGTTAGAGCGTTCTTCAACAGCAGCGACCACAATGCTCACTGCACATTCCTCTGGAACAACCACCATTGACCGCCTAACACGGCATATTGTCCAAAGATACACAGCACCCATTGCCCCTAAGGCTCCACAAGCTGCACCGAAGACCAAAGCACCAAGCATTCTCCACATACACTCACTTCTCTCTCGACCCTCTTCCCCCTCCGTGGAAAATTCATTCGGTTCAAGTGGCACTGAATGCATCAACGTCGGATGAAGATGCCATATTTCAAAGCTCCATGAATGGAGAAAATGTGGCTTGGAAGAGTTCCCATTGGCAGAGCTTAAACCCACCATGACTTCACTACCTTTCCATAGCTTCGCCAAGTCTACTGAGAAAGAGAAGAATGGATCGAACTCCTTTATCGAACCAGATTTTCTGAAACGAACCATCATCCTCTTAGAACTTGCCTCATAATCAATCATACAGCTCAACCTACCTCCATTGTTCATCATCAAGTCACCCTCAAACGAAATGTTTCTAATTTTAGCAGATTCAGGTCTACCGATTAAGATTCTTGCACGGTTTCCACTCTTGGAGATACCAAACTCAACAGCAACAACTGACTCGTTCATCGCATTTTGTAATAGAAACTCTAAAGCAGAGGAACTGTTGTCTATTTTACCAAAGGGACCAAGATCCAAACTAGTTGGAACCATTACAAAAGCCAACACATCATCACCATTCTCATTGGGCATCGACGAAAACGAGAAGTAAGTCGAGAAAATAACGGAGTTCCTCTCTTTACCTTTGAAAAGATTGATGGGTTTCCTGTAAACAACTCGTCCCACGCTCCGACTCACTGAGTCAGTCAGCTGAATCGAAGAACTATCATTGACCAGCTTCGAATCTCCAAACAGAGCAACACTCTTGTCAAAACTCGGAGATTTTACAAACCCGTTGAACAAAAACGTGTAATTCACACCTGTGGTTCCATGTATCTCAAACCATAAAACGAACAGAAAAGATAGGGTTTTGAAAACAGCCATAGATTAAATGGGATTTGAAACTTGCAGCTTATGGAGACGAGCTCCTCTCTCTCTCTCTTCTCCTACTAAATGGAATTTCTAGGATTCGAGAATGAACTCTTTTTTTCAAGAAGAAGTATCTTTTAAGTTTGTTGTTTTCTTTGTTTTTGTGTGGAACGATGTGAATAAAGCAGAGAAAAAGTTAAATATCATTAACTCATGCAGAGACCTTCATTCGCTCTCAGACACCCTCACTCAGAGTCTCTCTCTCTCCATCTCTCATAGTGTTTGCTGACTAAGGGCTTTACATTTACTCCCATTTCTGATTTCTATTCAATACTTTTACATTCACTATTGTTTAGCCCCATTAGTCTTAGATTATGACCTTTATGCCCACTTTCTCCGGAATATTTTATACGCAGTTAAAATGACCTGAAAGGTATACGAAGATTTGCTTCATACAAATATTGACATATAAACAGTAGCTTTAAATTTTTCGTTCGATTGCATTAGATGGTTATTTTGTCGTGCATAGTTAAAATTTGAAAATATCAGAGCAACCCAAGAAACAAACGAAAACTTTCCATAATATAAAAAGACAATACCATAAATCTGAATTGGCCAAAAACCAAGAAAATTGAGATCATCATACTACAAACGAAGCAACACTTATAAGCCACGACAAAAAGGTAAACCTTATTAGACAAAATCTACTCTTCGTCGAACAAACCGAAACCACCCTCGTAGTCTTCCTCGTCTGATTCTTCAACTGCTTTCTTCTCCTCTGCCTTATCAGCTGCAGCTGGAGTACCAGCACCTGCATCTGCAGACACAGCTACTGCAGCAACAGCAAACTTGCTAGGATCCTGCATTCCAAATTTAAGCCCACAGGTTTAACACATTAACGAAAATATATTCCAAGCTTCAGAAATAACATTAAAAAGATGCAATATTTAATGACTAACCTTCAAGAATTCCTTGACCTTCTCTGCTTGAGGGAAAGTGTACTCAGTGGCAACAGCGATAGCTAAGGCATTCTTGTAGGCATTGATGAACATATGCGGTGCAGCAGCAAGGGTAGGGTACGATACAGCTAGAGCTAAGGAAGTGACCATGGAGATACCAGAAGCAAACTTCTCCACAAGTTGATCTTCTGTAAGATCAAGAACCTCTGGGCTGAAGACTGAACCACTGTCATAAACTGACTGGACAACAAGACCATATGAGAAAGGCCTAATGCCAAGCTTGGCTAGAAGGGCAGCCTCAGAAGACCCGACCTTGTCACCTTTCTTGATGAGCTCAACTGGGGTTATAATTTCAACAGTACCCTTGTTAATCTTAGTTGGGATGTTAAGCACCTAAACATTCCAAAAACCAATTCATGTTTCAGTAACTTCAGATTTTGTATTCAAACGAATCCAGTAAAGCATTGCAATGTATGATTACACAAACCTGGAAGAAAGATGTTTGGGATGGGTCGAGACCAGTGTTTCCAGGTTGAACAACCACATCAATTGGGGCAACCAAACCCACACGAGCAGGAGCACCAACCTGTTCATATCACAAGATAATTCCATTTCAATCCAATCACATTGAGAAAAAAATCAACATTAAACACAATACAAAAGCAAGTTGATGTAGATGACTGTAATACACTAAGCTACACAGGCTACTCAGAATATTAATATATGAAACTAAACTAATATAAACAGAAATGTAAGTAAAAATGATTCCTTTTAAGTAATAGATACGATCAAAATCTATAATCAACCATTTTCAAAACAAGATTAAAGGAAATGATTAAGCTTAATTAAACCAACCTTGTATTTAGCAACCTCCTCGCTCACTTCCTTGAGGTCACCTTTGGTAAAGATCAAACCAACGTTTCCCTAAAAACAAACACAGACCCATCGCCAAATTATAATCTAAAGTCTCTCACACGTAAAAGCGGTAAGTGAAAAATCTCAAACATTTTCGAGAAGTAGAAAATTGACCTGAAGGAGAGGAAGCAGACTCATGATTGCAGTGTTTCCGGAGTTCTCAGAGTGAATCCTAACGGAACGCTTCATCATAGTGTTCTTCCCCATTAGCACGATTGAGTCTCCACGAAGACCTTTCCTGATGTTCTGGAGCTGAGTTGATCCGACGTTATCGGCCGCAACGACCAAGATCTGGGTGTACTCGTCGATAAGCTGACATAGCTTGGCGTCATAAGCGATCTTCTTCTCAGCCTTGGTTGCTTTCACCATTGTTGCTCACAGGATAAGACTCAAATTTCTAAGTCCAGAGAGAGCTCGACGGAGAGGAAAGAAACTAGGGTTTTGGTTTAAGGCTTTATATACTTGACGAAATGGCTAGAGGATAAATGAATCTAGGGTTTTTTGCTGTGATCTAAATCTAACGGTTTGTATCTGCTTGCTTAATTGTTGATCTGACGGCTCTTGTTTTACTTTGATAATAATGGGCTTTTCCAGAATTTGGGCCCAAGTTCAGCATTTTACCCAATTGCCTGAAAATGTGGAAACCATTTGACCATTAAAAAAACACCATGCGTTCTGATTTAAAAATTTTAAAACGGCACACAGTTAAGTGGAAGTAAACCAGAGTTGAAACATCAAGAGTTAAATCTTTCATTAATTTACTTGTTTGCATCTTCCCCACACTTATTTTCATTCAAAGGAAGATATAGAACGACGTCGTTGGATCCGTATGGGAAGTTTAACAGAGTAAATGCATCTAAACATGTGGAGAATCAATCATGCATTTTATTTTTCAAACCAAAAAATTATGTTTTGTAAACAATTATTCAAGATTGAATCTCAGGAACAAGTTCATTGATGTCAATTTCCACTAGTGTCTCCTTCCCAAACAATGTAAATCCCACCGTTGCCTGCAACCACACAATAGAAAAAACATCTAAACAAACACATTTGTGCAAATTAATCAGCTTTTTGTTATCCACACACAAGGAGCTAAAATTAGTTAAATACCTTTGCAGTTTTACGATTCACTTTCCTTAAGTTGCCAACAAATTCGGCAAATGTCCCTGATAAAACTCGAACTGTAGAACCAGCTGCAAGTTTCTTCTTCTTCCCCTTTGTTTCAGTAGCAAGAGTAGCTTTACTCGGAGCTCTTTTTGGTTTAGATTCTGTGACAGTCTCAATAACATCTGAATTAGATGCGAGAAGTTTCTGCGAGGCTACTAAACTCGCTGCTTCTACTTCTTCTTCAGCTCTTTGTAGCTCCTCGAACTCACTGTCTGATTTCTCTTGTTCTTCTTTTGCTTGTTTGAAAATGGCTTCCAAGTCACTGTCGTCTACTGGTCTCGGTTTATTAATCTGTCTCTTGCTGCAAAATGCAGATACAAGTCAATTTCAAAGACCTTTTACGCACACATAGAATGAGAGTGAGAAATACTAACGTGTTTCCAACTTTTGAACCAATGAAACCTCCAACTCCTTCAATTTCTCTTATGAAGTCATGTATCTCTTTGTTCAATATACATCTGATGAAAATGCAACCTGGGAACACTGGTTTCGGTTTAACAGATATAGAACCATTCTTTAGCTTTCTCTTCACTTGAACAGCTGGAGCATAAACCTGGAAAACGAATCCGAAAGCCACTTGTTTCAAAATTCAAGATCACAAAGATTTACTCAACAAGTCTCTCAGATATGTAAACTCAAGATCACACAATAACACCGTGAATTCGATTTTCAGGAAAGTTTAGATTTTTCAAACAAGCTTTTCACTTTCCATCAACATCGTTTGGATTTTCTCAACAGTTATCTAAGATACCATTTTTTTTTTATCTCTTCTCATTTTCAAAAATCCAAACTTCAAAATCAAACAGAATAACCCCTAAATCAAGTGAATAAAATTACCGTGAATTCCATTTCAGGGAATTGACGAGCTAGAGCTCGAGCTAAGACTTGAGCAGTCTCTTGACCACGAAGTCTCGATACCCTAACCACCCACCATTGCGGACCCGACTCAGCCAAAGTGTCCAAATTCAGCTCCTCCGTCCACGACGCGTACCGTTTCTTCGGTTTCTTAATCAACCGTTCCTCAACTTCTTCTCGCCAGCTATACCCCGATTTGCTCTCTCGCCGCTCGTTCCGGAGCTGCCGCCTCTCCTTCGCCGTCAGCTGGTGGTTCCGCTCGATGACACAGGCGGAGATAGAGAATTGGCTTCTTTTGATTGGCGTGTTAATAGACGGGATTAAGCTGCTACGACTCCATTGGAGAAGTCCACCTTGCAGCTTCATCATCATCCTCTGTCTTTCCGGAAAATTTTCGGTTGATTTGTATTTTCTAAATTTTTTAAGATAATGTTTTGGAAACTTTTAACCGGGAACGGACGAACGGTTAACACCAATACCGGTATGAAACTAGACCAGAGTATAATTAACAGTCCCTTGAAGTTTTTTTTTTTTTTTTT
>VBRH01000009.1:53951-68495 GCA_014578085.1 Cardamine resedifolia | reverse complement strand
TTTGGACCGAGGAATTGGAGTTTGATCGCACGGAGTATTCCTGGTCGTTCAGGCAAGTCTTGCCGTCTTCGATGGTGTAATCAGCTCGATCCATCTGTTAAACGCAACTCCTTCACTGGTAATTCTCCTTTTTCCCCTTTTTTTCGATCGACTTTGTTCCTATGATCTTCTCTTTTTGAATTTTGAATCATCAAATGGTGAATTGAGTTATTTAGGTTTTTTTCTTGTCTTAGTTTCAGTTTATATTACTGTGTTAAGAAATTGAGTATCCTTGTAATTGCTTGTCTGATTGAGATATTGTGATACTGGCTATGAAATCACTAACTAGTTCGTTTTAATGTAAACTGAAAAAATTGAAAAATAAAGGAATGATCTTTAGATTCTTTGTGTCTTCTGCGTTTAAAAATTTGGGATTTTGTGTATTTGTAAATTTCTCCTTGAATCCTAAACGAACAACAAAGTTAGGTTGGACACCATTTTACTACCTATAGTCATATGGGTAGCTCATGGAAACAGGGTTTATTTGAGGATAGCTTTAGTTAGCTGTAGATTTCATCAGTAACACTAAATCAGGCACTGCGTTGTCTCTTTTGTTTGTTTTGTCTATGTAGACGTAGAAGATCAGGCTATCATCACAGCACATGCCATCCATGGAAACAAATGGGCTGTAATCGCAAAGCTCCTCCCGGGAAGAACAGATAATGCTATCAAGAACCACTGGAACTCCACTCTACGACGTCGAGGTATGGACTTTGAAAAGGCCAAGAATATTGGAACTGGAAGCTTAGTTGTGGAAGATTCTGGATTTGACAGAACGATGACGACAGCCTCATCTGAAGAAACTTTATCTTCAGGCGGTGGTGGCCATGTAACTACCCCACTTGTAATATCAGAAGGAAAAGAAGCTACCTCCATGGAAATATCTGAAGAACAATGCGTAGACAAAGCAAACGGAGAAGGCATTTCTGGGCAAGAAGGTAATGATCCTCCAACACTTTTCCGCCCTGTAGCTCGGATCAGTTCTTTTAATGCGAACAATCACATGGAAGGATCATCCTCCCCGCATATACACCACCAAAATCAATTCCAATCATTGAAAAAAGACACAGCAATGCTAAGATTGCTTGAAGGAGCTTACAGCGAGCGGTTTGTGCCTCAGCAATGTGGACAAGGTTGTTGCAGCAACAATCCCGTTGGCAATTTAAAGCAAGAATCATTGTTGGGTCCAGAGTTTGTGGATTACTTAGACCCACCAACGTTTCCGAGTTACGAACTAGCTGCTATAGCAACGGATATAAGCAGCCTCGCTTGGCTGAGAAGCGGTTTAGAGAGCAGCAGCGTGAAGGCGATGGAAGAAGCAGCTGGTCGTATAAGGCCTCAAGGCTCAAGGGGACATCGAGATCATTATCTTGTATCTGAACAGGGGAAGAACATAACCAATGTCCTGTCCACCTAAAAATGGCAGAACAAAAACAGAGTCTCTGTGATTATTATTTTTTACTATTTTTGAGATTTATGTACTCTTTTTTTATTTTTTTGGTTCTTTTTTTTTCATCTCTTGATCTGGGAGAGCTTAAGTTTTACTTGTAATCGAAGTTGTGATGTAATTGAGTAGACATAGTTTCTATAGTTCTGAAATGGATTAGAGACCACAATTTCTTTAAGTTCCTTGCGACTTGTTTGGCGTCTGCGGTCACTTTGTGGTGATATATCACACAACGTTACCAATTACTGTGAATGTGTGATAAAAAAAAATTCACAATCCAGTTAAGATCAAGGGAAAACGGCAAGAAAATCCGGTTTTAGCACACAAAAATCTGATGGTACACCAAGATTCTCTCAAACGAAGTCAAAGAAGCAAACATGTATGTGTTGTGTGTGTATTCACATTTCTAAATACTGCAGAGAAAGAAGCTGTACAAATCTGGCATTCTTTGTTTGTTGTTGTTGTAACTCTAAAAAGCTTCTAGAGAAGAGCCATGTCTAAGAGCTTCTTTAGCTTCAGCCTCCATCCCAAGCTTTAAGAGACAAGCCGCTTGTAAGTATAGGGCGATTGAACACTCTGGTGATGTGACCTGAGCTTGCATCGCATCACTTAGAGCCTCACGGAACATATCGCTCATTAGGTAACATAGACACCGTCTGTTTAATACTGTTGGTGATACCACTGGTGCTCCGCTCATGAACTGTTCATAACAAAAAAAAATTCAAATCTTTATAAATAATGATGTATCTTTTGAGGGTAAAAGAATAAGGTTTCTTGATGATCCAAAATGACACCTCTGTGTAGAATTCGATTGCTGTTTCAAAATCCTTAGCACGAAATGCGGCATCTCCATGCTTCTTGTAATCCATATTCTCTTGCATTTGACCCGTCCACATTTGGAATGAGAACTGCAAATTTATATTTTCTTCTTCTCATAATGAGACATTGAGATATATCGAAGAGATTATGTTTCTCACAATCATATATACCTCATTTGTGACCACCACATCATCCTCTCCATACCCGAGTTTCTCGAGTAGTTCGTGTATGCCACTTAGATCCATTCTCCAACATGCTTCTCCAAAAGGGGTCAAGCGCAGTGGCTGCTTTGTTTCAGGTTTTTCCAATGATGGAGTCTGTCATTATTATTAAGTCCCATGAGTAAGCAAGTCTGCAAAACCCGAAACCTTGAAAGAATTGATGTGGTCATGACTTACAGGGATGTCTTCTCCTTTGACGTTGGGCCATAACTCAGCTCGTTTCTCAAGTCTTGAAAGAGCCGACATAAGAAACTTTATGCTTGGCCTCTCGTCTGGTTCAGACCGAAAACAGCGGGAAGCTAGGTGGATTAGTTCTGTTCTATCCTCATCAGAGAATTGACCATCCAGAGCTGAATCCATTAGCACCAAATAGTTTTTGCCACGGAACAGATCAAGTGCCTGTAAATAACATTGGCAGATACGTTAAAACCAATGAAACTGCTCAAATACATTATGTATAGTATTTGTCATGCCCCAGGATGAAACTAATCACAGTCTACTTAACAAATAACCAATTCACTTCTAAAGTTTGACAATTGAAACCTTGAGGACCAACAGACAGTTTTTGCTTTGTGAGAAGAAAGTTACATGGTTCGGTGGAATATGTCTGCCGCTCATAAGGTCCAGTAACAAGGTCCCAAAGCTAAATAGGACACTCTCCGGTATCACAGTACCTAGCAAAGTTACGCATCAAGGGTATGAGTATTTCTGTGAAGAAGTTTAAAAGTTTTCTCTTGAGATGATAATAAAAGAGTTCATTACAAAACAAATACCTAGACGTAAATATTCAGGTGGAGCAAATGCCAAGTTGGTGCTATAGCTCTTCCCCTCTCGGCTACACTTCATGAGACCAAAACAAGACAACCTCGGATTCCCAACCTGTTCGAACATTTATGCAAAATAACTTATGATAATGATTACGGTTATCAAACGGCGAATGAAGATCTTTTGGAAGAGAAATTTTTTGAACCTTATCAAACAATATTCTGTAGGTGTTAAGATCGTGGTACAAATCTATCCCCCTATCATTACAGTACTCCAAGGCTGTAGCAGTATGTAACGCAACTCTCAATCTCATTTCCCATTTCATTGGTCGCTTCTCCCCTGAACACCATTTTACAGTAAAAAAACTTAAGACAGAATAATGAAACTCTTAATGCCAAAGAGATCAGAGGCACATGAAGAGTTTATCAAGAAGTTAAAAAAGTTGAGTCATACAGTGGAAGAGATGCTTTGCAAGTGTTCCATTGGGCATGTACTCAGAAACGAGAAGCCTCTCATGACCTTCTGAGCAACAACCAATCAAATTGGCCATATGCTCACTCCTACACCTCCCCACAGCTCCTGCTTCTTCCTGAAAAACAATCTGCCACTTTCAAAAAAATTTCCTATGCAACAGATCAAGCTCAGAACCTAATTTGAATCTTTACCAAGTCATAAAAGAACTGGAATTTGCTTGTTCAACAGATGAGAATCTAGAACATTGCCACATTCAAGACTCAGAAACAATAACCAATCAAGTCAAATACTATAAACAATCAGCGAAAATTAAGCAAAATATGGGGCCTCTAAGCTTAAGATCAGCAGTCAAAATTCATAAAGAATGAAAATCAAACAGAGAAGAATCCAGAAGTTTCATCATCGAAATGAAAACGAATGAGTAAGTATGGAAAAGTAAAGGACGAACAAGGAATTCGAAAGAATCAGGCCATGAAAGCCTCTGAAACCGCTTGACGGCGATCCATCTGCCGTCGTTGAGCCTCCCTTTGTAGACGATGTTAGGAACCCTCTCGTTGTGCTCCGACACGATGTTTCCGGCGGAGAATCCGTCAGTAGCGACTCTCAACTGTTCCAAGCTGAATTCCCGGAATGTCGGACAAGTACTTTCCTCATCATCTTTGTTATTATCTGTAGGGAAACTATTAGGTTAGTTCTCGATCATCGTCTTCTTCAAAATTTAACGCAGAGGAGGAGGAATAGCTGGAGAATTCATCGGATTTTACCTAGATCGTCGATGACGGTTGATGTAATTGATGGAGAAGGCGATCGACGCCAAGGCTTTAAACAAATGCAGCCCATCGCCGGCAATGGAGAAGGACGGTGACAGTAGTTTCTCCGGTGGACACAATTTTTTAAGTGCTTTGGTTTAACTCCCGCCGGAGGGAAAATAATTATATAGTAGTAATTTTTAAAGAAACAAACTCATTTTTTTTTGTTTTTTTGGTAGGATACCATAGTTTAAATAGATGAACAATATTTAATTTTATTTTGAAATAATCAACATAGATTTATATTATTTAAAATACGAAAAATGTCAACAGTCTCTTTTAATAATAGGGATAAAGATTTCTGTTTGCTTGTTCCATTTGATTTCCTAGTTTTTCTTGAATAGCTGTTGAGCATGAAACATTACACTGTTACATATTTTTATTTTAGAAAGAAAAAAAAAACAGAAATCATCAGATTTGTTGAGTTGTGTCTTCATTTTAACCAAATTGTATAGTCTATTGTTTTCAATGGTTGTTCATTTTACATACATTTCATTTTCTAAATTCAAACAGAAAAAATCTCATTTATCTTTTTTACTATTTAGTATTTTCCACAGTTTTCGAGATTGGGTGTAATATCCATCCCAATTTTGTTTAAAATTCATCCATAATTTATACAACGTTCAAGTAATATCTCTTATCAAATCGTTTTCGTATATTTTACTCATTAGTGGCAAACAAAACTCTAGAAACTAGTGTTATAATGGGACGCTCGTCTAGTTAGAAAATAAAGAAATATAGTACTGTATTAAAAATAAGATGTATAAAAAACCCAATAAAACCTATTTATCATATATCAAACCATTATGATTCACAGCCTAACATCATATCATCCATAAACCATAAATGTGTGATATTTACCCGTGATTAATTTTTTTTTAGTGTTACGGTAGATTTAGAAAAATCATTGGGCCTAAGGTATAAGTATAGGCCTAAACACAAGTTAAATTACGAACGCTTAATAATAGTTATGGGCCATAATGTCAGGCCCACTATTGTTATCCTCAGAGTGAAGTCTCTTGAGCTTTTTTCATTCGGGTTGATTGATCGAAACGAAACACTGGCCGATAAAATTATTCCGGGTTCAGTCCCAAAATCTCTTTGAATTTTTCGATTCTTCTTTCGATGGCGCTTCATGGGTCTGGATTGATATGCAAAGTAAGCTATAATTTTTCTAAATATATGCTTATAGATAGATGTAAACGTTTCGTATGTAGTCTTTGGATTAAGTCGATTTTCAAGAAGAAGCCATTAAGATTGGATGATTTATGTTCATGTGCAGAGTTCTAATCTTGTCTGGTGTGAGAATTCGTATGAATTAAGGTCTTGTAGTAAGATTAATCCCTAGAGGAAAATTCGGATCAATATTTGAAGCAGAAAGTGTTTCAATTTCAACCCTGAGTAGCAGTGTTTTCCGAACTTATTGTTACTCATAAGTTTTCCACTTGAGCAGTTTTAATGGATTTTTGTTTTTATTGGTTTTCTGAATCTCTTGTTGTGTTGATCTGGCTTCGTATCTTTTGCTAACCTGATAGGTTTCAAGCACAGTAGAGATCACTTCTCTGTTTGATGGTTCGACGAGACTGCTTCACTTGCCTAAATCTCATCCGATTCATTTCAACATGGTTTCAGCTAGCAATACATTCGGTTCAGGTCTTCTCAAGCTGCAAACCAAAGAACCGTGTGAGTTTTACTCTTACAAGCTGCGGTCTACTTGGTTTTAGTTCGAGCATCTTTTCTAGTTTAGATAAGACCCATTTCTTTAGTCTTGGTTCTGTTTAATGTTACCGTTACATTTGAAGCAGGCTCTCTTCTAAGGCCTTCTCGAGTCAAACGCGAAGACAATAACCAAACTGCGGATGTCGAAAGCATATCACTGGATGAGAACACGTTGAAGCATGATCTTGAGACTGCGATCCAGGAAGAAAACTATGTGGAGGCAGCTAAAATCCGGGATAAACTAAAAGACCTTCAAGAAGACAACAAAGCCTCTGTTTTATCCGTCAATGCTCGGTTCTACCAATCTTTCAGGAACGGGGATTTAGCTGCGATGCAATCGCTGTGGTCAAAATCCGGAAACCCATGCTGTGTCCATCCAGGGGCTAAAGGCATAACCGGGTATGATTACGTGATGGAAAGCTGGGAACTTGTGTGGATGAACTATGAGTTTCCGTTACAGATTGAGCTGAAAGATGTTGAGGTTCATGTTCGAGGCCAATTAGGTTATGTAACGTGTATGGAGTTTGTGAAGACCAAAGGGAGTAGTAGTTGGGGAGCTCAGTTTGTGTCAAATGTGTTTGAACGGATCAATGGGCAATGGTTTATATGCGTTCACCATGCTTCTCCTGTTGATGTTTGATCAAAGAATCGATACACAATTTCAAAGCCTTTTCCTTTTTTATATGCGTTTGGATGTTGCGGTGGGATATATTGGTGGTTGCGTCCATGGAGCATGCATTTTGACTTTATGCTTGGGGTGGTAATACTTACGTTTTAGCTTAGCAAACAATTTTGTTTTTTTTAAAGGCCAGTCTCAATCACACTGCATAATCTATTTCCATGTTTAGAGGTAAATCCGGGTTTCCAATAAAAAGTTTCACATTTTCTTCCACATCATTTTAGAATTCTCCTTTTGTAGACTATAAACTTCGTTTAAGCTATGTACTATGCTATTTCTCCTCACATTTTGAATGTAAAAAAGTATATAACTTCACATAGTGACTTCTGAAAATGGATCATTTCATTATAACCAGAGCCTTCTAGATCTTGTAAATCATGTAGACATTGAAATATGAAAATAAACAAAATGTTTCAGATCTAAGATATGCATGATTCTATAATTAGACGACGTCAAATCATATTTGCTAGTTTATTTCTATCTATAGAGGCAAATTTGTATTTCATTATGAAAATTTGACATTTTTACTACAAATGTTTTTGACTTACTCATTTAGTAAATTATAGATTTTTTTTTGGTTATATTTTCGGATACAATGCAATTTTTCTACATGTTTAGAAGATGGAAATATTTAACTTCAGATAGCGACTCCTCAAAATGGATAATTTAATCATAATCAAAGCTTTCTTGATCTTGTAAAATCAGATAGAGATTGAGAAATAAAAATACTCATTTATTATAACCAAGACCTCATGAAACTTGGTCAATCAGAAACTAAAACATAGAAAAGAGACAATGAAACAGAAAACCAAATCCTCAAAGCTCATCCTTCTTGATTGCGGATGGACGAACACCTTCACTGAGGAATTCTTTGTAATACTTGCCCGATTCTTTCTCGTAACGTGTGAGGTTATTTTTGAAATCAACGTAGTAGAGTCCAAATCTGTTTTTGTAACCATCTTGCCACTCGAAGTTATCCAACAACGACCATACGAAGTATCCTGTAACATTCACTTTGTCGATGCTGCAGAGATTACACAAATAAATGATTTTATTAGATCCTTCAATACAATTGTTAGTCTATCATCTACAAAAGAAATATGACTTACCAAACGGCTTCTTGCATACTCAAAAGATGCCTCTGAATATAATATTTCCTGTTGTAATCAGCGGTACCAACGGCAACCGAATCTGAGGCCCCAAGTTCTTCTCCATATCCTAAAGGATGACATCAAAATCAATATATTTCATATCTATTCAAAAATAAAATCAACAAAAAAGAAATAGATAACCACAATAGTAATAGAAAGAATCTCTAGTTACCGTTCTCCATAATTATAATTTCCGGGTTTGCGTATTTATCTTTGATGTACTTCAAAAGACTTCTAAAACCTCTCGAGTAAACGTTCAATGCAGCAGTCAAAGGCTGAAATACGACAAAGGTGAAAATGTTACGTCTTAGACAAAAATGTATATAATTTCAGATTGTTATTAGTATACAGATTAAATGCATACCTTGCTACCAATGGTGAAATTTTGCGCATTCTTAGCTGAAAAGAAGATAGATCTTTATGAATACCAAATACAAACATTTCCCCCTTTGATTTCTTGGTTTTGTTTAATTCAAGTAAGGGAAAAAGAAACTTACACTCCCAGGTAATAAGAGAATCTTGCATCCATCTTGGTTTAGTGTAGTCTGGCTTCTCCAAATGGTTTGAAAACACCGAAGTATAGTAGTTGAGTCCTACGAAATCGGCGGAGTTTTTCAGTTTTGCTTTCTGCTCGGTTGTAAATTTAGGCAATCTATGTCCGACAATGTCTTTCATAATCTGTGGATAATCTCCAAATGTAGTTGTGTCTAGATGCCTACAAAAATAATCAAAATACATTATATATAAAATTACAAGATATATTAAGTAATTAATATTAGGCCGGGGTATTATTAAATAGTTACCATCCCAAAATAAAGTCAAGTGCACGGTCAATGGATGCACCGTCTTGAGAATCAGCAAGGTCATGTGCTTCGAACCAAGCGGGACTATGTGCGATACCGATCTTCCCACCTTTACACTGTGGCCATAAACATAACACAAACCAAACTATTGTCAGATCCGAAAGAAGATGATTAATTAATATGAATGATGTACCTTTTCGCATTGTCGGAAAGCTTCAACGCCTTCTGCGTGGGAGAGAAGGAGATTGTGAGTGACGAGGTAAGCCTCGAATCCTGATCGTCCGTCTTGGCATTTAGGATTGACGTAAGTAGAGCAACGTCCTGGTGCTTTTTTGCCTACGTCATAACCAGCGTGTGAGAAAACCCATGGCTCATTGAATGTGACCCAATGTTTCACTTTTCCACCGTATTCTTGGAAAACAAACTCTGCATACTCCCGGAAATCCTTCCTGCATTATTGCAAAAAGAATTTTATATTGAATATATTACCTTTTTTTTAATATATAAGATGTGAATTTATCACCTTCTACAATGGTTGCTACTTACTATATGATATATATAAACAAAAACACTTACACAATCCTTTCGCTTAGAAAGCCGCCATATTCGTCTTCTAAATCTTGTGGAGTGTCCCAGTGATAAACAGTCACAAATGGAACTATACCTAATAATTTCAATAAAAATAAATGTTTCAGAGAAAATAATTTATAAACAAATTTTGTTATAGTTAAGTTATATGTTTATATATATTTAACCATTTCTTAGGAGCTCGTCGATGAGGTCGTGGTAGAATTGCACACCAGCTTTACTGATTCCTTTCTCCTTTCTCCCATCTGATAAAAAATATTGTGTTGTTTCATTAATATATCAGCCGTTATATACATTTAAAATACAATATAATATAATATATATATATATTCATTATACACTAAATCAAATAATTGATTAAATAGATAGATATATGCGTATATCTCTATCGATCCTTAGCACATATACTCACGAGGAAATATTCTTGGCCATGCGATAGACATTCTGAAGGCGTCTGTGTTTAGATTCTTCATTAGTTGAATATCTTCCTACAAACATTTTTCAGATGAGAAAAACATCTAGTATACTTGTACTAATCAATATACATAAATATTATATATATATATATGTATATATATGTGACAAATAATTTCTTCAGTCTATATTGATATATACCTTATAACGATGGAAGAAATCAACGGCCACATCACCGTTATCGCCATTGCATCTCTCTGTAATTTTAAATTAAGAAAAAAATGCTTAACTAAAATTTTAACGATAGTCTTTAATTAAGAGTACTTAATTAGGAGACACTCACCTGGATATCTCCTACAGTAGATATCCCATAAGGCCGGTCCACGACAAGTTTCATTAACTGCACCTTCAACCTAATGGATACGAAAATAGTGGGTTTAGGTAACAATATATAAAAACACAGTCCAATTTGGTATATAATATTATAAAAAGGATATTATGTAATTATCATGATACAAATAACTAGAGTACTAAATTTTGTAAAATATAAAACAAACAAAAAAGAAGAAGATCAAAATACTCTTCTTTGGTGACATCGTTCTATTTTGTACTATAGTTTTTATGCACTATGTTTATTTGCGTAGAAGACATCATCTTAAAAAATAAAGTATTCTCTACCGTACAATATATATAATTTTGTATTATAATATTCTATTAAACGCGATTTTGAAAATGATAAATATGGATTCAACTATACCGTCTATAAAAATCTTATTATCTAAATGGTAACATATTATTTATGTGTGATTTTTACTTTTTAAGTGTTCACAAAAACTTATATTGTACCTGATAAGCGGCAGTAGCGGTGCCAAATAGAAAGCCTTCAGGGAAACTTCCTCTGCTTAATTTGGTTGACGGCGGGCAAACAGGTCCATCGGCATTTGCTGGAGAGCTGACGACGCTAAGGACCAAAAGCAGCCCTATCACTATGAGAGGAAACTTTTGCAAAGCCATTTTTATTTTTTTGTTTTCTTCAAGAGAAGAAGTTTAGGATGGTTCTTTTACATCTCAATGGCGTTCTTTAAATAGCGTTTCTCGTTCACTTATTGATTTCTCATTTTATATTTTTTTAATATGCCAACCAGGCCTCGTTTATTATTTTTATATTTTCTACTTTATAGATCAAGATCAGGTTTTCGATCATATATTGACTATCACATGCCTGGATATCGACGTTAACCTATTACTGTCATTTATTTATTAATTTTACTAAACTAATATATAGTTATTTAAATAGGATGATTCATTGCATGATCTATATCGTTGTGTTATATTTTAATTTTCAAAATTTTGAACATATAATATACCGCGTGTCCAACGAGCTTAGATATTAAAATGTGACTTTGAATAAATCGTTGTGTAACTCCATAAAAAATGAAGCTTCCATATATTGTATAATTATTCTTAATAATGGCCGTTAAGACCATTTCATATTTATTTTAGCTCACATGGACGATGGTTCCACTTGCATACGAGGCCGATGTTTCTGTAATGCAATAACCGTGGTTTTAGTTTTGGTCAAAAATCGTGGCTTTATTTGTTTTCAAATTTATAGCATATAATAATTCTCGTGTTTAACGAGCAAGTATTAAATGCAACGATATATATTATCCTATATACATAATTTTACAAAAAAAAATATATATAGTTTATTGAAAAGAAAGAACAATATTAAAATGTAAGTAATATAAATGTTTTCAAATACAACCAATTGATGGTGGGAAACAGTTGAAGAGTTCATAATCATATACTTTCCGTTTCATAATATAAGATATTTTAGAATTTTTTTTTATTTTAAAATATAAGATGTTTTTACATTTCTATGTAATATTTTATTTTATTGAATATTATGTGACCAATAGTAGTACGCATAGTTTTTTAATGATTGATTAAATTAATTTTATTTATATATTAAATATAACTTTTAAAATAAAAATAACGTTTTTAATATGCGTGTTTTTTGCTAAAATATCTTATATTATTAAACGGAAGAAGTAGTATAAGTTATGTTAAATGTATGTATACATGCTTTGAATCATCTCACTGAAATTTTAGTTATGTTATCCGGTCATTTACACGCTCCAAATATCGTTTCGGCTTCCATCTAGGATTCTCCGAATATTAATATTTTGGATTCCGTGTAGAATTCTTTGATTATATAAAAATATCCACAATATAAAAATGTGATATCGAATGATCATTTTCTAGCTACAGAAAAATGAAGCTTATAGCTGAGGTAATAAGAATTTTACTAAATTCTACATGTCTTTTTTTTTTTGTTTGATAAAGAATTCTACATGTGGTACGTACATATGTTAAGTACATAAATTACTTGAGAATAAACATTAGATCTACTTGTTCGGAAAAGGGTGCAAAAAGTAGTTTGGGATTCGATCAGTTTGTTCTGCAAAGAAATGAGGAGGTTTGGGTTTGAGACGATTGGCTAATTAGAGTAAAGGTGTTCGGTCTTAAATTGATTCGGCTTATGTTTTCTACAAACGGTTATATGTAGATTTATTGGGTGCAACCCCAACTCATTACTTTTTGGGATATCATTCAACACTAGGAACAATTGGGAAAGTTGGATTTGGAGAAAGCTTTGTAAGCTCCGTGGTTTAGCTAGACGACCTTTCATTCGGTCTCCATATATTTTAGCTCATTGGTCCGTTAATAGATGGAAGCTTCCTCGTGATCCTAACCGCCTAATATCCCTTCTCTGTGTGATATTCTGTATTAACGTACACGGTCCAATATGTAAATTGGAAGCTTCCTCGTGATCATCCTTCTCGTTATATTCTCTATTCATATTTTTTTTTAGGTCCTATAATTAATTGTTTGGCTCGGTATTTGCTAGTGGAGTCTCTTCCATCTCTTAGTTTCTAAAGACATTTTATTATTTTAAAATTGCACGCGATCCACGTTTGATAATTTTATACTAATAAGGTTGCAATAATTTATCACTAAACTTTATAAAATATTTTACCACTAAATATAAAACATGATCGTGTCGGGGATCCTTAACACCTGTAGGAGCCCTCGGCGACTTCAAAAACACGAACGTACAGTATTACTGGGAAAACAAAAATCTCCAAACTACAGAATTCTAAAATTCTTTATGGGCTCGGGGGATAATTCTAATATTGCTATGCTAATTAACTTTATATGCTATGAATATCTTAAGTCAAAATCCTGTAGAAAAAAAAACCGCACAATGGGTTCTTTAACTATTTGAGTAAATATATTTCCTAGTTAATGATTTGGTATTAGAAAATTCTTTAAATAAATATGTGCTAAAATTTTATAAATAACAGTATGGATAGCGATCACAACATATAGTTTATTTATTAATTTGTATCAGTGTTTTTCGTTGTGTTATTATCTGGGTTTAAGGAGAAGAAAATACTACTATTAAGGAGCTACGTATGGAGTTTTCTTTATTTATTTCGTTTAGATTGTAGGTCCAATCGGTTGAGTATTACAAGAAGATATTGAAAATTGTAGATGAGATGGTGTTAGTGTATTAATGGCTCCTTCTACTATTAATGTCCACTACATATACAAATACTATACTTTATGGTTTTTATTAGTATTGAGAAAATTAGAAATAAATGAGCTATATTCAATAGTTTGTCCATATAAATTTTATTTTGGAAATTACTATTTTTTCCTAAACTATTCTTACTACTAAATCAATATCAGTTTTTGAAAGAAAACAAATATAAGCATGTACACAGACAACTATAAAGAAGATTTGAAAAATAAACTTTTTGATTTTAGACAATTTTAAATAGGTTTTTAGCTTACTCCTGGTAATAATATTGAAGCACAGAATTGGTTGACGATCACGAAGCGTTGGTTACACCTACAACCAAAATGGAAACCAAGAGTTTGGCGGTTCAAAAATGTTGAATCTCGTCTGAATCATCATTTGTCAGGACTATTCGGGAGTCAAATTCGTGAAAAAAAGCCGATTGTCTGGGAAAATTGTTCTAAAAGTTTAGAACACATTTTCTAATATTCAGATTATGTATTCTAACACTTGTACATGTTCTATGAAATTTAGACCTTGAATGGTAGTAGTTTTTACCATGGTTTTTGGTTTTTGATTTTTGAAAAACCACTTAATTACCCATTCATGATTATGAGAAAATTGGATTCCCTAAAATATAGGGAATCTAGATTCTATGAATTTTTGAAAATTTCTAAACAAAATCCAGAAACCATATTTCTGAGTTTTTGAGTTTTGTTTGAACAATATTTTTGTTTTTAATTTTTTAATTTATTTTATTTTTCTCTTTTGTAAAATCCAAAAACTAAAAACCAAAACCTAAAATCTAAAAACCAAAATCTATAATCCAAAAACCACTAAAAAACTCTTAAACATTCATGGCCTTAGATTATGTATTCTATCACTTGTACATGTTCTAAATTTTAGAATAAAATTTTAGAATACATATTCTAAAAATTTTAGAATTTTAGTTCTACGAAATTTGAAATACATATTCTACGGTTTGTTCATGTTCTATAACAATTATAATATGTATTCTAAAATTTAG
>VBRH01000009.1:34446-48472 GCA_014578085.1 Cardamine resedifolia | reverse complement strand
TTTACTAATTATGTAATATTTATAGTGACATTTGACCAAAAAAAAACAAAATTTTGAATAAAGAGAAAATGTTTGTGTACAGATGGTATTTTCTCAGTCGTCCATGTGAAATAATATACTGTATGTGCATATATTATATTTTCATATAATGTGTATGTGATTAGAGTTAATGGGGGCCCAACATAATATCTTCCAATGTTTCTACAATCTAAACTTGGCTTGTCTATGGAAAGTGGTCTGGAAAGATTCCAAATGCGCTCTCGTTAGCCACTACTAACGAGGTCTTCTTGGTAAAGCGCATCACTATCTGCCCAAGCACAGACCATAAATCGGGCTGTGGACGGTGGATTGTCCACATGATGAGTTCGTTTTGGTCTTGAATCCCTTTCATAAAATTGTATGTTAAAAATTGTTCACATCCAAATTTTCTAATCTACCCTTACTACTAATTTATCATTCTTAAATATTAAATAATCATACAAACAAAAAAGTTGTAAACAAAATATACATAAACATTAAAATTTATATATATAAAACGGACTTTTGAAAATATGTATTATAACTGCATCAAACTAGAGCCATGAAACCATGAATTAAAAAACATTTTATTTAAACAAAATCTAAATTTTCTTGTTTCTTGTTTTATAAATCTAAAATCCCAAGTATATTAAAACGATTTACATATGAAAGTTAAACATTTTTTTTATGAAAGTTAACATGTTCATTAGAAACTACGAAAATTAAAAATCGTCTTATAAGGGTGATAGATGTGCACACAACTTTGTTCACGCTATCGAATGTTGATTCTCAAATGAGAGATAAAGTCACTTGGAAGAAAAACTCAGATTTTATAAATTGAAGAACAATCCTAAAATCTACAAGACTTATCTATAAATGCTTGAAACCCACATATGATTCAAAATTCTAACTTAATAAAAAAGAAAAAAACTTAGTATGTCAAAACTAAGAAAAGTTGAAACCTATAGGTTTTCAAATTAATATCAACTTATTTCTTTAACACCTGAACCCCATTACATTCTAAAACTCTAACCTAATTAAAAAACATGAAATTAATCAAATATGTCAAAAATAAGAAAAGCTGAATGTAGCAAATTAAAAAAAAAATAACTGTAATTTTCCTTAAAAAGTTAAGCATGTTTTCCCTCGGTATGTACTACTTAATGAACTAAATAAATCAATAATGCTGAAGAGAATAAATAACGATCCGAGGGAAGATCTCATTACTCATTGGTATACAAGACACAATAAGAACAAGCAAGAAAAGGCAGTCAAAAGAAGTCGAATATCATTGTCTATTAAAAAGCATAATCCTAAGTTCCCATCATTGGCTCATAGAGAACAAATCATCTTTTTCTAATGATATGATGTCTCACACTCACTACTTTTACTTTTTACGCTTTATATGCCTAGTGCTTACGCAGAAAACACTCTGCAAATGAAGTGGTTGTAATATGTGGTTCCGTTATATTCATCAACGTAAACACCGACTTGATAATTACAATATGTACAAAACAGTTGCAATTTGCACGCCTTTAACCAAAAAACAAAGTCTTTAAGAAAAAATCAAGCAGCAATTAAATATAATTATTTTCTTTAAGAACACAATAAAGTTTAGATCGTACGATAAATTCTATGTGACTACATCGCATCGATCCTACGCATAGATATAGCTCTAATTAAAGATTATCTTTAACCAAAGTTAAGACATACAATCAGATTTTTTTTTTTTTTAAAACCTATAGACATGCGAATGCACAAAAAGCACGAACAACAAGATTTTGTTTTCCATTAGAGCATATGTTCTCATAGCATTAAACCATTCGAATAAGCATCTTCTCATTACTAATTAGCACCACGAGGCTTATATATATTCTCGCAATTCCTAGTAACTTCTCACCAATTTAAAGAAAAAGAAGAAAAACAACAACAATGAAACATAAACCATAAACTAGCTCTCCCCTCGAGCAAGAACTTGCAAGATAGAAGAAAGTGAAAAAAAAGTAAGGATATGGATTTAGAGATGATGAGTATTGGTGAGGATCGGGTAATCTGCATCCTGAGGTTTAAAGCATAAGTTACGCAGAAAATATGCACATATATATATATATATATATGTGTTTTACTATAGCTTTTGGTCCTCGGGATGCGGATTACCTCTTCCTGACTATACGTACAGGGATACACCATTACTCATGAAGAGGTTAGTTTAAAAACAAAAAATGTTTACATCATTACTAGTTATTTAAGACGAATATTCTCCACGTACACAAGATGTATATCCATATGCACTCGTAGTATTAATTAGTATCCAGAGAATGGGTACGTACGTGCAAATGCATATATTATTTATATAATAGGTTCATATATTATATATTGGTTTTAAGGCTAATTTTGTATCATGAAATTTAAACCTGTACAGGAGTTTTGTTTGGCGCTTAACAGCTAACGTACATATGGCGTTTTGATATTAGGATTAATTAGTTGAGTTTTGAAGATCCCTAAAATATTTTTGTCTAATCACAATTTATGACGAATAAGGAGTTTTAGAACCATACTAATATATTACTTGTCAGCATTGAAAGCTAAAGATAACAACAGTTTTTTATCAAAAATAAATAAAAAATAAATAAAATAACTACAGTCATGTAAAAAGAGAAGTATTCCGAACACCGATCGGGATCCTGACGGTTCTCTGATTTCGTAAAATCAAGGACGTTTTTAAGGGTGTGCAAGTAGAGTACATATCAGGATTCAAAAAAATTTGGATAATTTTAAAGAAAAAAAAAATTATAATTTTTTTTTTTTAATTTTATTTGTGTAACATGACCTCTCGATATATAAAATTAACCATGAAAAAAGAAGCTATTGCGAATTATATCAATATCAAAATCTTCTAAAGATACATACAGGTTCACCGAAATTACTTCTAGCTGTTGGTCCACTAAGTCGGTTATATGTAATTATCATAATCTCTTTCTACAATTTTATTCATGGAAAACCTAGAATATAATATTACTTGAGCTATATGTAATACTTAGCACATTCTATACTACTTGAAATACTTAGGTGACTTGTGTGATTATTTCATACTAGTTACAGTTTTCATTTGTCAACATATTAATTAAAATTTTCTAGTAATGACTCATTTCTTGAACAACTATATATATACTCGGTTAATGGCAACTGTTAATTAATTACAATCAACTATAGATTTGTCTGATTAATTACTCTATAACACGACTCTTGTGTACCTTTGAATCAGTAAGATATAACTATTATATTTGGTTATACTTTAAGATATACAGTAAGATATAACCTTTGAATCACGACATATATAGTTTTATCTATTGTCCAAGGGTCGTTCACTGGCTTTGACAAATATGTTTGGACTTGTGATTTGGCATTTTGGTTCTCCTATTTAATTAAATTAACTGTATTTATTAAATTTCGGTTAGGTGACTCATTACAAGAAACAGAGATTTTAGGTTAATAGTAAATATGATGTACATACAAATTCAAGAGTACTCTGGATCTTGCTTTATAAACGAGTCAGTCATTCATTAATTGAATATTTTTAAGATTTCTATATTTATTCACTTTTCATAGATGTCCAATACTGGAATAATTGTTGATATTTTCAGGAAAAGCACATGTTAAAATAATGCTAATAACAAAAACAAAGCTAGTGATGTGTATCAAACTACTAATTGTGCAAAGACAAAAAGAAAACGCCAAAATGCCTGGTTGGAACCTTTTTTGTCAACTGCGTATCTATTATTTTGTTTATGTAATAAAACTAAGAAATCCCTCAAACTAGTTGAGAGTAAAATACATTTAGGCTCAAACACATTTAAGCGTTTAAGTTTTTGTGTCGTTTGGCTCAAGTTAAAACTTGAAACTTGAAAGGCTGCTGATCTTTGCTATGCTACTATGAAATAACTGGTTAGCATAGAGTAATATATTTAGAGTATGCGTTGTATATTTTGGTGACCACATACAGCTAATTATCGATATTAAAAAGAAGTACAAATAGTTAAACATATACATTAAAGTCTTATATTTTCATGAAATAATATTGAATAAAGTTAATACTGTATGACCGTTTGGATTGTTTTATCGAGATATATAAGATGAATAAGGTAGTTACCAATAAAAATACACGTATAATGTAAAACTAAATTAAACAAGGACTAATTCGGGAAACTAGTTTGAGTTTTGGTATAAATAATTCGGCTAACGGAGTTGGTCTTTACAAACAGTTCCACACCTACACAAAATCAATAAACCATTTATCAAAAAATTGTTAAATTTGATCATATTTTTAAGTATTAGTTGCGATGATCGATGTTTAATTTTTTTTAATTTTTTTTTTATCCCATTATTTATTTGTGGATTTTTTTTTAAAATTAGGAAAGCCTAAATTATTCATGTAATGACATAGAAACAGTTGTTTTCACTTTTCTTGTTTTGTCTTGGAATGGTAGATTTTGATTATAAATTAGAAGTGTTGATTAATCAATTATTTTCCCAGATAAACAAATAAAGAAGCTCGAGTTGACCATTTCATTTGTTGATGGAAAACACTCTCTTCTCTTCTATTCTTCCTTCTCTTTAAGCTAATTTTTCACAATCTTTGATCATCTTTTCTCTTTATTCTACGGAAGAAATCCAAATATTCTATGGAAAACATCAAAAACCCTAAAACCCAGGATGATTGTTCCGATAGCATATCGAAAAACATTCATCAAAGCGTTGATGATTCCCTGAACCAGTCAAGATCTTACATATGCAGTTTCTGCATAAGGGGCTTCTCGAATGCTCAAGCACTAGGAGGGCATATGAATATCCACAGAAGAGACAGAGCTAAACTCAGACAAAAGCTTATGGAAGATAATAAAGATGATCATGTTGTCGCCGAGAGTGATTCGTTAGAAGTTGTCTCTCTAGACCTTAATGAACAACAACAACAACAGCAAGCTTTGACATGTGATGATCATGATGATCAAGATCAAGATCAAGATGTGGAAAAAGATATAAGTCCTAATCAGAAATTAGGGTTTTGGGTTCAAGAAGGCAAGCTTGACACTAATGATCATGGAAAGGTAACGGAGGTTAACATAGATGGTTCGAGTTCGATTCGTCATCATGAGATTGAAGGATTGGATCTCGAGCTTCGATTAGGCCAAAGGGCCTTGGAGAAGAAGACAACGTAATCTCTGAACGATCAATCACATATTGATAGTATTGTATGCATCAAAAGGAAAAAAAAACCTTGAAACATCAAACTCTCGAATCCGTATATTACAAATGGATTCGTGGCTCAGATTGTATTGAAGGTATGCATATGTATCTATTATTGCTACCATTATCATTGTTGTGTTGATATTTGTTTCCTTGCTTGGGTTGATTTCACCAACAACTTTTGTAAATGACATACACGTCCAAACAAACACAAATATATAGAAATATATATATGTTTTCTTGGTGTTAATTGCTTTGTAGTTGTTAATGGACAATATATGAATAAGTTAAACTTAATTCAAAATTATTGATATCGTCACCAATGGTAGAGATTATTCATTTAGTGCACTGAGAATTGTTGCTAGCTACAATTGACGTTATTGATACTAGTCTAACTGTATATATGTACTATAAGTTAGTTAAAAGTCGTTTGAACCGCTAAGATTCCACCTATGTATATGGTCTTTTCCGCTCACCGGCTCATCAATGTAAGATATGTTTTGTTTTGTTTGTTTATGTTAATAATGTAAGATATGTTTATTTTCTGTTGTTACTAAAAGTTTACTACAATGAAAATTTGGGAATTTACAAAAAAAATTCTCTCTTTTTCACTCTACAGCATAATATAGGAGGAAACTGAATCTCAAAAATAAACCCTAAAACAAACTCTTATACATATATGTATGCATGAAATACTATAATTTTTTTGGGTTTTTAACAACGTGTATATAAAATTATGCTCCACAACTTAACAATGTTCACTTTATACGAATTTGGCTCAACCAGCCATTTGCGACGATTGCTTGCATACGGGAAAACGTTGATGACCGGAGTAAACAATTTGGGAATTATAGAGAGACATGATCGCCATAGAGCAAGAGAGCGTCGAGCACGTTCAACTTGAAGAAGGCTGCACTTGTGACGCCATCAATGACGAATACGTCCTAATTACGTTCCGGTTAGGTTCGAGAACCTGTCTTGACTACCAGGTTTGGACTTTGGAGTTAGAATAAGATTGGTTCTTTGAGACACACCATGGAAATATTGATAATTCCAAAAGATAACATGGATTACTTGGAATCGATTATGCTAATGACCAACGAAACAACATTAACCGGACGGTTTGGGTTAATTTTAAAATCGAATTGGGTTGGTTAATTATTAATGTTAAAATCAATTGAACAAGTGCCAACGAAGACCAGCACACGATCCTAAAATCCTCTGCATCGTCTCCATCGCTGGTCTTCCATTATTGAGGAATCTATTTGCCTTTTTTTCTTCCTTCATAAACAAACCCAAATAGATTTCAACGAACGCCTCTCTTCCTCTTTCTCTTTCTCCATTTGTTCTTTGCCGAAGCTCGTAGTGTGGTGGTGGTATTGGGCGGATCAGCGATGGCTCCTAATGATCCTAAAAAAGGCGGTGGCGGCGGCGGAAGTGGTTTCTTCGCTTCTCTTGCTTCCTCAATCTCCAATTTGGGATCTGCAATGACCAAATCGGTTAATGGGTGAGGTTTTTTATTCCTTAAACCCGGATCTGCCACTCAGCTAGATTCGTAATTTGGATTTGAAAACTGGAAACTTTTGGCTTTCCTTTTTTACTTCTGGAATCCTTTAATTCAACTTGTTGTGATTTGGTGTCTCCTATGTTTAGATCTTCTCCTAACGTAGAGTTTTATTTCTCCCAAGTCTGCTCCTTTGGAATTTGATTATTAGACGAGAGCTTAAATTCATAGATGGAGAGCTTCGGTCCACTTCTAAAATGGGCTTTGCTTAAAGTTTAGCTCTTTTAAACGATTCGTTGTATTTTGATTTGCTTCTCAGTTTGGTTGGCTATGAGGGACTTGAAGTTATCAATCCTGAAGGAAGTACTGAAGATGCAGAGGAGGAAGCAAGCAGAGGAAGATGGAAGCAAGAGGTATTTCTACTTCTGCCTAACCCTTGTTCTTGTCATAATTATTGATCTAATCATTAATTAATGAGAAACATACACGATTCTCAGGATCGAGATGGCTATTGGAAGATGATGCAAAAGTACATAGGATCTGATGTTACATCAATGGTGACCCTTCCAGTGATTATTTTTGAACCAATGACAATGCTCCAGAAAATGGCAGAGGTTTGTGCTTATGACATCTGATGATTGATTTGTTCCTGTCTGATATAGTTTTGGATGCCAACGGTATGTGCTCTGTTTTTGATAGTTGATGGAATATTCGCATCTGCTAGACATGGCAGACAAAACAGAGGACCCTTATATGCGCATGGTGTATGCGTGTAAGTACATCTACTTGATTTCTGCTATGATCGGTATCTGTTCATGTAGTTTTATGTCCCGTGTGGCTAAGTTGTAAGAATTGATCTTTAACAGCATCATGGGCTATATCTGTGTATTATGCCTTCCAACGAACCTGGAAACCATTCAATCCAATCCTCGGTGAGACTTATGAGATGGCCAATTACAATGGTGTTAACTTCATTTCTGAACAGGTCAGTGACATTTCTTTTACAACTCAACTACTGTAATTGTCAAGTTCTTTAGCTCCCAACTTCTTCCACATTGTTGTTTTGTTCTCAGGTCAGCCATCATCCACCAATGAGTGCTGGGCACGCCGAAAATGATCATTTCACATATGACTGTACTTCAAAACTGAAAACAAAATTTCTGGGAAATTCTATCGACGTTTACCCAGTAGGAAGGTAATTCTGCAACTATATATACTGAATTCAGACTTTTCATTTGTACATATATCCTGAATCTTAAATGCCATATCTATGGTGGGTGCAGGACACGGGTGACACTTAAAAGAGATGGAGTTCTACTTGACTTAGTACCTCCTCTGACCAAAGTTCACAACCTAATCTTTGGACGAACTTGGGTCGATTCGCCAGGGGAAATGATCATGACAAACCTGACCACCGGTGACAAAGTCGTGCTTTACTTTCAACCATGTGGCTGGTTCGGGTAAGTTCCTTTCAATGCAGCTTCATATTCCTGTTTTTTTTCTTTCGTTTCTATTCAAAGCTGAAGAAATGTGCATTCATGGTCTCAACAGATCTGGTCGATATGAAGTGGACGGATATGTCTATAACGCCTCTGAGGAGCCCAAGATACTCATGACCGGCAAGTGGAACGAGTCCATGAGTTATCAGCCGTGTGACAGTGAAGGTGAACCTCTCCCGGGCACCGAACTAAAGGAGGTTCGCCAAATCTCTCTCTGTCATCGACTCAAGTGTCTTTCAAAAAAGTCTCAGTTTGATGAGAAGACATTCTAACGCTGTCTTTTGTTCATAGGTCTGGAAACTCGCTGATACCCCAAAGGATGACAAATACCAATACACACACTTTGCTCACAAAATCAATAGCTTCGACACTGCCCCGAAAAAGCTGTTGCCGTCTGATTCACGGTTACGGCCTGATAGATACGCACTTGAGATGGGTGACATGTCCAAATCCGGCTATGAGAAGAGCAGGTATGGTAACACAAACGTGCCCTTTAGGATCTAAAATTGAAGTAAAGCTAATAAATTGGGATTTTTCTAATTCTTCACCCTCATCTTTGCTATGAAAGCATGGAAGAGAGACAGAGGGCCGAAAAGAGAACTCGCGAAGAGAAAGGCCAAAGTTTTACTCCAAAATGGTTTGATATAACAGAAGAAGTCACCCCTACACCATGGGGTGATCTCGAAGTTTACCAATTTAACGGAAAGTACTCAGAACATCGGGCAGCTGCGGATAATTCTGAAGATAACACCGACCCTAAGTCAATCCAATTCAATCCATGGCAATTCCAAGATCTGTCTGCTTAAAATGTATCACTCCAAAATACAAAAAGATCAAATCTTTTTGGAAACAAATGTTGTAATTCTTATTCTCTCGTAGTTGCAACAGACTTTTTCTACATCTGCTAGCTTTCCCTTTGCTTCCTCTAGTATTAGTTTACAACTTCCATTGTTTTTTAATTCATTCAAAAATTCTCTCTTTGATCCTCATCGTCATAGTTATCTTCTTCTTCTCCTTGTTGGGGCTTGATCTCACTCTCACCAAACCATCTTGGAGGATCGAAACCAGATCCACCAAGAGGATTACAGCGGCAGAGACGCCAAGTGGTGAGAACAGTGCCTTTGAGAACTCCATATTTCTTGTAAGCTTCCATGGAGTATTCGCTGCAAGTGGGAACGTAACGGCAGCTTCTAGGTAACACCGGCGATATCTCCCCTGTATTCACCGGAAACGCTAATTAACACTCGTACCAATTCAGAATCAGATGAGGAATTTCAAAAGGTTTTTTTTTTGTTTACTCTTGTAGAATCTGAGCATTGCTAAAGCTGCTTTGACTCCCACACTCTCTCGGTCTTCCCCATCTGAGCTCAACACAACCAATTCGTTACAGAAGAGCCCAAAAGAAAAAAAAGAAGAAAAAAACCAATTTTTGGATAAGAGAAAGAGAGACCTTGAGGAGATTCAGGGTCTGGATTTGATTTCGCAGATAAGCAACGGAGCTGCTGATTGGTTTTCCGAGGAAGATGATGAAAGCTCAAGTGGGAATATTTGGATTTGTGGTGGTGAAGTTTGAGAGGATTGGGGTATTCAGAGATCAAGAGGGTTGCATAAGGACGCTGGATGGAGACGACAACCGCCATTAAATTCAAAACTCAAACAAAGCTTTTAGGTTAGCATAGCTTCCTCTTCTCAGGATCATCTCTGTATCGAACAAACGACGACGTATCAGAAAATCCTGAAGACGAAAAAGAAAAAGAAAATTCATTTACTATGTCGGAATCCATTTTGTGGTGCAAAGAATATGACACGTGGCATAATTTTGTAAGAACGAAAATGCATCTGAATACGGAGCACATCCACAAATGACAAAACCAAGACTTATCCTTGATCTTTCTTTTTGGCAACAAAATAAAAGAAAATGGCGAGCTCGATGACATTGCCATCTTCTTCTTTGTTACATGTTCCTCAGAAGTTGTCGGTTCATAGCCATTACCCTAGCCAGAGAACTCTCTGTTTCTCCCGGAAACAATCGTCTCTCCGTATTCGTGCCGCAAAACTCCCTCAAGGGGTAAGTAAATACATAAGTCTCTTGAAAAAACTCAACAGATCATATCTAAAGTTGATTTTTTTTTTTTGTTCTCACAATTCTCCTTCTGTGTGAATTTTTGTTGGGAAGGTGATAGTGCCAAAGAAGGAGCCCGAATTCAAACCAGCGCTTCTGGGATTCACATATACAGCTGAGATATGGAACTCTAGAGCTTGTATGATTGGTCTCATCGGATCTTTCATTGTTGAGCTGGTGAGTTCTAAAGCCTATGGAAGTCAAGATTAACTTAAACAGAGTTTTACCTTTTTCTTTTTTTCTACCAGATTCTGAACAAAGGAATACTTCAGCTGATTGGTGTTGATATTGGAAAAGGGCTTGATCTTCCTCTATGATTTTCATCTTTCTTCTTCTTCTTCCAATCTGGTCACAATAATCTTTACAACACTTTTTTTTTTTTGGGCTTATTTGTTATGAAATCAAAGTGTTTACAGGCTACTGTATAATTCTACATATGAAACACACATATTGAGAACGGTCTACTTCTGATACTAAAATAGGAAAGCCTTTAATTATCTTACAATGATGTCTTTTTCACCTGTTAAGTGGTATGTATAATAAGCATAATCAGCTTTTGAGTTCTGTATCCACAACCTAACTTCCTTCCTTTTTGAGGAATCCAAAGAAAAACAGGGGGAAATATGACAACTTACACCTTATCCGATACCATAATTTTCACAAACCGATGTTCTTGATCCAGTTAACAACTACGGGAGATAGAGAACCTTGTCAAGCAGAGTCTAGTACTGATTACGGCCTAGTCTTGGTTTCAAGCTGACGCAGCTAAAATGCTTGAAAGACGGACGAGCCAGAGTGTTGTGAAGTTAAAAATCTGCTGCCTTTCCGATGGAACTCACCAAAAAACGGAATATATGATTTGGGTGTCTTGGCTACGGTTTTCTTTCGGATGACACAGGGATTGAATCAAAAGCTGTACGGAAACGCAGACCAGAACCAATATGCCTCGAGGTAGGCCAGAGCCAAGAGAGTATGTTTGGACCCAAAATCTGAAGAAGAAACAGTTAAAACTTAAAACTTAACAAAGAACAAACCTTTGACTGATTCTGACCATCTAAAGAAAAATAAGAATTATTACCAAGGTTAAGTTTTCATATGCGCCAATGTCATATGGATGCTTATAGACTTGCCCACCTTTCTCTGCTAACCACATAGCTCTCACTCCTTCATGGTACTGCTCAATTTCCGCAACATTGATTAGCAGAGGAACAAAATCCTAACTAGAGCTAACGAAATCCACAATCTAGCCGTAGAAGAAATGAAAAGAAAAGAAAAAAGAGAGACAAGAAAAAGAACAACCTCGATAGTCGTTTTGTTCTGTAAAATGAGGTAGATGTGCCACCCGAGAAGAACACCTAACGCGATGCTCAGTGGGATAAGAAGAAAAGCTGAAATTACCTGGAATGAAAAAAAATAAAAATAAATAACCATGAGCAACGTGATAATTGTTGGTAGTACTCAAAACAATACATCAACCGCAATCATTACATATATAGTTCTCAGATAGCTTCCCATCTCTTCCTCTTCATCTTGAGGTTCAACAGTAAGGCTTCCCACAAGCAGAACCTAAAATTCAAGGAATATATATTAAGCTCATTTACTAAGTAGCACAGAGAGATATACATTGAACTAACAGAAGTCAGGAAATGTACCAGGGAGTATACACATGCGGTCACAGCATAGACAACAAAGACAAAGAAGACCTTGTAGTTAGTGTGTCCTACGCAGTTGTTGATCCAAATACAATGGTGGTCCTTCAAATCAAAGAAGGCTGGTTTAACAAAATATCGCATGGGTTTGCAAGAAACGTAAGTATTCAGTAGAGCATACCATTCTAAGCACACATCTTTTGCAAACTCGACAATGGTGCGCTCGCGGAGGTTTGAAATGTGAACACTTCTGGCAATACCTCAAATCTCCTCCCTGCAAATGACATAACCAAAGTAAGTAGTGAAACAAAAATTCAAAAATTGGACTTTCCCAGAAAGAGAATCCCAAAGCCTCAAAACACGAACTCACATATGGAATCTCAAAGCCTCAACTACTAAGGTCCTAACTAGAAGTTACCCAAAAAAAATGATATTTGAGAGTTAAATTGTCTTAAATATGCCATCAAAACAACGTTAGGAGAACAAAGAATCTACAAGAATCACCAATCTAGCGAATCCATATAGCCAAAAGATGGATTTATTTGTAATCCCAAAGAGTCAACCTTTAAGGCCCCTCACTGAGAATTATAAGTTATAAACAAATTTGATACCTTGAAAGTTCTCTTGCAAGCCAACCAAATATTTCAAAGTGAGTCAACAATCTATAAGAACCACCATCCTAGTCAATCCATAAAGCCTAAACATTGAACTGATATGTACAGAAAATGACTACAAACCATGGACTAATCAGATGCTGAGAGCTATATATATATAAAAAAAAAACACTTTCGAGATTTTTTTAGATTTTTCCATAATCGGAAAGGCTATTTGACCAATATGATAAAGGGAAAACAAGAAGAAAAGGCCCAAAAGCAGAGATAATGGCAAATCTCTCTGACATTGAAATGAACTAAACTGATCACCATATCCAAATTCCTAACTAATACTCTGACAAATCTCGGAAACTGACTATTCAGTACCGAGAATTCAACAACCCAGAAACAGATAAATGGAGAGAAAGATGTGACCTTGCGCTTGATCTCGTGAACAGGACTCTCCGGATCTTCAACATCTGGCATGTAATTGAGTGGAACCCGACCCGGATCCCTGAAAACCGCGACGGAGTAGTTGTAGACACACATAAGAGCCAAGGCGGTGAACACGGCGGCGTTGGCGATTCCGGGAGAGGAGGTGAGGCTGAACCACCGATCGATGAAAGTGAAAACGGTGGAAAAGTAGATGTAACCGATCACCAACATCACCACCGTTACGGGGAGAGAAAATCCGACTCCTTTCCGTTTCATTTTGGTTAAGACGGAGCACCGGCGTCGAGACGACGGCGTCTCCGGTGACTGGGTTTTAAAATTTAACTATTTGTTTTTCTTTCGTTGTTGTTGTCGGAGTACGTCTGAAGTTGTCGATTTTTGGGAGATCTCTCGAACTCGAAGCTCCCACCTAATTAAAATGACCCCTTCTTTATTATATTCTTTCGTATTTGCCCCTTCTGTTTTCATTTTTATCTTCCATGGTCCTATTAGTATCTTCAAATTAAATTTACACCCTTATTCAGTGTTGACCACACACTAATTTTTTTTTTACACATTTCTTAATTTCCTGAAATGACACTATTTAATTATCCATTTCAACGGAAGCTTATATTAGGGCAAAACACGTTATGTAAAGTTCAAGTTTGTAATTGGAATTGGAATAATGGTTTGCAGCATTGCAAAAACTTACTTTCATATCTTGGCTTGCAAAGACTTACTATATTCATATTTATCTTTTTAGAATCCAATGAGCTTGCATTTTCGTCTTTTTCTGTTATTTACAGTTTTACTTAAAACAAAACTTTAGTACGGTATAATCAAAGTTATAAAAGCTGATTACTCTGTCAATTGTTTCAGATTTCATAAGAATTTTACAACTTCGATTAAGATTATAATCTCTTAGTATATATATATATTTATATATATATATATATATATATTGT